>JAEQBH010002239.1:0-470293 GCA_016808115.1 Tetrastigma voinierianum | reverse complement strand
AAGTAAATGTTTTCAATATATTTGATTCAAGATATAAATATAAAAATTGTGAAAGTTCAAGATTTAAATTGTTATTTTAACAAAAATATGTTATACTAAATATACACTATTTTCTTTTTTAAGAATTCTCGTTGAAAGTTATGCTTATTATAACTTATATTATATCATTTGCAATCCGTACAATCCAACCTACATTGATGACAAACCATCCTAATGTGTGTGTCTATAATATTTACTCATTAGTCATTTCCCAAAAAAAAAAAAAAATTTCTTAATAGTATATGTTTATATATTTATATATTATTTTATTTGTTTTATCTCAAATTTGATATTCCCTTTATTTTTATCAATATTTTTCTTAATAATATTTTTAATAAAGAGAATTAATATAACTTTTATCTTTATAAAACAAAACCAGTAAATGAACAAAATAGATATTCATTTCTACCATCATTTTCTCGAATCTTAATCATGTTTCCTTTAATATCTTTTTCTTGCAAACATTACTAATATCTTAAATTTAAATTCAAACAGGACGACGTTTTTCTGAAATACTGAGAGTATCGTCTAGTAAAATGATATACTCCCTAAAATGTCTTCTTATCTTCATGTTCTCTCTTCTTATCACACAAGTTGAAATTTTGAAAAAGCATATATATGGGCTGGCTTAATCTTGTTTCTGCATTGATTTATTTATTAAAAAAATTATGTAAAAAAGTAAAAATCTATGAAATTTAGCAATTAATTAAAGCTTGAACATACCTGGTAGTTGAAAAATGACATATTGATATGAGTTACTTGTAGGAACATTGCTTTGGATGTTGTTTTCTTTCAAGGATGAGTAGCCAAAGTTCACTAGATTTGGTAGATAACGAGAGTTCAGGATCTTAATTTAGGAATAATAATACATAGTTGATCCCAACATGTCTTCCATTATTTGTTGCATCTCTCATTTGCAATATTCTATTTTCATTTCTTTAAGTTGGGGGAAGGTCTCTGCCCATGGAAAGTAAGAGAATTTTCAATCCCATGACATTCCATCACGACCAATGTTTTAGGTTGCAAAGACCTTGCAGGTGGGCTACATGTGTCCCTGGTACGAGTTCTTCGGTTGTCCTCAACAATTGTGAATTCCACATCCTAAAATTAGCTTCTATCTTCCTTTGTGAGATGTAACGTTTTTGATTTTTTATATGTTTTTGGCATGTGATCAAAACTGCCTATAAATATTGCATAACTTGTTAAGTTATGATCAAATATATCTGCTTTGTTCAACTTGGCGTTTGGTATTTTGCACCGATCGTCCTCAAATGATCTGAATTATTGATTCCGATAAACAAGCATTCTTTATCTGCATCACAAAAAATTCTTTGCTAGCCCATTCGGAAAAACTGAATTTCATGAACAAACATTCTGTCAAACAAGCGATAAGATATCTGTGAATTACTTTAAGCTCCTTACGATAGTTCAAATCCGGCAACTTATGCGTTGGTCAGTTGCATCATTTCTCTAAGCGATTGTTGGATGTAGACCCACCATGCTAAGAACATGGTTTCTTTAGCTCTCGATCATAGCCATGTCTCCCAACTTGCACCTATCTAGACGTAATGTTCGAAGATTTGCGAGGATTGACGGTGAAGGTAATGTTAGAATGCATTCGATTCAGACTACCTTTTACAAAACTTTGAGTTTGCTCACATCCCTTCAAAACGTGTTTGGGATAGTATTCAAGAAAGCACCACTATTGCTCTTGTAATAAAATTGAAGCTTCGGACATACTGTGGGAGGAAGCATGCATAAACTTTACGTATAAGATGGAATTTCGATTCTATCTTCCAATCTCTGTCAGTCTTGATCGGATGGAACATCTTCTTCTTATGCATCGATGAGGATCCTTAGATACCCAATAATTCGCAACATCACGAACAAGATCGTGCATCTACGACACTCTTTATGATGCGCGTGGCAGAAAAGCAACGCAGAGGCTCCTACTCAGGCGTCTCCGCTCATCTTCAATACACGTCGAGTAACAAGCTTGAACGCTGAGGTTTTCGCGATATGACTAGTTTATTTATATAGTTCCTCCAATATTGTGGGTGATGCGGTCAAGGGAATTCCAGACCCGCTGTAGCATATCTGCTTAACATTTGATCCATTGATATCTACCACTAATGGCTCAAGCAGCATACAAAGTAAGAACAAGGTTGACTACATCACCTTCAAATGGCTGTAGCTCCACTGCGGACATGTGTATACTTCTTACCTCATTCCTCTACGTGTTAGTTGGTACAACTACAAGTTGAGTCCAGGCGTTCTTCCATCTGACAACGATTTACATTTTTCCATGTGCCGTTTGTCGTTACAATTACAATCGGGTGGGCCCCCATTCATCAAGTATGGTGCTGGGTTGCAGTTGGTCCCCTTCACGAGAATCACCACCGCTGTCTTCTTGAGTAAACACCAAGCTTCTTCTCCTTGCCTTAAATGTTGAATTTGAAAACATTTTGTCATGTCTTTGCATAATAGGTTTGTCTCTGAAACCAGCTGCACTAGTTTACATATTGTCTTATCATCTTTGAAAGGAATTCAGCCTTCTCCAAAATTAATTTCCTTAAATATCTGTCCAAAAGAGATAATAAGGATCTTCTCTTTCTTTGTTCCTTCTCTTTCTCCGGCTGATTCTCTTTCACCGATTCCTTGTCTTTTTGCAGTCTCTGCTTCAATTCATCTGCTCTTGTGGATTCATCCTTCCCCTTAAATTGGAATCCCAACATTTCTGCAGTTTTTTGCTGAATTTTGGCAATCCCTTCTTCATCTTTTAGTCTCGAGTCAAGATGCATCTAAAGATATATGTAATTGAACAGTTCTGTTGTAGCTTGTTGAAGCTACATGTTTTTGACCAGCATGGTTTGCACATACCATTCCACATACCCCAATCTGTCTTCTGTCTTATCTGTCTCTCACCTAAACATCATGTGTCGTTCAAGTGGAGTCCTGGACTGAAACATTCTGCTATCCTTTAAACGTTGCACCGAGGAGGCACTGTATGCACGATTCCATCGGGGAAATGGCGGGCTGTTTGGATCCCAGCAATAACCTGCGCCTTCTTGTATGCTTCTCTAGCAAGCTGATAACGTGAGATGAGATTACGGACTACCACCACAATTTCAACAGCTCATGTTTTGATCATCCCCCTCAGCAATGCCTCTGCCTCCCTGTGATCTGATCAGCCCGATTCAGCCGCTCTCGAACGGCTGATTGATTCATCCCTTTTCTGGTGGCTTCATCCCAACAGTTATTTGCTGATCATCCTCATACGTCCTCAGCGTCTGAACTTGGATTTGTTAAGTGTTTCAGCATGGCTGCGTGGCAAACAGATAACCAGGCTGGCGTCAATAGGGAGCTGCAAGTACTCTGAAAATTTCCAGCAGCAGCAATAACGATCTCTGCCATTTCGTCTCTGTTACTTAGTTTCTTGGATTTGGGAAAACAATTAGGAAGTAGGAAAAAGTTACCCATGTGTTGAAGGCAAACAACTTAATTGGCAATCCTTTTTCTTTTTTTTTAATTTGGCTTTGAAATGAAATCAAAACGAGAGCAGGATGGTAGGAATTAACGGTGGTACGTAGGAAAACGGAAAATGAAGAAATAGCTCTGAGGTGAAATGACTATGATGGAATGGATGAAAATGCTGGCAAACAAATGGGATTTTTTTTTTTTGTTGGAATTTGGTTTGTTTGAAAACGAAGGAAATCAGAAACAACAGAAGGGAAACGCTTACAATTTGATACAGTGTGACCAAAAAACGAGAACAGGTGGGTTTTTTTTTTTTTTGGAATTTGGTTTTGTTGAAAAACAGAAGCAGGGTTCTTATCCTGCTTGAAAGAAATGGAATTTGAGTTGAGTTAGGACTGCAGGGTTCAAAAACTCGGCTGAGGTCCCGTCTCGAAGGTGGCCGCACCGAGTCCGATGTTTCAGCTGGGATTCCGAGTCAACTCGGTCTTCTCGGAGAAGAAAGAAGCCGATTCAATTATGTTCTTGCTCCATTTCTGCCCTATTTCAGCTTAACCATAAAATCAACTTTCTGAAAGTGCAGGGCTCTATCTTCAAAAATAACTAAAAAATCAAAACTTCCGCTGTACGAGATGAACCACCGATGCCGCGATCGACCAGTGGACCTTCTTGAATTTCTAATCTAGACTTTCTCTGGAGATCGATCCGAAGCTAATTGCAGTGCTGTGAGCACAGATTGAGGATAAGGAAGACTGAAGGGAATAAGGGTACTCTTGTCTAATTACTTTCTCACCTGTTGTCTTTTCATAATATTACTACGCATTTATTCCCTTCAAAACCTGCGCTTAGATCAAGTAAAAGCCTCTGTTTGGCTCTCATACTCACCCACTGTTTGTTTGTTAGAATATAGGTACACAGCTTTCTAACCGGTAATAGCAGGTCGTTTCATCCACCTCTTTTCTCTCTTTGTCTGGGAACTAACGCACAGTTATGAAAGCATTTAATTAGCCAATGCGGAAACCGGTAATAGCGAGTCCTTCCCACCATCTCTTCTCTCTCTTATTAAAGAGATGTGTCCTATTCCTGTCTTTTTACGCAAATGCCCCTCATTGCGGAAGATGGTCCACATTTTTTGACCCCCTTGATTTCCTGTCACCTACTACTCCTTTATTCTTTCAAATTTAATGGTATAATTATGCATATTTATTTATGCTCAAAATTTTATTATCTTTTCTGCTTTGATAAATTCATTTGATCAAAGCTTAATTATTCTTTTATGTTTTATATATATAAATAAATAAGGCATTTATAATTTGTGGAGTTTTGAGTGTAACATTTCTTTAAAAAAATAAAATATTTATTTTTAATCTTGTGATCATATATCTTTTTTTATCTTGCCTTTTTACTGATTTTTTGAAGATAAACCATGATTAATAATTTTGGATCCATTCTAAATATGTTTTTTTGTATGCTATAAATTAATGTGTTTCTTTGTTCAATGCAGTTTGTATTTATAATATGTTTTTATTGGATCTTTTAATTATTAATTAATTATTTTGATTTAATAAGTGTTCTTGTGTCATAAAATGATTATTAATAGTATCAGAGCTATTTTAATTAACAATGAAGTTATCAAATTTGTTTTTTATTTTATATGTTTTGTTTATTTTTATTAGTATTCAATAAATTAATTTTATATGAATTTAACATAATAATTTAAAATTGATGCTGTGTGACCAGAAAATGAGAACTGGTGGGTTTTTTTTTTTCTTGAATGGAATTTGGTTTTCTTGAAAAGCAAGAAAGCAAATACTGAAACGGGGTTCTTGTCTGGTGTATGTGAACCAATGGGTGGTAGACCTGACTGCAGCTTAAGGATTTGACACTTGGATGTGAATGGAGAAAAGAGGCAGCTACCACCACCGCCACCATAAACCAGTGTTGGGCAGTTGGTGAGGTGACCGGAGAGTGGAGTTGTTTGTTATAAACATATACTATAGTCAGGCTTTGGTACACAGCTTTCTGACCGGTAATAGCAATTAGCAGGTCCTTCCCCCACCGCCTATGTCTTCGAACTCGCGCGTAATTATGGAAGCATTTAATTAGCCAACGTGGGAACTATGTGTCCTATTCTATTCCTGTCTTTTTACGCAAATGCCCCTCAGCTTAACAGTATTATCCACATTTTTAGTCGCCCTTCATTGCCTGACACATACCATTCTTCTCTAATTACCAACTACTCCTTTATTCTTTCAAATTTTCAATTTCAATTGTTTTGCTACTGGTTAAACCCAGTAGGTACGTCTTTTCAAATTTGATTTCCAAGTGCGGTTTAAAAACTAAACTTAAATAGTAGATTAATAAATGCGGTTTAAATTAACTACACTCCTGTATTCTTTCAAATTTTCAATTTCAATTTCAAATTTAATTATATCATTGTTTATATTAATTATAAATTATTTACCAGTATATTTTAATATTAATTAGTTATGGGCCTTCGATTTTATTTTCTCTTTATTTTGTCGGCTTCATTAGATAAACTTCAATTATTCTTTTATGTTACATATATATAATCATCAACCTTTATAATTTAATGGGGTTCAATGCATATTTCTTTTGGAAAAATAACATATTCATTTTTGGCACTTAATCATCTTTCTCTTTGATTTTCTGTATGATTTACTGTGGAGATAAATGACAATCAAATAATTAAATCGGATTCAGTATGTTTTTTACTCTCTGCGTTATAAATTGATGTCTTCTTTTGTGATAAAAACTTATTGTTTTATGTCGTTTATTGAATTAACATTGTGTCGATTGTTTTGAAATTTGTATCATCTTTCTATTACCACAAAATAATTCAATAATGGGTATTAGAGTTTCTTTAATTGACAATGAAGCTGTCGAATTTATTTTTTTATATTTTATGTGTTTTGTTTGTTTTTATTGACGTGAATTGCAATTTAAAATAAAATTTGGATTTTAATTATAGAATTTTGGCTTCTTATTGAATCATGAAAATCCAAGTCTATGCAATTATTTTAATTATAGAATTTTGTTTTATTGATGTGAATGATATGTTTGTCCAATTTCAATCATGTTTTCTTTTTATTATTTCTTTATTTGATTGAGGCTAATGTTAACCGCGAAAGGGTGGATGGGTGGTTCTTAAATCCGTTTATTACATTGTAGGAAGATGTGTTTTCTTTCTTGGTTTTTTTTTTTTTTTTTGGGAAAACCAAATAAGCATGGATTTATTTTTAATAATTATTCCTTTGTTCCATTGATTATTGGGAGGTTTTTGGGAAATAAATATAATGAAAAATTCACCAAATTTATTTATTAATCTTTTTTAGATTATTCATGAGGATATTTTGAGCCAAATTTTATATTTTTACTTTGCTCCACACTGTCCTTTAAGTATAAATTTGTTTTTTGGAATAAATTTAATTTTTAACCAAATTTACAAAAAATTTGTATTTCCTTTTCTAATATTGCCTTAACAATTTATGTTTATGCTATTTATGATTATTTATCATGTCGTATTAGAATAAAATTATTAATCATTGATGATGTTTTCAACTAAAAGCTGAGGAATTTGGAGCTTCTTTGGAATTGTGGTAGGTCAGTTGACTCTTGATGCTGGCCACAGCAAAGAAACAAAAGGGATTGGCGAGGATGGCGTTCTTTTCTTTCCGTCTGCACTGTAAGTTAGTTCTTTGGAGTGGAAGAATATCAATTACTTGGGAATGAAGTTTTTGAATGCGTACCTTTCACCCCGATGGGGTGGCTGTATTTATAATGGATGATCATGATAATTTCTGGATTTGATGATGATGCGGATATTTCTCCCATTAGGTGATGAATTTTCTTTCTTATAGTTAGCAATTAATAGGGATAGTGATGAACATTATTAGGAAATATCCTACTTCCCTGGTGGTGGAAATTTAATTAGGGAAAGTTAGGTACTTTCCTTTAATACGGAGTTCTTTTTGGATGTTTCGTCGCTCAACCTCGGGCGGGGTGAACCAGGTCCCCAGCCTGAGCCTTTGTGTTTGGGCATATGTGGTGGGCCGAGCTCTTTTATGTCTTTTGTGACACCCCATTCCCGGGGGTCTGTTTACAGCCCGTCAACCCACGGAAATACTCGTGGATGTCGGGTTACAGGCAACTGTGAAAATAGACGGTTTAACAATGCGTGGGCTGCGCTGCGATACAACTGTCCCCTGACGCCCGATATCATAGACTATTTATATGAATAAAGGGTCTGTGCATACGATAATACCCATCAATATACTATAAACTATATATGCCATAGTTTGAGGACAATAATTCACTCTTATTTTTAAACATATATTAAAATCATAAAACTCTATTATGTCATACATCATAAAACCGTAATGCATTCTATTTCTTAATCGGCCTCTAGATGATGGTAACGCCGTCTCATTTCTTATCTGCGAAATAATATAATCATCGACGAGGGGTGGTAATGTCGGGTAATTGGAATCATGCAAATGGAGTTCTTTGCAAAGTGCATATGCAATGTTCCTATGTGGCATTCGAAGCCCAGGTCGTGATCTGCTGGATGTCTGGCCAACCGACCTGTCCCGAGTTCTACATGGAGCTCCTCGCACAAGCCCGTGTATGAAGCATGATTTCAAGAGCAAGGTATTTGTTTTTAATTGTGGACAACCCTCAGGTATAGTATGGATGAGCTCTAGATAGTCTATTTGGTGGACAACTCTCCCATGTATATCAATTGGGTCGACTCAGACGATTGATATCTTATATGTGGATTTACCCTCCCAGATGTTATGGATATCTTTCAGATAATTATTATTGGTCTTATAAAAACAATTCTCTCGAAACTACCTCATGCACTCATTCTGTATAAGTCTTTTTGATCAATATGGAATGCTGTCTGTTCCAAACGCAATTTATATAACACATGCAAATATATATTTGCTCTATAAAGTGCTACTTAATATAAGTATGGAATGTGATGTCGATTCCAACCTGATTTATATAACACATGCAAATATATATATATATATATATATATATATATATATATATATATATATATATATATATATATATATATATATATATATCATGTCTCGTTACATAATTTAATCCTTGCAAACATGTTATGCGAATTTCCCAATCTATTTACCAAATTAGCTCGCGTGAATAGTGTAACCACGAACAATTCGATTTAGATTACTCAACCAAACACATTATTTCACAAAATATTTCATGAACACTATTCTACGAACGATGGAAACCCCTCGGAGATTCTTGTTCATAGCCTCTTCAACATCGGTTCCACTTTGTGAACTGTGAGAATGTCATGGTCATTCGGCCTCATACACATCCGCGATACAATTTATAGCATAAATTCCAACACTAGCGACCCCGAAGCAGTCAGGTAGACGATCACGAATTTGTACAAATGGAGTGTCATAATTTCCTACGCCTCGGTTTTGAATTTGGAGCCGTCAAGCAATCCTTTCAGGCCTCGGAACCAAGCGAAGCCCACAAAACACTTATGCAAATAACAACTGTGGGATAAGCCACTGCCGGCGGGTTGTGTCGAGCTGCCAACCACGGAGGCCACAGCGTGGCAGCCTGTTTGCGTGAGGCCGCTTTGCTTCACTCAAGAATTCCGGCGGTCGGATGGCGAAAGCCTGAGAGAAATTTACTCTCTCTATACTACTTATGTACTAAAATTTCGCTATGCTAGATTCTTTTCATCTTCACGTTTGGTCTTTGGTTTAAGGTAGGAGACAACACTATTCTCTATTTCGATCTTGTGTCATTTAATCAAATTCTAATAATCTGAATCATGTCTCACTCTTAGATTTTTTTACATTTGACACTATACGGCCGTCATTTCCATCATTTCTCTACTCATGCAACATAAGTAATGAGCAGCGTGTTATATTGACTTTGTGTCACGTAATAGTTTTTAGGCACTGACTGTGTATGAAAGGTGCAGAATTATTGTCTACAAATGATTATTGAAATTCGACATGTTAGCATTTAGATTTAACGTCTGATTCAACGGTGTTAGTTTAGTCATCCAGAATCTACTTTTTTTTTTTGAAAAATTCGGGTTTAATGAATTCCCGATTTTGCCATTTTCCGGAAATTGGAATTTCTCGGGTCTTACATGTTTATTTGGCACCTTCTTTATCCCCTCCAAACCTAGCTTTTTGCGTTGGTGCGGCCACGCACATGTGGTTTGGACCCCGTCAAAGTATTATTGCCTTGATTGAAGGGTAAGAAATATTGAATGTTTGTGGACTTGCTTATGTTATGAGTGCAGCATATTTAGATATTTTTTTTGGAATTGATGTTGTAACTATAATTTCTCTCGTCTTGCATCAATTTTACTAAGATCCATCTGAGATAGTGAAGTTGTCTTATCGATGTCTTGGGTTATTTGATGTGATGCTTAGTTTGAGCATCAATGTTCTCTGAAGAAAGGGATTTATGCCTGGGAGTAGTGGTATCTGGGGCAATCCCCATCTGTACACCCCAGAAAAACCAGGGAAGAGAAAAATGGATTTATACAAACGTGCTTGATTTAATCCTGTGTTGATGCCAACCGGTCTTGCATCGTTCTCATAACAAATGATAGTCTGGCTCCAGAGCTAATCTGACCTAGGAAAAGGAATACCAAACAAAACGAGATATATTTATTTTAATAATTATTCATTTGTTTCATTGTTATTTGGAGGTTTGGTAATGAAATATTCATCGATTTTATTTATTAACCTTTTTTTGAGATTATTCCTTGGGATATTTTACTCGAGAATGGAAATAGTCCTAGATTTCTCCCGAACTTTGATATTTTTCTTAAGATTTTTTATCTTTTTGAATTTTTCTTTAAGAGAGTTTTGGAGTAGCTTTCGCATACGTAGGATTATAGATCAATTGGTTTTTGTTTCCTTATTTTCATTATTCATTTCCTCTGTTTTGATTTTCACCTCTTCCCTTACATGTCTATGTAATAGGTAGAGAAAATTTCCATCCCTTGGACCTTTCTCTCAACTACCCACCTCTCCCTGTATAAAATAAACATGCGCCCCAAACCGGGGTCCGTTGACTCTGCCAGTCAGCCCCGCGGAATACAAGTGGATGTCGGGTTACAGCATACTTCGAGAAAAATGAAATGATATATTTTGTGCGGAGGGCTCTGCCCAATCTGATCTGCATGAAACACATCCCCGAAGCAGTCCAATATAATCTGCAATAAGTACAAATATGGATAAAACGGTATCTTGGGCTGCAATCTTCTGAAATATCAGCAAAAAAACATCTTAAGTATAGCTCCAAATGGTTAATAGTTCCAAATATTTTGCTCTTGCTCTATTACATTATGACTTAAAAGTTCTATCTGAGTATACAACCTCAAAGCCTGACCGGCTTTCTTCCAAATCCTTGGTCTCTACGGGCGAACCGTCCTATAAGCACGCTCCTGGCCTATAGATATGTCACTCGACAAGGTAGGCTAATGCTGTTAGTGGAATGCCTGAGTGGGCTACTCTCCACTAAGTGGAGTGCGATGTATTAAAATAAAACTACCGTTCGACAAATATAGATCTGGATATGCATGACATTGGATCAAGATTATGGAGCTCCACTATTCAAGCCTCAGTGTGAGAATTTATTGTTTTGTTAGTTTGTGGACAGCCCTCTGGATGGATATATATCTAATTGGGCGCTACGGCGATTGATATATTATTTGTTTAATGAACTACCCTCCGATGAATATCAATTGGGTAAACTCAGACGATTGATATTTTTCATTGGACTGCTCTCTAAATAATTATTATTTTAGAACTATTACCTCGAACCGTTTTCTCTATAGACTACGTCTCTGCTGCCTTTAACGCTCACATGTGCAGGATATTTAGGTGCGTATGGAGTCATCTGTGCCAGTTCGATGGTCTATAAATCACGTACTGATCTCTTCAAACATGCACATATCACATAATATCCGATTCTGCGATCGTATCGTGTAATTAATCCAATTTATGCATCTAAAATTAATGGCAGGTACAATGATCGAATCTGAGCAATTGAGCTTGAATCATAAGTCAAACACATTTTCACACAAAAAATATATTTTACGTGTCACTATTTCACAAGGCATTTAAAACCACAGGAAACTACGGTTTCAGCACTCAACAATTCATCGGTTCACTTTGTGAACCCACGCATTTCCACGGCCATTCGACTTTTCCAAGCAAATCATGATTTAATTACGTCACCCAATTTAATGACTGATCGCCCAGCGTGGCGATCGGCTACTCCAATGGTGCTCAAAATTCATATCGGTCGGTCCCAGAGTTTGGGACGATCAAAGCGACCTAACTGACCTCACATTCAACTCAAACATTTGCAGAGTATTTAAGAATAAGCATGAAGTAGGGAAACCCTACCTCTAGGAGTTTGGGAAATCACTATATCCGATACTGGCATACGGCACTCTCAGCGTACGGCAGTTCTCCTCTTGTCTGAAGATTAAATGATGATGGTTGAATCGCGGCGTATTTACAGAGAAAGTTACGTCTTGCCGCAAATTCAACTCCATAATTCTTGGATCTGTTTTTCCTTTCTCATGTTTTCTTGGCTTTTGAATTTGTAAGGGATGACCATTATATGATTTTGTCATTTAGTGACTTAGTAGTCATCAATGGCCAATTCGATCCTTCATTTCAGTTTGGCGTTAAGGCATTTATGCCGTAGTCGGTTTTGTCGTTTCTGCTCTGTTGTACGCCCGCTGGTACCTTAATTACTTGTTATACGTGATCTTCGTTGCATGAAAAATACGTTTCATTTTAGAACCATGATGCCTCGAAAAACGTGTCAGTTCCTACTATCTCGGAATTTTACGAGAAATTTTACACAGTAGCTAGATTTGAAGGCGATTTCAATGAATTGCAATCGTTTTTCGTCATCCAAAGATCTGAGAATAAATTACGGATTTTTAACACAGAAGTGCACTTTCGTAATCAGTACGATTTTCTTAATTTTTTATAAATTGGGTGCAAGTGCTACAAATAACACTTTTCTGACTTTACCTTATAAACCAAAAATAATTTTCTCCTATTTAGTTTCACCATGTAAATACAAAAAAAAATATATATATATATATATATATAATCAAAGTTATTTTACACATTTAAAAATTTTGTACTATTTATATAACAGAGAAACAATATAAATGATTTTGAATAAACATATAGAATTAAGTTATTAAGTTTGATTTATTTTGCTTCAAATTTTCTTTTCTTCCCTTTTATTATCTAGTTTTCTCTCTTTTTCTTTTCTTAGTATTTTTAAGTTTTCAGCGAAACCTTAGAGATGAAAAGTGAAATAAATAATAATAAATATAAAACAAATTTTATTTTATTAATTTTAACCTATTTAATTACATATATTCTCTAATAATTTATAATTTTTTAAAGCTTTTATTTATTTTAATTTTATGTATAGATCGATATTAAGTCAGCGATTTGTAAAAACCGAAAATTAAAAGAATTTAAAATGGTAAATGATAGTAATAATAATAAATTGCTAGAATAGTTTAGGAAATGCAGAGAATTACCACAGATCTTGGATGACAAAATGGTATTTGTTAAATTCTCATGAGAAATCTAGTGACCCAAAAAATTTATTAAGTGCAGGACAATCGTAATTACACGATTTTCTGGGTGATAAGTTTGTTCGTGAGCTCCCAGTATTAAAATTTTCACAATCTGGAGCTAAGGAATATCTTGGGCTAGTTAGTTTAAATTGTTTCGGGATAGAAATTGATCCGGATGAAAGATGTACATTGTGTCTATGCTTACTAAAAAAAAGGATAA
Source organism: Tetrastigma voinierianum (assembly GCA_016808115.1). Lineage (NCBI taxonomy): Eukaryota > Viridiplantae > Streptophyta > Magnoliopsida > Vitales > Vitaceae > Tetrastigma > Tetrastigma voinierianum. The sequence goes on along the minus strand of JAEQBH010002239.1, from coordinate 456,896 downwards.
AAGAAAAAACTAAAGTCAAAAAAAAAAAAAAAAAAAAATAGAAAAGAGGAAACGGACGGGTGGCGTGGGAGAAAGCGAAAAACAAATTACGTTCTCCTTTTCAAGATCCCAGCATAGTGAACACTGCAGTTTTCATCGGAGTAAAGGCAAAGTGGAGTTATTGCGTCAAAGTACCAGCGTAGATCATGAAATGCTTGGGTTTACGTGGCTTAGCGGGTTGCTCTAGTTTTCTACTTTGATTGTTTTTAGCCTAAATGTCATTTAATGGTTTGAGGTTTTTTTAAAAGTCATGAGAGGCTGTAAATTATCAAACATATTTAATTTACTTAATGATTTAAATTAAGTTATTAAGTTCTTAAATTAATATCTCAAACACTTTCTTAGACTATTTTAAGTAATGTATGAGAATGGTACACATAATATTATCAATATCATCTAAAGAACCATAATTTTTTATTATTTTTTTGTTACAATAAGCACTACATATACTCTTATGTTACTTAAACGTAAATGAGTGTGTTTCGGCATTCTGTAAATGCTGCTTCTATTATGAAACGTTTAACGTTTCAAAGACAAGTAGGGAAAGGAAATTTGGGTTTGAATCCAATGGAAATAGTTTACTATATTGTAATTAAAGTATTTAGTCGTAAAAAAAGAAGTATTCACTTTTTTTATAATAAAAAAACAAGAAGGAAAGTAGGAAAAAGCAATCGTAAAGACTCCCACTATTTTAACGTTTCAATATTGTGAAATCATGTATGCTCACTAGAGCCATATTTTAGGCTTTCCAAATAAACAACTTATCCATAACTTTTGATAAATATGAAAACTATCTTATTCAATGGAGGGATCTATGAAGAATATTAGTTTGTCATGTGATGGCTTATTGAAAATGATCTTGAATTTAGTCACGTGAAATGGAGCTTTTAGAAACCAAGAATGAGGTGTATGTTTAATTTAATTTTTATTAACTAGAATGAGTTGTATCATCATTTAATTTTCTTTTTCCTTCTAAAAGATTCCATTATTGATCATTTAATTTAATTTTATATAATTTTAAAATAAGATGATTGCAATCTTTATCTTTTGTAATTGTGACATTAAAAAATTTGCTAGACATGGAGATCGAGAATTCAAAAGGTTGGAATCAAATGGGCAAAGTTGAAAGCATCAATAAAATATATGGTTCATGAGGGGAAATCTCAGATTCTAGCGATCGGGTTTTGCTACATAAGAAAAGAGAGTTGTTTGTTTTGGAGGCCTTTGTTTCGAATTTTATGAGCTTTATTGTTGATTTTTTTAAAGTTTGGAATTGAAAAAGTAAAATGTTGAACTTTACATTAAAAAGTTATATTAATCAACGAAAAACTAAATAATTCTTAGATTGAGGAGGAAGGCCTTAGCAAATAGTTCTTGAGATGACAACGGGAGAGTTGGGGCATGCTTCGTTTATTTTGATTGAAGCTTGTCGCATTTAAAGAATTAAATAAATTTAGGGCGAGACGGAGTTGTTAGGGATGAGAAAATTCTCGAGATCGTGTCGTTCTGCGTTTGATTTTGTTTTTATTTTTAATATTTTAATATTTTATTTTTATGTTTATTACTATTTAAGGAATTAATGTTTCTTAAAATAAAAATATTGTGAATTTTTATAAATTATTTATTAAAAAACATTCTAATAATAATTATTATTATTATTATTTATATTAAAATATAAAATAAAATAATAAAAAATATTTTAAAATATAATAGGACAGGCGGAATGAGAATAGCAAATAGAACCTTTACTTAGGACTTGAGAAAATAGCCAGGCATGCGATTACGATTAATGGCTCATAAGGTCAAAGACGGCGTGTGACCAGAAATAATGGAATTAGATTGTCGTTTATTTTCATTTATTCGATATTAAATAGCGCAAATAAAAGCTTGTCTTGTCTTTATTAAGTCTTATTTAACATTAAGCTCAAAAAAATTATATTCAATATTAAGTAAAAAAATAAATACCACCTAACATTTAGCTACGAGAAAAATGACACGGTGACCTAGCAAGGGGTGTTCCAGCGGATAAACTGCCATGTAGCTTGATCATTGGGCGATGCTTGGTATTTGAAAAGTCTGGCTATACCAGAGCTCAACTATGACCTTAACTATAAAAGTAATGAAAGATGTTGATATGTACAGCTTTCATTATCAAAACTAAAAAGAAGTTTAATACTGAAATAATGCATTTAGAAAAATTGAAATATAATCTGGTTTAAAAATATCTGTGATGCGTTTAGAATCTTTACAGAGATTAAGCCGCGTTAATAACTTACATTGTGAATCCCCAAATTTTTAAGGCAGTGCATTAGGAAACAGCGGTTATTAACAGATGAAGCGCTATTTACCATTTGCGTTTTTTGGGCATACCATTTCGATGGCAGATGCGATTCGCCGGCGGCTGTACCCCAAGTGATGTGGCGTTGTGAACGTGACGGCTAAGTTCTTTGAAGATTCAGCATTGGTTTTGACGTATTTTTAAGCGGGTATTATATTTTAGATTTTTTTTTCTAAATGCATTATTTCCGTACAAAACTCAAACTAAAAGCTAAACTACTTGATCAAATACTGAAAGTAAGAATTGGTTTGTATTGATGTCACGTGTCAAACAGATGAGGGTTACATATAATATGGTCAATTATGATTGGTGGATCAATCCCAGTTCGTGGTGTTGAATTTACCTGTGGGCCAGAGTGGAGTTTTGAACAGGATAAATTATTCAGGCACCAGTACTGTTTTGTTCTTATAGAAATCATTTTTTTTTTTTAAATGTTATAAATAATCAGAACGTGAAAGGTTTTTATATAAAGTTGAGGTTGTTTATGGGGAGTTGAGATTTTATTGTTCTTCAATTTCAATGATTGAAGATATTTTTTGATATTTAATATCTAAGCCTTAGCACCATATGACGAATGACCCAGAAATTTTGTTTTAATCTGACCAGCATTCAATTAAATTCTAGAAGGCACGTTACGTTCTGATCGAATGTAACAGAAATAATAAAAATTATAATGGCGAGTCTTTATAATGACATTGGTATTTTCCTCAGACGTCACCAGTCACCTCCGCCTTCGTTTTTCTCCATAACTCCATCTGTATTCATTTATATTACAAAGTAAAAATATATTAAAAATCATTTATATATTTTGTTTAGAAAACTATAGAAATAATAGGGTATCCAAATGATACCTTTCTATTAATTCTATTTAAATTAAATAATAGTTATTAAATTTATTAGCATTCAATAAATTAATTTTATATGACTTTAACATAATAATTTATTAATTTTAGCTAAAAATAATGGTTATTATAAGACCCCAAAAAATTCTAATTTTATGAAAAATGATAAAATGGTAATTTTAATTAATCAGGGAATTTTGCGTCTCGGGATGATGAAACGAGGAAACACGACGAGGAAAGGCTGACACATGCGGGCGCACGTGGAGTGCGAAGATTTGTGAGTTTTAATGAACGAGAGGTAGGGTTTTACCACGCGCCGGGTTTTGTGCCGTTTGAAATGCTTATGTTAATGTTTGATTTAGTTTGAAACCTTGACATTTACGATGGTTGAATAAGGCGAAATGTTGAATTTGAGACCCACGAGAAGCGATGGTAGCAGTTCTACAGGAATTTGTTTTGAGTTCATGTGTGATGGTGAATGGTTCATAAATCACGTATTGGATTTGATTCGATGGAAATGGCGAAAATCGGAGTTAAGTGAGCCCAGATGATTTGTGTTTGACCAAGACATTAGTAGGGTTTTCTTTGTTCACGAAACGATATTTCAAAAAAATATAATTTGTGAAAATATGGGTTTGGTCAAGTAATTCCATCCCGAATTGCTTGTGTTTTGATCATTACGCGTGAGCTGGTACGATGTTTGAGATGATAATTATTTTTATGCGTAGTTGTGTGATTTAATGTTTTTATCGCTTGAATATATTAAATGTATATGTTTGCGTGAATTAGGCTGTATTGGGTAAAGCATGCATGCGTTGTATCTGCAGCTGAACATCTGCAGGATTATAGGAGTGAGTGCATGAAGATGAGTCTAGAAAATGGTTCGGAGGGTTTGCTAAAAATGTTGTCGTGGAGGGTGGTCGAATTAAAAATATCATCGTCGGAGGGTACCAGTGTCGTAGGAGGTAGTCCACAAATAAATAATATCCTCCAATCGTCGGGGCTTGGCTTAAATTGATATATATACATCGGAGGTTGCCCTGAAACTAACAAAACTATAGTGCCATACGAGGCTTGGCGAGAGTGTGAAATTAAATGAAAGGACTCGGGGTTACGAGTTATCAGAAATATAGGCGTTAGTAGGATGTGCATTTAACTGAATGTGTTTATTTTTAGACATTCTTGTTGGCTTAGTGCGATAGCCCATAGGAGCAATTCCACTCTTGGCATTAACTCCTTACTGTCGAGGATATTATTTTCTGGTGCGAGGGTCTGCGAGGAGGCAGAGAGGAAACGTCTGAAAGCTGATTAAGAAGAAAAGCTAGAGATTGTGGCTTTGGTTTTGTGATGTTATACATGTATTAGAGATGTTAAATTTTAATATATGTTTATTGTAAGAAAGTGTTAGCTCTTTTGAAGCTTTATTGGATGTAGTTTGTTATTATTATGATGGTATTCTTATTGGTGCAGTGGCGTTTACTCATGTATTTGGATTTCATGATGTTTGGGACGGAGTTTTATGCGGTGTTGTGGCGGGTGGGGCTGTCTGAGGCTCTACTGTTACTCTGGGTGGCGTTGGTGCGACGTCGGCTGTGTCCTAACGAGGAGTTGACCAGATGATCAACAGACCCAGTCAGTCATAGCTTGGTATCGAGCTTGGGTATACGAATACCTAGGGCTCGGGTTTGGGTATCCACATCACCACTGAAGTGTGGTTTGATGATAAGTGTAGGTATGAGATTACCTGCAGGAAATCACGGGGCAAAACTAGGACCTTTGTACGTGTTTGGTGTTTGTGATTAGATGAAATATTGTGTGAATGTTTGATGAATGGTATGTGCACCATGTTATGAGTTGTGAAACTTTGTGTGTAGTGATTAGCATAAGGAGGAAGGCTTTTGGAAGTTTCTGATGGGCGTACACTGGGAAGAGAATAAAATAAAAAAATAAATTTTAGAAATTTATTTGGTTTATTGAATAAATGGCTGTAATAAATTTTACTTGGTTGAAATATTGATCGGAGACGCTTTGAGAAAATTTTGGAACAACATAGTCCCGAGAAAAAAAATTTAAATAAATTTTATAAATTTGTTTAGTCATAAGTGAAGAAAGTAATTTTTTAAGGTTTGATTATGTGAAGAAGGTGAATAAAATAATTTTTATAAATATATTTGGAAGTTGTATGTGCGGTGGGTTGGAAGCTCTTTTGCATCAAAGATGTGAGAAAAAAAAGGAATTTCTTGGATGATTTTATGAAAAAAATTTTTTGCGAAGCGGCTGAATTTGGAGGAGTTAGTGTCACTTTGACATCCTTTTTAGTGTCGCGACTTTGTGATTAAATTTGAAGGTCTGAGTCGCGACATGAAATTCTGTTGTGACACGGAAAAAACAATTTGGTCGCTGACATGACTTGGTCGCGACTTGGTTTCAGTCGGCGGGAGTTGCGACAAAGAAATGGACACTCCTTTGACACAGGTGGATGTGACAGAGGTTTAGTGTTGACCGTTTTGGTCGACCTGAAATGTTACGAGGGTCGCCGACATCGATTTGATATCGCGACATAACCAACTGCCTTGATGTCGGCGACACCGAGTGGTCGCTTGACACGGGGCGGCGCTGGCGTAATGGCGACAATTCTGCGCCCGGCGTGATCTTGTTTATCTGCGCGTATGCGCGCGACATCGCCACGACAACTTGTTGTGCGCGGCGTAGCGCCCGACATGAACGCTGCGTAGCGCGTGTCTGCCGCGACTTTGGGTTACAGGTGTGCAGCGTATGCGGCCCGGTTTAATGACGATGCAGCATTTAAGTCCTTTATTCATAACGGTGTATTCATAAAAACACTATTCATAGGTAAAAAAAAATTACAATTTTTAAAATTTTCTCTTTATTAATATGATTAATATATATGAATATTCATATTGCATTTACTATAAATGCATTGACGTAGTGTGTGGAAAATTTGGTGTGTGAATAGTATCTCGAGAGTATTGTTTGTGTCAGGAGATCATCATTGAATTGTAAACTTGCAATTAGGCCAATTTTGAAAAATAAAATTTTCAACGAAATTTTGAAAATAAATTTTGTTGAAAACAATTTAAATAAAATTAATTGCCTTGCATTACACAGAAAATGTAAGGACAATGTGTATACTCTGATTTACGTGTATGATTAGTGTCTGGTACGTATTTATACCTTAGAATCTTTGTATTGAATTTAAGCTTGTCATGTTAGTGCAGCAGATGGCTAGTGGACGAGGGGCGTGGGACGTTCACGGGGCCTTGGCGGTCGGGCACCACTGGGCATTGACCGACCACTTAAGTGTTTGGTCGGCATGCCTTCTTTGAGGTGTGGTGTTGCGTTTGCTATCCACGAGGCCCGTAGCGAGGTAGTCGGGAAAGGTCCTAGTAACCTCCAAGGTTTAGGGCACATCATCCTCTGCATTCATAGGGGAGGAGGTCAGATGGTGGCGGACCATTTGGTTTATGCGAATCCCGAAGCGTGCGGAGCGTGGAGTCCTCCGATGCGACAGGGATCGGGTTGTTTGCATTCCGGCTAGAGTGAGGCCGGGTGGTGTCAGTGGAGATGAGTTGGGACTTCTAGAGACTTAGGTTATGACATGAAGCTGGGGTTGGGGCTGTTCTGCCGGTAGAAGTATTTCCCGGAGGCTGCCCGAGACATACGAGAGGCTGGGTTCTATGCGGCCCCGAAGCGGGGGGGCGATGGCCTTGATGGGCCCATGTGGCTGTTCCTGAAGTTAGCCCGATTTGCGACAGTGATTACGTGTGCCGTCGGCCAGGTGAGGAGATTTGAGAATGGCATTGAATTTGTCCATTCGGTGGGCGGAGATGTAGGACTTCGCCTGCGGGATATGGATTCCATGGTTGGGACAACCGCGACCATAGAGAGAAATGCGAGGATGCTCGGAGCACTTTCCCCGGGATCTTGTGGTAGTGGCGAGAAGGGCGGTCGGTGCTTCCTCGGTCGGGGAAGAGGCAGAGGGCCTCTAGTTCGCGAGGATCTCAGAGTCACGGCCATCCGGGCCAGGGACAGATGAGAGTTGCCGGTCAGGCAGGACAGATGAGAGTTTCCAATCAGGCGGGATAGATGGTGTGCTACCATTGTCAGCAGCTTGGACACATGAGACGGGATTGCGACGAGGATCGGGAGTTTTGGGACATCACGGAATCCCGGTCGATGCGGGACGGGAGGATCACGGTGTTCCTCCCGCGACCTGATGCGGACGGGGCTGGAGTCTGAGTTTCGGGAGCTACGAGCACCCCACATTTCTGGGCGGGCAGAGGCTGAAGTATGGAGTAGAGCGGAGGGCGAGGCCTGGCGGGGACATGAGGGGTCTAAGGGCGTGTGTATGTAGTCACCTTGGTGAGTGCGAGATAAGCCCGGTCATATAGAGATGCGTTTTTGCTATCTGCTATAGAAATTTGCGAGTGTTATTTGATTCTGGTGTGCATTCCATTTCCATTGCTGCATAAGTTGTGATCGAGTTGGGCTTAGGAGTTGAGACCCTTAGAGAAGACCTTTGTATGTGAGTTCTCCCTAGGGATTAGAGTGAGAATAGGAATGATATGTTAGGAGTTGCGGATTTGGAGATCTTTCGGGGACTCTGCTACGGTGGACTGGATCATGGACATGTCGAGAGTTCAATGTCATCACAGGGGATGGATTGGTTGGCGACTTACGAAGTGCGTTATCACGATTGTGAGAGAAGGAGGTTACCACCTGCCGTGGGGGCCAGTACTCATAATAATGGTCTTTGAGGGGACAAACACTGTCATTGCCCCATAGTATATGAGTCAAGTGTGGGGGCGATTAGCGAGTTGGCTAGCGAGCCTTGCCCTGAAGGGCGGAGAAGCAGACTTAGATGCACCGAGTAGTATGCGAGTATGTGGATGTTTTCGAGATGAACTCTGGACTGCCTCCTTTGGTGTAGACTTTGGTATCGAGTTACGCCTTTGGTACTTCACCTATCTTTATGACTCATAGGATGGCACCGATTGAGTTAGAACTCGTCCCGGTCCCCGAGCTATTGGGCGGGGTTCGTGCGGCCCGAGCACTTCACCATGGGGCGCTCGGTTGTTTGTGAAAAGGACAAGACCTTATTTGTGCGGTGGCTCTGAACGATTGAGCGGGGTTACGATCGAATCGGTATCCATTCGCAGGGATTGACGTTGTTTGTCGATTGAGGCGCGAAGTCTACTCAAGATGAACCTTACGCACTAGTTACCATCGGTGATGGTTAAGGATCTGAATATACCTGAATGGTTGCAGGGCGCGTTATGGGCACTGAGTTTACGGTGAAATGCCCTTTGGATGACGAATCTTGGCGACATTCATGGATCTCATGCATACGGATATTCCAACCCTATTTAGATGGGTTTGTTGTAGTGTACGTGGATGACATCTTGATCTACTCCCGGTCGGAAGTGAAACGCCGGTATCGCGAGGATGGATTTTCATGGAGTTGTTGAGAAAGACCATCAGGTATGCATGAGTTCGATGAGTCACGAGTTAAACTTCTTTGAGGAATTTGATTTTGGGACACGTGGTGTCGGCCATCGGGAGTGTCGTCGACGAGAAGGTCGAGTAGTGATGAGTTGGGGAAAGGCGAGTCGATCTTGAATCGTAGTTTCTTGGGTTGGTGGGTAATGGGAGATTCATTGAGGATTTCCTCGGGATACTTGACACCTATGATAGGTTGACCGAAGAGTCAGTTTGATTCTGGGATGACGTGCGGAGGCATTCGGGAGTTGAAGAGGAGACTTACGCCGGCTCCATCTTGAGTCGGACGGGGAAACGAGGGTACCACGGTATGTTGGCGATGCCTGAGGGCAGTTGGGATGTGTTTTGATGCGTCGGGAGGGTAGTAGCTTATGGTTCTCGTCGAATTTGAAGAATCACGACGGGTACCCCACTACGACATATAGATTAGTGGCCATGATCTTCGCCTTGAAGATTTGTGGCTCCTGCTTATACGGCGGAATTTGAAGTGTACTCGGACCGCAAAGTGCGGAGAAGTATTTTCTATAGGCTGGGACCTCCAATGTGGTGTAGATGGATGGAGTTCCTAGAGGATTGTGACTCTTTGTGCATCACAGTAGGTAAATGTGGTGGTGTCTGTCAGGTGAGTCACGGAGCGTTGGCTGGTACTGGCTTCTCGGGAGTGTGGATGCCTCGCTGAGGCGTGGGACCGAGTTTGGAGCTCTGATGCGACAGAGACTCAAGGTACCTTGGGAGTTTAGTGGCTGCAGTCTCTGTTAAGCCCAGTGATTGGAGTCCGGGCGGGACGCGGAGATAGTATCCGTGGGGACCGTGCGATCCCAGTCTGTTGTGAGGTGGACCATCCACGGATGGTAGTCTCAGGTATAGAGGACGGAGTAGGTGGTTCCTCATTCGACCGATTTAGAGAGGAGATTCTCGGGGGTTTCCAGCGCTCTCGATTTCTTAGTACGTATCCCGGTGGCACGAAGATGTATCAGGATCTTCGTCGCCGATACTATTGAAGTTGGATGAAGAGACATGTAGGGTACTTTTGTTGACGATGTCTCACATGTCGCGAGGTTGGGGCTTGGGCACCAGAAGCCAGCAGGGCTACTTCAGCCATTGGAGGTGGCTGAGTGGAAGTGGGAACACGTCACGATGGACTTTGTGACCCACTTGCCACGGACGCAACAGAAGCATGGCGCGTTATGGGTGATTGTGGACCGGCTCACTAAGTCGGCACATTTTCTAGCTGTACGGATGACCTTCGCCTTGGAGGGATTCTGCCGGTTATACATTCGAGAGATAGTCCGGCTACATGGAGTACCAGTATCCATAATGTCGGATAGGGACCGAGGTTTCTGGAAGAGTTTCAAGAATTTGTGGGCACCGGCCAGCTATGAGTCTGACGTTCCACCCTCGAAGACAGATGGTCGATCCCCCGAGAGGACTATCTGAGTATTAGAGGACATCATATCTTTCACGAGCATGCGTCTTGGATCATAGAGCCATTTGGGAGGAGCATTTGCCTTGGTGGTCGCCACAACCCTTGAGTTATCGGGCGAGTACTCACGGTGGCATAGTACGAGGGCGTAACGGAAGTATACGGGTCACCGTTGTGTTGGACCGAGGTGGGTGAGAGTTCCATCACTGGTCCTGATCTAATTAGAGACACCTCCGAGAAGGTGAGCGTAATGCGACGGCGTCTCTCCTGGCTGGCCGATTAGAAAATTTGCGGATGTCTGTGTCGACCTTAGAAGTTGGTTGGGGATCGCGTCTTCTTGAAGGTGATGCATAAGAGAGTGGTCGGTCGACAGCGGAAGCTATCGCCGAGGTTCATTGGTTCCTTCGAGATACTTTCGAAAGGAGTAGATGCCGTTGCGTGCGGTTAGCATTACAGCGAAGCTATATGGTGTCACGAGGTGTTCACTTATAGTAGCAAAATATACCTCAGATCCAACCATGTGGTGATTTGAGAGACCGGATTGAGTTGACGATGGGACCTTCGAGGAGGACCCGGTGTGCGTCGTTGATATGGCGTGATCGGGTTTGCGACGCAAGACCGTAGAGCTAGTGAAGGCTCTTATGGAGCGTATAGAGTGGAGAAGTACGCGTGGGGCGCGAGAGGATATGATGCGGGCCACCTATCACTTCTTGTTTAGGGATGAAGGTGCGCTGGTTTAGTCGTTTAAATTTATAACTGTTTAAATAGTGGTAAAGTGCGCGTGGCATGTGCGTGGTGAGTTGTAATTGTCCTAGAGATTTGAGACAGAAATTCCTTTTGAGAAGAGGAGAATGTAAGACTAGAATTTCAGATTTGGAAAAATGGCAAAATATAATTGCCCGATTACAAAATTGTTATTTCGGTTGCAAATCGAAATTTATTCTGCCTTCTAGATATCGGACATTGGGCAGTTGCGCAGTTGGATAGTGTGAAATCTAGTTAGCACGTAAAATTTTGTGAATTCACGAGGCGGTCCCGGAATTTACCACGTTTCGAGGCATCATTTGTTTAGGTCTTGAATGCGCAACGTTTTCGATGCGGATGAAAGTCGCCAGCGCGCGTGCGCTTATGTGCCATAAGTGGTATAGTAGAAATAATGAAAATGGGCGGCAGAGATAATAGTGCTGAGATGTCCAGTGTGCAAATGAAGGAATGTAATAGGCATTTGGATTTTGATTTTGATCGTAGTGAGAAATAGTGTATGGTCGTCTTATCGCTGTTAAGCCCAAGCATTAGGGAAGAAAGGAAAGGAAGGGAGGTGCGGTGGCAGCCAAACATGGAGAAATTCCTAGAGAAGGAAACTGACCGACTTCTCTCTGGGAATATCCAGGCGATCGTGATCGGCGGTGCGGGACAGAAGGAGCGTTCTGGCGGAGCGGCTACGCGTGAGTGCGAGATTTGAGTTTTGACAAACTCAAAGAAGGTAAGGAGTTTCTCCCTACTTGGGTTTATTCTTCGTTTAAGTACTATGTTGTCAATGTTTAGGTTGGTTGAGGCCTTGAGCAGTTTGATGGTTCCAAATCTTAGGCAGAAATGTTTAGTTGAGACCCACGAAGCAGTCAGTATCGGTTCTGCAGTGCATTTGGGTTAAATGTGATGAATGGTTTCCACAATCACGTATTGGTTTGATTCAACGGGGAAATGGCGAGAAATCTGCGGGTTCACAAGTGAACCCTGATTTGTGTTTGATGAGAGGCGATGGTAAGGGTTTTCTTTGTTCTGCAGGCTTGATATTTCAAAAAATATAATTTGAAAATATGGGTTTGTGTGACACCTACGCTTGGTCCGGTGACTGCCGTCAGCCCGCGGAATACAAGTGGATGTCCTGGGTTAGAAGCGCCACTTAGAGAAAATCAGATGCAGGGTCTCCTTTTGTGCGGGGGCTCTGCCCCGAATCTATTCTTTGCATATCTGTCCCCCAACGATTGCAATATAATCAATATATTCAATCACATGAGTAATACGGTCATAGGGCCATAAAGCAATACTCAATATACATACGACTATGAATCAACTATATACCCGATAGTTACAAGAGTTCGAATATTTCTTCTTATCTGCGTATATTTAAAAATCTTTCAAATTCTAATACATGCTAAATATCATTGACAACCACAATCGGCTTTTCTTCTAATCTCGGCATCTAGGACAAGTCATATGCTCACTGTGCACGTAAGGGGGTCCCACGACGGGAATTATTTAAGCTTCGATAGGAGAATCGCCACAAGTGGGCTACTACGCGCTAAGTGCGATCTGTTCCAAAGTAACCTTGTGATTAATCGTGATCCTCTTGAATGTCTACGCTGACAAACTCGGATCCAGGTCTCATGAGCTCTCATAAACAGCCTTGAGATTGTTTTTGTCGGTGGACAGCCTCCGATGTATATATACTATGCTATGTATCTAATTGGAGCCGCTGGAAGCGATTGATATATTATTTGTTTGTGGACTACCCTCAGATAAATATCAAATTTGGAATGCTCAGGCGATTGATATTTTAAAATTTGGACTACCCTCAGATAGTGTGTTTTTGGACAGCCCTCAGGCAGATTTTCTACAGACTCATCTCATGCACTCTCCTACATAATCCCCCAGGGTGTTACAGTGCGTATGGAATGCAAATGTATCTTGGGTTCGATACGATTACGTCACGTGCAAATATACTCTTATTGAATATCTTTATCACTTCCGTCGCCTGATGCGTGTTATGTAATTTTCTGACTCGTATATCGAAATTGGCTGTATTGGGCTGTGATCGAAGCGACGATTTAATTTGATCACTAGGCCGAAGCACATATTCACACAAATATATTTCTATGTCGCACTATTCTAGAGCAATTAAAACCTAGGTTTCTGATTCCAAACACACATCCATTGATGGTTCTGCTTTGTGAACGGGTTTCAAACCATTTAAAAATACATACATACTAAAGCACCATTTAATCATAAATCAACACTCGATTTGCAACAGCCCTACTGCAGTTGCAGACTTATGTAACTAAAATTTCCAATAATTCGGTCCCATGTTTAGGACCCGGTCAAGCGACACAGCATCCTCTTTCTAGACTCGAGCATTTGTAAAATACTTCATGGGGAATAAAGCATAAGTAGAGAGAAACCCGACCTCTTTGGGTTGTCAAGAAGCTTCATGAGCCGAGTCGCGCATGGCACTCGCGTGAGCGATTTTTCTTTACCGGCGGAAGGCCCTTGACCCGGTCGGATGTGTGTATTTAGAAAAAGTCGGAGACTCTCTCTAGGAAACCATGAATTCGTTTCTCCCGGCTACTGCATCTTTATTCATTTCACGTTTTGGCCTTTGAATTTGTGGGAGATGAGCACTGTAGCACCTTTTGTCTTTTAGTAAAAACTGTCGATTTGAAAATGGCCAATTTAGATCCTTTCTGTTTCCCGATTTGATATTGGCATTATTTGGTGTCCATTTAATTTATTTACTCTCTTCATGCAAGCATGATGCATGAAGTACTTGTTATGTGACTTCGTGCACTATACGAAAATCGTTTATGGCACGACGCGTGCCTCCCAAAAGCGTGTTGACCCCATTGTCTCGGGTCGACGAAATTTTACGATGTAGCTGAATTTACGTGAGGCGGTTCGTGAGTGAAATCCATTTCATCATCGAGATCTAGAAGAGGTAATTCGGATTTTTAACGAAATCTACAATTTTGTAATCGAAGTGATTTGCCCTTATTCAGTGAAATTTCTCGGGTCTTGATTTGGTCAAGTAATTTCAATCGAATTTTCTTGTATTTGATCATTAGCCGTGTGACTAATTTTGATGTTTGAGATGATAATTCATAACATGATTATGTGATTTGAATTTTTGTGAATATATTCGTGTATATATTTGCATGTGAATTGAAGCGTATTGGGTGGCATCTTGTGCATTCCATATGCCTTGAACATCCTAAGTTATAGGAGTGAGTGCATGAGATAGTCTAGAAAATGGTTCGGGTTGCCTAAAAATATTAATCATCGGAGGGTGATAATTAAAGTATCAATGCGTCGGAGCGTGATTGATATTCTATCGGAGGTAGTCACAAATAAATAATATGTAATCGTGGATGGCCCAATTGATATATCGGAGGGTTGCCTGAGCTAGCAAGGCGCTATGAATTCTCATGGGGCGGCGAGTGTGGGAGAAATTGGTCGAGGACTCCGGGGTTACGAGTTAATCGTGAGCGTTGGTAGGATCGTCCTGGTTTGGCCTGGATACTATGTTTATTCCCCCAGACGTACCTTTGCACTTAGGTGGAGAAGTAGCACTTGGGAAATTCCGCTGCGAGGCATTGGCTCACCACAGCCGAGGATATTATTTTTTACAATTACGGGGGCGTGCGAGAGACGGCTGCGATCTAGAAGGTGAGTTGAAGAAAGTGGGATTGTGGCTTTGGTTTGTGTGTATGCTCTTCTTATTAGAATGTTAAATTTTAATATATGTTTGTGTAGAAATTAGTGCTCTTTGAAGCTATTGGATATAGTTGTTGTATTATGATGAGTATTGCTATTGGGCCCCGAGTGGGCGTTTTACTCATGTATTTGGATTTCATGATGTTTAGGACGGAGTTTATGCGGGTCTTTTGTAGTGCGTGCAGGCTCCCGTACAAAGGGACTCCCAATTTTCTAAAGATAGCGTTAGGTGTGTCTTGACATCACTTGTATTTTGCGGGTTGACGGGTAGTCAACGGACCCCCGGGATCGGGGTGTCACACATATGACACGTACTCATGTGCCATAAGTGGCATGAGTAGAGAAATGATGAAAATGAATGACTGAGAAAGTGCCGAATATCAAAACTGGGAAAAGAAGGACATAATTGATATTAATGGAATTGTTTTAAGTTAGAAAAAGCCAAATTAGAGAATAGTGTTCTTCTCCCGATCAAAAGCAAGAAAGCAAAAGCGTGAAATGACACCCCACAAACGGTAGCGAGGTTTCGTTTTTTAGAGTGAAGGTTGGAAGCTACTGCAGATTTACAACGAATCAGATAGATCGGAGTGTCGAAGCGAAGGAAATTTCTTTCTACGCATCGAATAGCAGCGTGGACCGGGTGGGGGTTTGTGAGCTCCGTGAGGTAGAGATTCTCCACAAACGGGTTTCTTTCTTTGTTTAAGAGCATGTTGATGTTTGAGTTGAATGAGGCAGTGAGGGACGGTTTTGATCGTAAAAATCTTGGGGCCAAGGTATTATAATTTTGAAACCTCAAATAGACGGCGTGTGGTTCTGGGGATTCTTTGTGATGGTATGTTGGACATTATGTAATAAGCCGTGCTTTGGTATGTATGGGCCACAGTGTGGCCGGCAGAATTTGAGTTCTAAAGTGAACCGACGATTAATTGATTTTAGGAATGATGGCAGAGGGTTTCACTATTCTCGAGAATGTATTCTAAGTAAATTTGTGAATTAATGTGTTTGGTGAGTAATTCAAGTAGAATTGCTCGTATTTGATCATTAGCCCATGTGAGCTAATTTTGGTGTGTGATGAAATGAAATTACATAACATGATTGTGTGATTTAATTTTTATGTGAATATGGCCAAATGTTTATACATTTGCATGTGTTATGAAGCTGTGTCGATTGTGTCATGCATTCAGTATACCTTGGTTGCCTAGGACGGTAGGAGTGAGTGCATGAGATGAGTCTAGAGAAAATGGTTTGGAGGGTTGTCTAAAATGATGGTATGGAGGATAGTCACTCTAAAAAATATGTCGTCAGGCAGCCGGTGATATGCACAGTCGGAGGTAGTCTCGTAAATAATGTCAATCATCGAAGACGACCCAATTGATATATATACATCGGAGGGTTGTCCACAAAATAAACATAATAATTCTCATACGAGGCTTAGGCGAGTGTGAGGAAGTCGGTGAGGACTCGGCATGTGAGATGATCAGTTAGACATTCAAGTAGGATCAAAGCTATTCTTTGAATGTTTGTTTATTTGGAGGCGTTGCATACGCCTAGGTGGAGAAGTAGCCCATTTAGGGTGATTCCTCTGCAGGCATTAGCTCACTGCAATAGGGGATATTATTTTGGTACGGGAGCGTGGGGGACGGCTGATCCTGGGATTGGGTTTTTAGAGAAAGCTGGGAATGTATGGCTTTGATGGTTTTACATGTATTGAATTGGTATTTTGTATGTGTTTGGCTATAAATGTAGCTTTGAATTCTTGAAACTATTGGATATAGTTGGTTTGTGATGATGAGTATTGTGTTATGGGCGAGGCCGTTTTGCTGAGATATGATATGTGTGATTGATGTTGATTGCAGGACGGAGTTATATTGCAAGTGTTGTATTTGGATAGAGCTCCTGATACAAAGGCTGCTCGATTTCGTGAGAGATGTAGGGTCACGAGCCTTCACAGTGTTCGCGGAGTTGGCAAGATGATAATGACAGATGCTTTAGGTTTTGGGGCGTGCAAGAAGGATGCAAGGATGAATTTGAGGAGGAAAAGAAATAAAATAATAATAAATAAATCTAATAAAATCAATAAAAAATCAAGGTTTGGTGTGAACCGGGATTTTGGAGAAGAAAATGCAAAAAATGGGAACCATTTTTATTAAAAGAAGGGTTGGGGGTAGAAAAGAAGAGAAATAATTTTTTTATAAAAGAAGATTGAATTGGATATATATGTATATATATATATATATATATATATATATATATATATATATATATATATATATATATATATATAAAGAGAAGGATCAAAGCGAAATTTGAGGAGAAAAAAACTATAGTAATAATAAATAAATAAATAATCAATTAAATCAAGATTTGGGTGGGAATCAGGATTTGGGAAGAAATTGTCAAAAATAGAGGGAATACATTTTAAGAAAAAAAGGAGGAATTAGAGTTAAAAAGAAGGTGATGGAGATTTTATTTTTTTTAAAGAGAGATACAAGGATAGATTTGGGGGAAAAAGACATAAAATAGTAATAAATAAATAAATAAAATCAATCAAAAATCAAGGTTAGGTGGAACCGGGATTTGGATGAAGAAAAATGCCAAAATAGAGCAAATTTAAAGGAGGGATTGGGGAGAAAAGAAGAAGTAAATTTTTTTAAGAAGGTAGTGGAGAATTTTATTTTTTCCAAGAAGAAAGGAATCAAAGATGGTTGAGGGAGAAAAAAGACATAAAATAGTAATAAATAAGTAAATAAAATCAATCAAAAATCAAAAATGGTGGAACCGAGTTTGGAAAGAAGAAAAAATACTTAAAATGGGAACCATTTTTAAGGCCTGGGGAAAAAAAAAGATAATTTTTTTTTTTTTTTTTTAAAGAAGGTGATGGATATATATATATTCCAAAGCGAATTTGAGGATAAAATAATAAATAAATAAATAAATCAATCAAAATCAAGGTTAGGGTGGGGAATTGGGATTTGGGAGAAAATGCAAAAAAATGGGTAACAATTTTCCAAAAGAGATTTTTTTATATAGAAAAGGAGGTGGAGAGATTTTTTTTTGTAAAAGAAGAAAAGGAAGAAGAGAAGAAGGAAGAGAGAGAAAGAGAGATGGGAAGAAGAGAGATCAGGAATTAAAAATACAAAAGAGGAGGAAGAAATCCAAGGAAAAAAGAGGGAAAGAGAAAGAGAGGGGAGGGGAGAGACTAAATGAGGAGACTGTCAAAAGAAATTTAACAGTTTTCTATATCCTTATCATAAGAATTCAACATATTGTAGAGCATTTTGACTTATTATATTTAATTTTTGGGATTTATTTGATTTAGAAAGCACATTAAAATAAAAATATGTATAAATTTTAGACATGTTACATTTTTACCAAAATGTTAGATACCTAATGTTTCTATTAAATTAAATTATTAGAGTCTTAGTTCTTTTTCATATTTTTTTCAAGTATATACATCATGAAGTTCAACTTTGACATATAAATACGTGAATATATATGCAGCTATAGCTAATAAATATGACCATAAATGAATGTTGTTTGATTTAAAAATTCCAATTTCATCTTATAAATCCTAAAACCTGTTTTTATATACATTTTAGACATCTTAAGAGACTTGTATGATTTTTGTGTGATTTTATAGACTTCTGGATTAGATTTAAATCTCCATTTTTATGAGTAGCACATGTTCTACTATATTCTAGACCTTTATAGTTATTTGTGTAAATTAAATTTTATTGAGATGTCGTAATTACTTTTGACACTTGTATATCATAATGTAGAAACATAATTGATTATTTCTATAAATTTTCTGATTAAATTCAACTTATGAATATTTTGAATTTAATTTGGTGAGCTACCTTATCTACCTTGCTCTGAACTTATGTAAATATTATTGTAAATTGTGTTTAATTTTGAATTTTTTACTCTGTTTTGACACGTGTATCATAATATAAACACATAATTGTCCAGATTCTGGAAATTTTCATGGTTGATTAACCTATGAATATTATTTCACGATTTATTTTGTTGAGCTTCTGATGCCCCTCCTTTGAACCTATGTGAATATTATTTACCCAAATTATTGTTTAATTGTAACTTTGTTACTTTGTTTGAGACTAGTTATGTAAATATAGACACATAAAGAATGGTTTATAGAATTCTTGTGACTAAATTCCAATCTCTAGGATTTTTGAGATTTATTTTTAGAGTTCTATTCTATCTCTCATTTTGAACCTTTGTAGTATTTTTTAAATTTGAAATAATTGAGACTTTATTGTTTTTTGAACATTTTGTGCTATAATATGAACATATAAATGATATTTTCTAAACTTATTAGGTCATTTAGATGCATACCATTTTGATCGGTTTAGCCCATCAAGCTCTACACCTTATTAAAATTAATATTTCAAAGTTTAAGGTACTGTTCTGGGCAGCTAATTTTCAAAATCACAAAATTAATGATTTTAAAATTCAAGTGTCCAAATTTCTAAATTCAAATTCTCAACTTCTCAATTTTTCAATTTATTTTCTAAATTCAAATTTTTAATTTTCCAAATTCCAAGTCATCCAAATCCCAAATTTAAAATTCCAAGTTCTAATTTTTATTTCTCCAATTTTAAAATTCCAAATGTCAAATTTCCAAAATTCCAAAATTCCGATTTCTTATTCTAAAATTCAATTTGAAATTCAAGTCTTAACTCTCGGAAATTTATAAATTTAAGTTCTTAATTTCAAAATCCAATTCAATCTCCATTCAAAATTATAAAATTTCAAAATTGAACAAAATTCTCGATTAAATTTAGCTTTGATTTTAAAACTTGATTTAAAATCGGTTTTAAAATTTGAATAATAATTATTTATCGTTCTACTATAAAATGGAATCTTATTGGAGTTAATTTGTGTAACGTATAAATGAGCTTAGTAATGGCCGACATCTCATGTGTTACGATATGAAATAATTTGACGATTTATAGCAGATTTTTTAATTGAAGTTAATATTATATATTTATTTATTAGTGACCCAACATGTGGTCTTTTTTGTGTGCGCTCTCAATTCGCTTTGTCAAGGTACATTTCTTCCCTTTAATTTTGTTCTTTGTTGCCCTATTTGCTTGATTTGTTGGTATGCATGGTAATTTGTTGATTGTATGGTTTTCATAATCTGATTGTAGGGCCAGCTTTAGGGGCTAAAGGGTGTTGGGGCTCACTACCGTGCTCTTTTGTGGTGTGAGCATGATAGGATTTGAACAGTTTTCCCAACAACGTTTTTTCTTTATGAGGGAGGAGTCGCATTTAAGGGTTTTTTTCTTGTTTTGTTTTCCGCTTTTAAAATACAGCAAGTAAAATGTGACTCTAATGGCTTTTTTAGATGGTTCTTTAAAAATAAAAACAAGTTCTCTCTGTTTTAGGAAATGCATCGTAGCCAAAAATGCGAAGTCATTAGTACTTTGTGAATATTTTAGAAAAGAAGCCTACATATGTTTTTTTTTTTTAAATGAATTATTTTTACTTTAAACTTCAGTATAGATTATTCATTATTATAATTATTAAAACAAATACTAAAGGGATAACAGTCTCTATAAAACAGGCTCTGGGCACATAAAAAATGAAGGATATTGAACATCCTTTTAAAGGAATCGAATCACCGATAATCGATTACATTTGTCTGCCGCTCATTACATCTATGCATCGTCTGCTTTGGCATGCGGCGACTCATTCCACACTCCCAAAGAGTCACCTCTGTGGCTTGAAGAAAAAAGGTGTAAGTCAATTAAACAAATTATTTATTCTCATTTCTTTCCATGATTTATATACCGACAATATTGATTATGGAAAGGTGAGAACTTTGCTGTTGAAATTTTATTGGCCTTGCGCTACAGTGTTATGAAAATTTACTGGTATATATCATATTTTAAAATTTAAAATATATTTTATATGAATGAGATAGTTGGAGTAAGCTCTGGTTTAAGCTAATGATCTCGAGTTCAGTCTTGATAATGTAGCGTGTATTGCTGTGGTAGGCATTCCCAGTTTTAGTGATAATCTAGGGTTTGTATAAAGATTAGTTTAGGTCATCCTGATTTATATGAGGACTAGTTTGAATGTGGCATGGTTTAAAATTTTTGGTTGTGGTAAAGCCCACGGATGAGTCAAAATTTACGACTAAAAGCATCTTTTAAAATTTTGAAGCAAGAGGCGCCTGCCAAATTAAATAGAAGAAAAAGCGGAAACAGGTAGCGTTCATAGCTAGCTTTCCATTTCATAGTCCAGTAAAATGGACGTGACATGTACTAGATTTAGTTCTATCTAAATTTGAACAAAAGCACCTTATAGCATTAACTATATGTATCAAAAGTGGGATAAGCAGCCTCAACATATATATGATCAGAATTTGGAATCCATTCCCAATCAATTGTCCATATGGATTGATTGATAATATATATGGCAGGGTTGCTGCCCCAGCACAAGGTGCACAAGGAACACTAACCAACGTTTCTTGGCATAAGCAATATAGCATACACATCCCAAATTAAAATACTTATAATATGAAAAACAAAAAGTGAGTGGGGGTCCTTTCAAAAAAAAAAGTGTAGATAGGGCTGCTTTTCCAAGAATCAAATCAGATAGATTACATTATACTCATCTAGTGCATGTCTCTCCATGCAGCTCACCCCACCACTTCAGAGTCAAAGATGTATCAAAGAAAAAAAAAAAAGAATGTAAAAGATGAATGAAGTATTATTTATTCTCTAATTTCTTTATAATTTATATCTCAATAATATCGTCTTTGATTTATGGAATAGAATAATCATATTATAATTTTGGTACTCTAATTATTTATATTAATTATGAATCATTTATATGAGATGGTTTAATATTAGCTAAATTTATCATCCCAGTTCTATCTACTCTCTTGCACAATTAAAGGCACATTGGTCAGTGGAGTTGTTCATTTGTCTTTGTAGGTCATAAAAGTTAATAAGGGTTTCGTAGAGCGTAGCACAGGGGAGAAGAAGGAAATGTCAATCTCTTAATCTTAGTAATATTTCTCTTTGATCTTGTATACAGTTCTTTGGAGATAAATGGTCGATAATTGGGACTGTTTTAGATATGTTTTTAATATATTTATCAGTTGATGTCTTGCTGTTCAATAAAGTTTGTATTTGTAATGCATTTATTGGGTTTGATTGTTAATCAATTGTTTGGACTTAATAAATGCTCTTGATCTCACAAAATAATTTAAGCGATGGGTATCAAAGGCTATTTTAATTGACAATGAAGCTATCGAATTTGTTTCGAATTCGGTGGGTCATTCACCCTCTTGCTATAGTGGCCATAAATATTTCATCACGTTCATTGAAGTGATCATTGTATTATGGTTTGTTGAACTTATTATTGAGAAGTGATTATTTTAGGACGAATATTTCAAAAGCAAAAGTTGGAGGCTCGACAAGGAAGAATATCAAAGTTGTTCATTCGACATATGTAGTGAGTATTATTGTGAAACCACAGAAGATTGATTTTGAGGAAGAGTGCGGCAGTCAATTTAGTTCAAAATCCAGTTTTCTACAGATCTGAGATATGCAAACGGACTTATTTGTTGAGATAAGTCTCGAAATTTAGCTACCACGTTGAATTCCGAGATAGATAGAATTTCACGTTTTTCGAAGCACCGAGA
Organism: Tetrastigma voinierianum; assembly: GCA_016808115.1. Classification (NCBI taxonomy): domain Eukaryota; kingdom Viridiplantae; phylum Streptophyta; class Magnoliopsida; order Vitales; family Vitaceae; genus Tetrastigma; species Tetrastigma voinierianum. The sequence continues at coordinate 434,568 of JAEQBH010002239.1, read as the reverse complement.
GTAGTACATGACACTTGCCATGTGTTGAGTGGCTCATTGAGCCACATGTCAAGTGTAGGATGAGTCAAACAATGAGAGCTCAAGTGGGGCCCATGTGGACATGTGACGTCTAATGAGTGGAAGGAAATCCAGTTTTAAGGATAAGTGGATGAGGTGTAATCCAAAGAGCCACTTGGAAGTGGAGAAGTGGCGAGAGAGAGAAGACAATTCTCTTGTGTGGGCAGGAAAAATTCAATTTTAGAAAAGGTCAAAACGGTAATAATTTTCTAGATGTCGGATGGCGAAGCAGGACTGCAGTTGAATTGTCTCATGAAATCTAGCTAACACGTCAATTTCGTCGAATTGCGAGACGGTCGAATTTACGTTTTTGAGCGCGGTGTCGGGTGTTTGTCGTGAGTTTGAGAGGCGTGTGAGTGTGACGAAAGTCACCTATTACATACTCTTATGACATATTGCAAGAATAGAAGATGATGGAAATGGACGCTTAGATAGTGGCACCGAGTGTAAAAATCTAGAAGAAGAGACATGATGAGAATTTTGCAAATGTTTAATATATTATGAGACAAAGATGAACAATGTTCATCACTAACTAGTGAGACCAATAAGCAGGTGAGATACGATTGGAGTTCTTTGGTTGTGATTTATGAGAGAGAAAGTCTTCTTATTCCTACTCACAGAATTCCAGAACAATCGGAACCGTTGGTTCTCAGACGGGCAAAAGTAAAGTGTTTGCGTGACGAGATTCTTTTGGACTCAATTTAGTGAGTTAGACAACTCCAAGAGAGTAGAGATCTTTCCTACTTGTGTTAATATTTGTTTAAGAGCTATGTAAATAGTTCAGGAATGTTGGGGCTTGTTTTACAAGTAAACTAGGTCTCAAAGCTTTGAAGCGTAAGGCTAGAAATTCGATTTTGGAAAAATGGCAAAGTAAATGGTGATTAATCCGGTATTCTCTAGACCTCGGATAGCGAAAGCAGTTCTGGTTGGATGAGTCTACGCGAAAATCTAGCTAACGATCAAATTTGTGAATTACGAGAAGACGATAGGAGTTGACATGTTTTGACATTGATTGGGTGTCCACAGCTGATGTTTAGATGCGACGAAATTAAGCGCCATAACACGTCTTTTTCGTATTGCCACTCTCAGTGGCATGAGTGAAAGTATGAAAATGGACGTAGAGATAGTCTTGAATGTAATGGAATAATACTTGTAAATAATAGATTTTGGATTGTTTAAGTTGAAAAGGCAAGAGGAATAGTGGTTGTCTTGAATATCGAAAGAAAAACATGAAGAGGCAAGGAGAAAAGAAGGCCTTAGCCAATTTTGGGTTTGTTTTAGAGAGAGAATATCAAAAACTACTGCTCTAGATTTGCAAGCGATCGGAGTTGTCGTATTCTTCGGGACAAAGAAGGAAAGTTGTTACGCCGTTAGCCCCTCACAGCGTGGAGAGTTTTAGGGGGTTCGTCGAGCTCAGAGGTGAGGTTTCTCCTACTTGGGTTTTATTCTTTGTTAAGTCTTTGTTAATGTTTGAGTTGGAATGAGGCCGTGAGGGGCAGTTTGTTCGTCCCCAATCTTAGCGGTGTTATAATTTTGAAACCCAAATGGTACAGCCACGTGTCGGTGGAATTGGGTTGTTATTTGTGCATTTATGTGTTAATACATGCTTTGATGTGCATGAGGCCTGAAATGACCTTGAAATTCGGGTTCACTAAATTAACTGATGATTTGAAGTTGGTAGTGACGATGCGAGGTTTTCTTGTTTCCTGCGTGAATAGTGTTCATGAAAATAATTTTGTGAATTAATGTGTTTGGTTGGCGATAATTCAAGTAGAATTGCTCGTGTTTGATCATTAGCCGTGTGAAAGCCTAATTTGATGCTGATGAAATGCGAAAATTACATAACATGATTGTGTGATTTAAATTATGTGAATATGTACATGATTATATATTCGCATCATGTTATAGACTTGTAATGGAATTGGCATTATGTATTCGTATGCTTGGGCACCCAGGGCCATAGAATTGAGTGCATGAGTGATTCTTGAGAATGGTTTCGGAGGTTGACTAAAAATAATAATTATCGGAGGTAGTCCATATAAAATATGTCGTCGGAGGCAGCTGATTGATATATGCATGGAGTTTAATACAAATACGCTCATAATAATTCTCATACGAGGCTTGGCGAGGTGAGGGAAGTCGAGTGAGGACTCGAAGTACGAGATGATCTCGAGTTAGACATTCAGAAGTAGAATCATGCATTTGCTTGAATGTGTGTTTTATTTGGAGCATTACATTGTATAACAGGTGGAGGTAGCCTTGGGTGATTCTACTGCGGGCGTTGGCTGGCGCGTGGGGGGATGCTAGCACTACGGGTACAAGGAGCGTGCAGAGGAAGACGGCTCGTCTAGGTGAGTTTAGACAAAGCGAATGTGGCTGGTGGTTCTACATGTATTATAATTTTTAAATTTTAATATATGTGTTTGTATGAAGTACAAATCATTAACTCTTATGTATGATATATAGTTGGTATGTTTTTATGAGTGTTGTTTATGGGGCCAAGTGACCGTTTTACTCATCTTGATGGTTAACATTGGATATATATTTGTGAAGTAAAATGCGAGGGGCCACGAAGGTCATTTACCGGTATGGTTGTATGAGACCTGTGCGGTCATTGTGTATATTGGGACGGTTATATACGGGTGTTGTATTTGGGTGAGCTCCTAGTATAGGGACTGCGCGATTTTAAGTGAGAAATGTCGCGTGCAGGCATTCCTTTGAGTGTTTCCGCGGGTTGACGGGTAGTCAACAGACCCCCGGGATTTGGGGCGTCACATGAACCGAGTGAAGAAAATTCCTATTTGTGGGGTCGTGAACAGTAACCCGAGGGTTTCACTGTTCATGTGAATAGTGACACGAAATTTTGGTGTGAAAATGTGTTTGGTTGAGTGATTCAAAATGAATTGCTCGTGTTTGTTAATTGCACATGTGAGATAATTTTGGGTATTATTGATGTGAATTTACATAACATGATTTGTTTGAATTAATTATGTTAATATATATGCGTAACAATTATTATCCTTAAAATTAGTTGGAATTGGCATAATATTATGTCTGTACAGGGCGTCTATAATATTAGGTGTGAGTGCATGACATGAAGAATGAAATAAGCGAAAATTGTTGTGAAAGGAATTTCAATGCAGATGATTTTCGGAGAATTATGTTGGGGAGATGGTCCAACAAGTACGTCGGAGGAAGTCCATGAATTGTTTTGGAAGGTTCTCCAACACATTCGCCTCAGAGGGTAGTCCAATATTTTTACCGAAATTCGGTAGTTAGTTTTCGAGAACAAAAAGCCTTTGTTTTGAAAATTGTATTTTTCTCATACGACGAAGTGTGTGAGGAAATTAAACGAGACTCGAGACATGAGTTTGGGCATGTAGACATTCGGTGAGTTCCTTGGGGAAATTGCTTAGATGTGATTGTTTGCCATGACATGTACACTTAGGTGAGGGTAGCCATGTGAAATTATCTCTGCTGCTGGGCTTTGCTCACCACAACGAGGATCACCATTTAGAGTGCAGGGGCGATTGGGAGGCGGCACTCACTAGAGACGTGTGTTAGAAAACCGACTTGTGACTTTGGCTGCATTTATTTTTGTATAACATGTATTAAATTTTAAAATTTTAATATATGTTAAATTAAGTAATGTAAAAACTCTTGAACCATGTAATATATTTGGTTGGGATATATTTTGTAGTGTATTGATGCAGGGACCCAGTGGCCCTTTTACTCATTTGGTTGTATATGAATTTTAGTGAGGTCGATTGTTTGATTATTGGGACGGGTTTTGTATTTGGTAGAACCGTGCAGGGAGGCTGCTAGATTTTTCGTGAGTGTGGGTCACTTGGGCACTTGCAGTATCGATCGTGGTTGTGGGTTATCAATGGACCCCCGGGTTTTGGGGCGTCACATCTTGACCCATGCTTGACATGACAGTGGGAGGGAGGCTCAAGCGAGAGAGGAGAGGGGAAGAGGAAGAGAGTTTTTGGGAAGTATCGCTGCTCTCTAGATTTTCTGTGTCGGTTCGTCAAATCTCGGTGAGGCAGAGGGGCAGATTGATCCTCCTACCGTGGGGCTACGGAGTGGGTACCGGGATTGTGAAGTTAGGCAACGGGAGGTGAGATTCTTCTTCTCCTTGGATATTCTTTATTAAAAAGCCATGAAAATGGCTTTGGGTGTTAATTAGGGAAGGGCCATGGATTTCGGTCTAAAGAGAAGTGGAACCGTGTGATAGAGGACTGCCCATGGACCTTCTGAGGACTAGCTTGGGTTGGTAAAAACAGTCGATTCTTCAGTTGGACCAAGATTGTCCATGAGAAATTGTTTGCATGTTATTGCTTGGTAGTTAAATAACAAGATTTGTCATTGATTGGCAAATGAATGACACATAGTTATTGCACATAGTGAGGCCATTGCATGGCTCGTTGGAGGCTAGTTGTGGACAAATTGTCTACCATAAGCCTAGGGTTCATGTGTATCATTAGCGAGTGTTGGTGACATGATGTCCGTAGCGTAGCGGTGAATGACACGAAATGTGCTTCTTACGGAAAATGATATATTGCGCATGCTAATTGATGTCTTAACGCTGATTTAACGAATTATGAAATATAATTATTTGAGCCGCATTGGAATTGGATATATGAATTGGCATCATTTGCGTTCATCTTATCTTTTGACATCGCGTAAAGTCGGGTGTAGGTGCACGATATGGTTGTTCACCACTCTTGGTGAATGTGGGTTGAGTTTGTCTTTGGGACTACGTTCAATAAAAACTCATAGTTTAAATCATAAAATGAAAAGTAATTAATGTGTGTTGGGTGGCTTAAGAAGGGTCATATTCCTCGGAGTGAAAAGCACAGAATTTGATGCATTGGTGTAGATAAAAAAGCTCGAGCATAGCATGCTTGAGCCTTGACACTAAAGTCAGGATACTTGTAGATAAAAAAAAACTGTAGGACTAAATTGGACATACAGTTTATAAGTTAAGGCATTCAAAAAAAAAAAAAATTTATATATATATTTCTAAATTATTTAACAAACAAGCACCAGGGATTAATTTTTGCTATCTCATTTTTTGGGTAGCACAATGAGTAAAGAAGAGAATAACAAAGTGTTTAAGACAATTAAACTTAACGATAAGAAGAAAATAGAAAAGAATGCGATCACGAAAAATTGAAGTTTTAATCCTTCATACATTGACATAAGGGTTGGTTTAACAAAAAAAAAAAAACAAGAAAAAAAAATTAAACAAAGCAATAGTGTGTAAAATGTATTGACCAAGCAATTTGCCAGTGTGATGCCCAGAAACTTGAGGGTCATTGACCACAGTCGACCTACGAAACACATTGTGTCTCATATCATGAGACCATACATGGTAAAATGGTCACGTGGCCATGCATCCATACTCATCATGTGAGAATCTGAGAAAATCTAGATTTTTACGAAAAAAAATGAAGTAAAAGGGTAATTTCCAGTCAAATGAAGAACTAGATCTTAAATGGCAACGGACTTCAGTTTGGAATGCGTCTCAGCGAAATCTAGCTACCATGTGAATTTGGTGAATTAGGAACATTTGAAATTTAGCATTTTAGCGTCTGGGAGTGATGAGGGACACTTGACACATTATGGAGTGGCTCAGAGGTGCCACGTGTCATGTGCGAGAATGAGTCGAACATGAGCTCGAGTGTGGGCCATAGGTGGCGTGGCATTATAATTTGGAGGAAAATCCATGGTAGATGGATTAGAGGATAGGGAAATCAAGTCAACCCAGTAGAGGTTGGCATGTGGCGTGAGAGGGCCAATTATAGCGGCCTTGCAGCTTAGCTGACCATTTGGATGCAGGAAAAGAAAAGAGGGAAAGAGAAAGGAAGAGAGTTTTTGGGGGTGAGAAGCTCTGGCTATCTCTTGATTTTCCCCGGTGATCGGTCGACAAACTCTGACGAGGACGAGAAGCAAGGGTTGGTCTACGTTGCAAGGAGGGCTACGTGGTCTTTAGTTTTGTGGGTTTGACAACTCAGGAAGGTAGGGGTTTTCTCCTCTTGGATGATTCTTTATTTAAAAGCCATGAAAATGGTTTTGGGTGTTGTGGTAGAAAATGGCCGTGGATTTGGTTAAAGAGTGGAGACTAATGCTTGATAGAGGGAAATTTGTCCATAGACTGACCCATGCACTGTTATGGGACGTTGAAAGTCGGTTATGATGTTGGACTAAAATTTGTCCATGTGTTTGCTTGCATGTTATTGATTGGGTGAATGGCTTCAGAATGTAGATGAAATGATATGTTAATGCATGCTAAGCGATGTGTTAACATGAATATTTAAGTACTAAATATAATTGTGTGAATAGTGAATTTGATATATGATTGACATCATTTTATTCATGTGCATGGTGACGTCGTCGAGATGAATTGTAGGTGCGGTACGGTTGTTCACCACTCTTGGTGAATGTGCGTTGATTTGTCTTTGAGATTCACGATCGATAAAGACTCATAATTTAGGTAAAAAAGTAATCGATATTGTTAGGCGTCCTTGGAACTTGGAGTGGAGAGACACGAATGGGTGTAAAAGACACGAATGGGTGTGAGAAAGGGCAGAATGGGTGTGAGACTCGTGGTACTATCAGAAAAAAGGTTTTGCATGGTGAGGCCAGTGCTTGTCAGGAAAGTTGTTGCCAAGAGAAAACACCGGTCATGTTTATCATAGGCCTAGAAGAGTTGAATGGCGATGGATTATTTCGAAATAGGTTACCATTAGCAAATTGCATTGGAGTGTTGGTGGCTAGGCAGGGCTCGGTATTTAGGTGTCATTGGCATTACTAGTGACTGATTGCCACATGGCATAGGCATGTGAGGAGTCGGTGAGTGACTCGGTGGTGACTCGGGGTATGAGCATAGGCTTGTTTCATGCATGGTATAAATCATTCAATGTATGCATTGTGGTGTGGAATGTGGATGTTGTGATGTGCCATTGCGCTTATTGGCAGGTGGGGAGTAGCCCTCGTAGGAAAAATTCAGCTCTTTGGACATTCTTCCTTTTTGTCAGTGGGAAGTCCGCACCCAAGTCTTCGGGTGAGCGGCGTTTCCTGGGGCCGGGATTATGGGCGGGTCGATTTGTGGCCTTGATTCTTGTTTTGTGAATATATTAGGCAGTTAGTTTTTAATATATGTTTTGTATTAAGAGTAATGTAATATCTTGAATCACATAAAATGTATGGTTTTATGTATGGATAATTTATGTATGATGGACCCTCTTTGGATCATTTGCACTCGCTGTAGCTGGGTCTCTGATATGAGACACATAGGTTTTGCGGGTTGGCGCGGTGGTTGGCAGGACCCCACCCCGAAATTGGGGCGTCGCACATCAAAATATAATCAACTATATTACAATAGTTTCAAGAGTGAACTACACTCTTATACAAACATATATCAAAATTAAGAATTACAGCCATGCTTTACAAAATATATGTCCAATCGCGTGTGGTTTTGTACTCAAATGGCGCTAATGGGCTAGTCTTTCTGTCTGCTCTACTATTGCACGAAGGGGTCCCTGATAAAGTGACAGTGTTTCGATAGTGATATTTTCCTATTGGAGTTATTCGACCTGCATATACTCATGCAATGGCAAGCTCCCCCACTGATGAGTGAATTCTTGATTAAATGCTTCGAATGTCTACATTACTTGATAAAGTATGCAGAGTCTTCCTTGGAGTGTGCTTATGCCGTAATATAAAAATCGTTTCCAACGAAAATATTTGTTTTTATTTATGGGAACCTCCACGATATAAATACATTGGACAATCTTAGAGGTGATTTGTTGGATAACTCTCGAAGCAATTCATGAGCCTCTGGCGTGGTGTTGGGCGATTCCTAACACAATTCTTCGGACAAAATAAAATTTTAGATGACCTTGATTTATTTCATGTCGCCACTCCTCCTACGATCTAAGATGCCCTAATTAAATGAAATACAATATCTTAAATTGCATTAAATCGTGTTAATATATATTAAGCATTACGTATCTTAGCAATTTATCACAATCATCATATTATTCTGTTCATACATAGCAATAACATAAAATTGGCTCACATGGGCTAATATAAAATGCGCGTTCAGATCTTGGGACTGCCGTAGCATCTACTGAATAGCACGGCATGTTATTCAATCAAGCCCGATAACATATCCACACCTGAAGCCACGCACAAACAATCCCGCAGTCGGTTGGGTAGCGAGAAACCACTACAGGGTTTCTTCCTTAGTCGAATCTTTTGGAAGCAGAAACACGGCCATCAGGAGCCTCGAATATCCATATCCCATAAAATAGCTCTTAAGCCCCAAGATCGGCTCAATAGGAGAAAACACTGCCTCGGAGTTATGGAACTTCTGGCGGTATCGCGTAGCTCTTGCGGTGAGAATCCAACTTTGGATTCTTATCTGCAAGTTTGTCCAGATGGATCGGGCGTCTGGGAAGTGAAGGCTCTTTCGCTCTAAGCTCTTTTCTGGCTTCTCTTCTCTCTCTGACTTTTCCTCATAATACGTCAGAAGGCAGTTAGATTCGAGTTGGGGTCGAGAACTGTGCTCTGCGTCGCGCGTGTCGACCTCGTTGGTTGAAGGCTTGGATTCATCTCGTCAGCTATCTAATCCCAACGTAGATTTCCACCCCAGTGACACTGATCTTGCATGTCTTTCGTAGGTCGTTTGAGCTCGTATTTGACTCGTTCTGCTTGCGTGACATGTGGCGGCTCTTGACCTTCGTAATGTCTTGCAGTGTTGGCTACTGATGCGCCGAAAGCGTGAAATTGGTATCTTGGAATTCGATAAAATTAGGCGTAGTTCTTTGGTTCGAGGGCGATTCAAGCGATGCAATCCCCGTTTAAATCATCCAAGAGATGCAGAAAAATTACAGATTTTGATCGGCATTATCGTTTGCCATTTTTGAAAATTAGGGTACTTTCGGGTTTCGTAGTTCAGCGCCTCAAAGTCTGACGGTGAAACCAGTAGGCAATCGGTCTAGTTTTAAAATATTGATACGGTCGCACTTAGATTAAACACTTCACTTTCGAATGATCATTACGTTTCCCAGAAGCTTACTAAGGCTACGACATAACCTATTTTACAAGTAATAATTAAATTTGAATTCTTGAATAAGAATTTTCTATAAATAATACTTCCAATTTTTTTTTAAATCTCCATATTTTCAATAGTGGATATGTATAAATCTTGCATCGTATGAGAGGATCGTCTAAGTCTTGAAACAAAGCCCCCTCACTTCTTTGAATGGAAACCTAACCAAACTCTCCTCTTTCCTTACCAACAATATGTGATACGCTACACCTGACGGAGGATGCATTAAGATGATAGCAAGATAAGCATATTTTCCTCCTCTCACATCAAAAACCTAAAAAAATAAACACTGAATGCACCTACTGCATTGAAAAAAATCAAAATGCCCAGGACCTTTACAAACCATACATTGTTCCCCACCCTCCATTTGTTCCCCACTCCACCGACCAAACCTTTATAAGGCAAACTGAAATACAAACCAGAACTTGTAATGGAGGAAAAATAGAAGAAAAACTCCTTGAGCACAAAAATTGGTGTTTGGCACTGTGAGGGAAGAGAAACCAAATTTTGATGAAGAAGAAAAACAAATCAGTGAGTTTTTTGCTCTCAATTTTTAACTCTCAAAACCCAAAACCAAAATTTTCAAGCTTGAATACATTGATGTGGAAAACTGCATAATTATGGGTTTTTCAAACTACAATTTTAAGATTTTTTAATTTCCTTATTATTTTTTGGAAAGTTCCCCAAAGTATGACACTACTAGAAAACTTATGGTAGCATAATTATAGCAAGGGGTCAATAAAATTCATAATTAAAAATATACATATTACCGCGATTTGTTAAATTGATGGAAATGGAGGAAATTTTGTCAATTTTGGCAGGGATTCTTGGTGATAGCTGTATACAGGAAAATCCAACGCTACTATAGCAGTGATGGACACGCTCGGTTTTTTGAAGCCCACATTTACTTTTCCTTATTTTCTTGGCAGCCAAGCAAAACTATTGTGCTTCAATTATAGTTAGATGCATGAAAAACAAAGAATACGAGCTCATTCTATGTCTACGGATAGTTAGTTAGTTATGATCCAATTTCTTATTTAGCATTTCCGTTTCTAAATTACTGAATATGATGAGTTTGATGTGTTCAATTTTCTCTGTTTTGAGTTTCATTGATTCAGCAAATGTTGAAAGTGTAAATGCTTTTAATTAGTTATGAACTGCAGGAGGCTTGACTGACAAGTCACTTTCCCCCTTTCAATATAAGACAGAAAAGTCAAGTTGATTTCTAGGATTTAGAAAAAAATCTAAACCTTATTTATTTTTATTTTTTAAGGTCCAAGTAATTTATATTCCATTTTGAATGAGTTAGTGCTGCTGTTTTCTTTATAGAATGATACTCCTTTTTATGATTTTCTGATTCTCTGAATTAAAAAAATCCTACTTTGCATTCTCCAGTGCTTTAATTACTGAGGTTTCTGAAATGATTGTACAGCTAATTTCGCGCACAAGCAGGCTAAAGGCAAACCTGCAGAATTTAAGCATGGTAAACTGTTGATGTAGAAAATCATCACTAACCACTGCCAATACTTATTGCAGTCTCCATCTTATCTCAGTCAGAACCCATAATTTTATTCAGCTTGTCAATACATTCCAATCAAAATCCTGTATCGTCTGAAAGTCATGTAGTTAACACTTTAGCAATTGGTCATGGTGGGATGTGTTTATTTATTTTTGAGCTGGATTGTTGGATGATTTAGGGTTTTTTTTTTTTTCATTTATTATGATTGGGCTGAACTCACAGTGTCTGCAAAATTATGTTTCTTGGATTAATGTTATGAACTATATAAAATTATTGATTATTGATTTTTATAAAATTGAAGAATTTTTTTTATATAAATAGAATATCAATTGTAAAATTTTCATCCCATCAAAGGATGAGAAACAAAAATTGCTAAGCAAAGAATATCAGCATGCAATTTAAAATCAGTGAACATAAAAATTACATCATACGCAGATTTTTATTGAAATAAAAATGAATGGCAAAATTATATTTTAAAAAAATAGGAAATTACTATTTTAACCAATATATAGTTAAAGTTGCATGTTCAAGTAATTAATTTGGATCAAATTTTAATTAAGTAAGTTATTTAATTTTAATTTATTTATATTTAAATTTGAATTAGGTCTGTGTTTGGGGTGGGAAGAAATGAAGGTGAAAAAATCGTGAATGGATAAAGGTGGTTCTGGATGAAATTCTAAACTAATGGGTAGGTGTTCCAACACTGTGGAGAGGAAACCAAATTAACCTAAATTATCCGTTGAAATCTCAAATCTATCATCCTGTCTGTCCCAGACATGCCATTCTTCTGTTAGATGCACTCATGCACTTCAACGTTGCTGGGAATGTGCTTGAAAATGGTTGGAGAGTTGGGTTTCTTCATTATTTTCCTCAGCTTTTCTTCATTGTGCCGTGGTTTTTTAACAAAATAGTTTCCTTTACTTATTTGTTTTCTTTCGAATTTTCAATGCTACCCAAACGGAGGAAAACGGTTGTCCACCATTTTTTTTTTCCTTTCCTCACCACTTTCAAGTTTCAGGCAAGGTTTTAAATTCCGTTTCGGTAGCCATTTCGGATTGGATATCGAAACGGAATATTTCGTGTTTTGGATTGTTTGATTGTATCGTTTTAAAATTGCACGGATATATATATATATATATATATATATATATATATATATATATATATATATATATATATATATATTAATATGAAATGTTATAACATAATTTATCAAGTAAAATTATTTTATAATACATTAATTAAGTAAATTGTCAAATAAGCATAAATGTTTTAATACCTTAACTAATTTTAAATCACCCATTATATAATGTTTTAGCATGTTAATCCACCTTTCATCAACAAACAAGTATAAATATTTATCTAATCTGAAATGTGAAATAAATTTTAAAATAGAAAAATCTATTCTCTATTCAGAAGCCGGTCCAAACTAATTAAGCCGATGACGAGGAACAAGCGGTACATAATCTTTGAGGAAATTTTTAATGACATAAGTTGGAGTTTTGGGCGGTTTTGGAAATGTCCCAGACCGTTAAATTTCGGAAGCGAACGAATTTAAACTCCAACTGGGTTTCATGACGGATCTATAACTTAGTTTATGATACAAAAATATACATATCATATTCTATTATGTCCCAAATACAACCTAAATATTTTTGCACATTAAATATTTATGTAAATAAATAATTCATTTATTTTATTTTATTCACATAAGATTCAATATTTATTTAAGTAATATTTTTTATAAAGTTGTTTCACTAGTTGTTACGAATAAAATTATTTATAAAAGCTTTAAGCCCTATTTGGTTACTATTTTTGAAAATTATTCTTAAAAATACAAAAGAACAGCATTTTGATAACATTATCGCGATATTTTTGTTATCGGTGTTTTGTGTTCTAAAAGCGGAAACCAAGGACCCCATTTGGTTTTTTAAATTTGTTATTGAGAATAGTTTTGAAAACCTATAGCATTTATTTTTGGGAAATTATTTTGGGAAATTATTTTGTTTTTCTTATTTATTTTTAGTGCGCTTGAATGGGCTGCTCAATGATTAGTGACCATTAGCTAAATGTTTTCTCCAAAATAAAATAAAATAAATAAGGTTAAGGGCATGTTTGGATTAGATTTTAAAACTATTTTTCTGTTTTGAAAAAAAAAAACAAAAAACAAAAAGAAAACACACATTTATGACCCACATTAGTTATGTTTTTAATTTGTTTTTATTCTGAAAAACAATGAGAACAAAAGAAAAAATAGAAAAAATAGGTTTGATTTTGATTTAACTTACAAAACATTAAACTCAAATAACAAAAACATACCAAAATAATGTTCTGTGTTTCCAAAAACTATTCTCAATAACAGTTTAAAAAAAAAAAAACAAATGGGTCCTTGGTTTCCGGTTTTCTTTTTTTTTTTAGAACACAGAAATACTGATAACAAAAAGCAGTTTTCCAAATAATGTAACTCCAAAATGGTGTTGTCTTTTTTAAGAATAATTTGCACAAAAATATAACAAGCAAACTAAATCTTTTATAAATAAATTTTGTGCGTAATAACAATTAGTGAAACAACTTTAAAAAAAATATTACTAAATAAATATTGAATCTTTAATAATGAATAAAAATAAAATAAAATAATTGTTGTTACAAATCTTAATAAAAATATTGGAAGTATATTTAGTGACATAATAGAATATGATATGTATTTTTATCCTGGATATCAAGATCATAATAAAATATACCATCATTCAACATCTCATGCCTTCTTGGGCAAGCAGGTACAAAACAGCCTTTAATTTCTTGTTATAAATGCTGGCTCTGAGACTCACACTGTAAGTTTCTCAATACCCATCTCATAGTCTCGCTGATTATTGCTACTGGAAAATTTATAGATGTTTCGGTTTCTATCAGGTTATGTTGTCCTAAGTCATTGAATTTTGTCGAATTGTAGCCAACAACCATATCCATTTTATAGCTCAAATGATTCTAATGGAGGATTCAGACTCAACTCTTCATCTGGTCTGGTTCAGTGACTGTTCAATCACAAAATCTGACACAGAGTATAGATGTGAGGGAGAATCTTGATCATTGCAGAGCCTAAGCTCTAGAAGACCATTAATTTGAGGGTTTTTTTTAATTTGAGAAGTTTGAAGGCTAACCTGTCTGTTATTCTCTCACACAACCTCATGGTACTCATCTTGGATCTTTTGTCTAGGGCCTGAAATATAGTACATTGATGAGAGATTGAGAGAAACTACCCCTAACAAAGATAACTAGATTATAATTTAGACAGAGCCACAGAAGTCGATCATTGGGTCTTTGAACTTTGTGTGGGCTCCGAGATTGGAAAGAATGGTTAGGACCAGCAAATTGCACTAAATTCTATACTTTAGCAAAGAAAGGTTGGTAAGTAATCCCCAGGCATCGGGTGGCACTCACTTGTTACATACTGTCATGTTAGATCCTTAATGATCACCTTATTCCCTTTTCACAGCCAGGCTTTTCTGATTGTCTAATTCTGAAGGAATCAGAAAACAACAGAATAGGCACAATGACAGGCTGCTTATTCTCACAGAACATGCTGGTGTATTGAGGCTGGATATAAGGTAAGTTAATACACTTTTTGTTTATTGCTTCCTTCTAGTTTTGCTCTACAGGCATTTCGTGCTGCCAAGCTACATCAGCATCCTTTCTCCATCAGCTAGCGATTTCTGTAGTAATTATTTTCATACTTTAGAGGCAATTTAGGCTAGCTAGATCAACTTCTGTCAGCATAAAATATGAGTAGCATACAACATATTCATAGCTCTCATTTATTGGGAATGTAATAGCATTGAACATCCTTGAATTACAAATTCTCAGCAGATGAGTGCGGGGTGAGATGAGAATGGTTTGCTCATGCGGAGACGGCTTTGTTTGACAGACTTGATTTCTCGTTAGCATCCTGCAAAGGAAAGCTTAAATTTTGAGCTTCTTAAGGTAAATTGTGACTGTAGGCAATAAAGCTACTCTGCATCATTGGTGTTAGTTAATGCGGGCTTTGTCAAAGGTCCTTTTTCTGTTGGAAGGAAAAATGAGTTTAGTTTGTCCTACTGGATCCTGATTCAAATTTATAGTTTGGAGACATTGAAAAAAGGGGGGCTAAATGCTGTTTCAGTTGCTCAACCTCCATAAAGGATTAATAACTAGAGACATCTATTTTGAGAAGAAAAATATGCAGACGTCAGTTAATATTCTGATATAATAAGGAAATAATTTTCCATTCATTGAACCAATACATCAAGATTAGTTGAATTTTACTTCCACTCTATTTATTGGTGCAGCAATAAGGCACAAAGCAATTTTTACTAGGGGTTCCTAATTTCACTTTTTGTTTTGTAGCGGGAACATATTGTGATTGGAGTTGAAGCCTGATCATTTCTTAGATGATCCTCACGGCTCATGCATGTGGCCTGAGCTCAGAAGAGTACAGATTTTCTCTATCCATATTGTGTTTTTTATTGAATCTTTCTGCTCTTGTCTTCTTTTTTGTATACTTATTTCTATTCTGTATAATTCTTGGTGTATATTGAACTGACATATATACACCTCTGCATCTATCTTGCAGAAATGACAGATTTGGATTGAAATGCTACAGAAAATGACCCTGATTTTCTTAGGTTTTTTGGTCTTTTTGAATTTTCTTTAGAGAGTTTTGGAGTAGCTTCCACTGTCTCACGTAGGATTAGAGATCAATTGGTTTATGTTTCGTATTTTCATTATTCATTTCCTCTGTTTTGATTTCGCCTCTTCCGTCTATGTAACAAGTAAAATTTCATCCCTTGGACCTTTCTCTCAACATAACCCACTATATAAACAAAAACATCATAAACAACAACAACAATAACAATAATCTTATATAACTACAAACAAGATATCACTTACATACAAAAACCCTGCAACCTCATTGATTTATAACAAAATGATGTGCTCATCCACGACACTACTAGCAGATGGCACCAGTCTAACAGATAGCTCCTGATAAAGGTTCTCCTACAATCAAAACTTGATCCTCTAGATCGCCTGGATTTTACTAATATACTTCCATGTGGTTCTTCCTCTCTTTTATTAAAAGTTTTTTTATTCGTACCTGTTTAGGAGACAGTGATTGACATTAAGGGTATTGTTATGATCAGCATTTGGACAATAATTGTTTATCAGATTGGGTCAACTGTTGTCATGCTTCCAAATAGGCGTCACCTATTACAGCCAACTATTACACTCAGCATCAAGAAGGTAATGTATGCTATCAAACAGAGAAAGATCTGCACAAGCATATTTACCAAATGTACTTTCCTGATTGGGAGTTTGGTTCCATTTAATTCTTAAAAAAGATAATTAGAAAGCTGTGATTGTTGTGATGATGATAGGTAGTGATGGTGCCAGCTATTGGTATCATTAATATAAATATTGGCTTATGGTTGTTGGTTCCACATGTCTAATGATGCGGAAGGATAGTAGCCATGGCGAACGATTAACCGGACTGATGATAGGCACTAGTGGCAGCAGCAATAGTAATAACATCAAAAGCTATGATGCATGAAATTTACAGTACACAAGGCACTAGAAGCCCAACAATAATAGGATACCACCACAACAAGAACACATCAGTAAATTGTGTTTATGTAATGTATACAAGAAGTATATCTAATCTATATCAGCTTGTCAAGTTTATATTTTGGTTAAAAAAACTATCATACTGTCATTTGGTAAAAGCGAGTTTAATTAAATGCATGCAAATCACAATGAGTTACAACAATGATTGCAACTCCACCGTGCTAGCAGCCTAGCAACTACATCAATATCTTTTGAACTTACATAGTTGTAGTTGTGTTAGTAACAACCACACTTGTATTGGCAGTGATTCTAATATGTTTATTTAAATTAACAATATCATAATTACTTTATGCTCCAAAACTGCTGTATCTTGCTGGGTTTTAAATATGCAAATCTATAGGTAGACATGTTAGAACCTCCACTGTGAAGGAATTTCTCGATCTCGGAAATTCCAGCAACTTATTCTCGCTAGGCATGTTTAATCACCACATTTCCACCCAGGAGTTTGAAGACATGTAATTTAAGGAACTGTTTTATCAGTCGGAGTTTTTAATGGCATTTCTACTCATTTCAAACAATTCATACAGCAAAATATGTAATCATGTTTATGGCAAGAAGATATAGATACCATGGACATAACTACAACCATCATATTGTCAATCTGATGATGAGATGGCTTGACAGATCAGTTAAATAAATATATCCATTTTCAATAAATGCATTTATTGAAATATACCTTCTGCCAACTACTTACAGATCCCTATAGAATGTGGATTTCTCTCATTATTTCTTTTTCTTGTATAAAATACAGAAAAAAAAGGTGATCTTTCAACAAAAAAGTCCATATAGCCTTCCAAGCTCATTCTGGGGACCTCCAATACCACTATGGGAAGAAAAGTTTAAATTTATTAACAATAAATAGAGTACACATGAATATCTTGTGTATTCACAAACAATGTATCCAAGACCAAAGTTTAAGTTTTTGTGTCAGAAAATATAACTACAAACAGCAGTAGACACATGAATTATAAATTATTGTAGTAGATGAAAATATAAACTGAAAGCAGCTTTGCAAGCTTTAGGTTTGAAGATAAGCAATTTATAATGAAGAAGCTAGGATTATGATGATCTACAATACTGATAAAGATGTCGGAGTTATTAAAGCAAAAATGAGGAGCCCAAAACATATGGGAAGAAAATATTGGAATAACAATTGCCACAAATGAACAGTTCAAGACAGTATTCCAGAGTACCTTGACGGAAGTAATGCCATGTGTTAGTTTAGTAGATTAAAAGTTCCCTAGAGCCTCTAACAGCCTTGACTTTGTTGGCTAGATGTCAGAAGTAAAGGCAATAGCTCTTACTGATTTTCAAGAGAAAATCTGGCATCAACCACAAGACAGGTCGCAGACCTTTCTTGCTCTAACTCCTTTCATGTTTAGAGTCACCACACATCTATTCTTCTTTTTCTTCTTATTGCTTATCTTTTCCCTTCTTAGCTTCCCCATATCCTCCCTAGAAAACTCAAACTGATGGTTGACTATCAACCGTTATCTACAGCTGCACTACTTTCTGGGGCCAACTTTGAGAACTAACCAGAATCTTTGAATCCTCTGGATCATCACTTCCATTTTTATCTTTCTTTGTTCATCCAAACTATAACTTTCTTCTCCTTAACAATACTTACATTGGATTCACAATTTCCAAAGAACCACACGGGCCATGTTCTTTAGGGTCATGGACATGGTGGTCCTCATCTTGCAGACACCATCTGAGTTGCCTATACGAAGAGCAGAATCCAATTGCATCCTCTCTTCAGCTGTCAATACATCTTCATAGTCATCATTGTCACCACCATTTGCTATCCTTTCATCGGCCTGTGTAACATCAATTCCTGGCCTATACATATTAGTTTGAGACATCACTTCATGAGCAACTTCTGCTTCAGTTGGATTTGAGCATAGCCCTCCGAAGCATTTGTGATTTCCTTTATATTGTAGGCAAGAACAATCAAGACCAGGAGCCAAAGATACATTACTGTTTGGTCTGACAGTCGAATGCGGAGGCCATCAAAGCCAGCAAGTGTCATAACTCCAGCATGAAAGATTGGACCCACATTTCCCGTAAGGCAGTATCTGATGCAGGGCAATTCGACAATAAATGGAATGACAAAGCTCTCCAAAGAATGGAAAGTTATCTCAATAGCAAAAATCACGAATCCACAGCTAATGAGGCAACAATGCGTGAAGCTGATCATTCCTCATGTCCACAGCGTCTGAACTTGATTGCGAATTTTTTCAGCATGGCTGGTAGCAAAACAGATAACTGAGCTGGCGGTCAATAGGGGCAACCAGAATTGCTCTGAAACTTTCAGCAAGGCACAAACGATCCTGTCATTTCATTCTCTCTGTTGTTTCTTAGTTTGCAGGAAAACAATTGGGAGTAGGAAAAAGTCAGCAACAATTGATGCTGTGTATTAGACGAACATATGGGTTTTTATTGTACTTTTTGGAATTTGGTTTGTTGGAAAACAGAAATGAAAAACAACAGAAAGGGAAAAGCTTATAATTTGATGCAGTGTGACCAAAAAACGAGAACTAGAGGGGTTTTTTTTGGAATTTGTGGATTTTGTTGAAAAAACAGAAGGGAAGAGAAACAAAGCAGCAATAAGAAGAAACTAAGAAAGGAGCTCAGAAATGGATAGGAGGAAGGTATTTGAAGTTCCAGGACTGCAGGTTTCAAACTCGGAAGTTTCATTTGAGATTCCGGAGTGCTCAGTCTTCTTAGAGAAAGAAAAACCCGATTCAGTGCCTTCTTACTCCCATTTCTACCTATTACAACAACAAAAAATCGCTTTTGTAAGAGAAAATCTGAGATTCTTCTTCAAAATAACTAAAAAAAAATAAAAACTTTTTCACACTGTATCCCAGAGATTCAGACCGGTTTTGTGTCTGGCATGCCGATACGTGGTGGTGGAGTTTCTTGGATTTCTACAACCTAGACTTTCTCTGGGAGACCAGCGGCCGAACGATCCAAGTAGTTGCAGTGGGTTGGGGCGTGAATGGAGAAAAGAGGCAGCTAGGCGAGTGACTGGAGACTGGAGAGTTTCCCTTATGTTTTGTTTGTTATAATATAGCTAGGCTTTGCTTTATTATAATTTCAATTCTTTTGCTACTTGTTACAGACGGTACGCCTTTTCAAATTTAAGTTTCAAGTGCGGTTTTAAAAAATTAGCCTTAAAACTATTAAATTGGTGAATACGCAAGAAGACCCATTTTTAATTTCTTATACTTGATTATTTTTAATCATTTAATATCTTTATTTTTCTAACATAACTTTAAAATTAAGTAAAAATTATCATAAAACAATTTAAGATATATTTTATGAAACATCTATAAAAAAATTATCCATATATATTTTATTTATATTTCAATTCTCTCCCTCTACCTTACATCCTCCTATCTCCCAGTGCGCTAGAAAATCTATTCATTTATCACTGACGTTCATTGGAAGGTATACAATACATTGTGATCAGAATGAAGCTAGCAAATCGGGCTATAAATAATTGGTGGAGCTCGGCTATTTCGAAAGGTGTAGGTGTTCATGATATTTTGCTTGTCACGGAGTAATACTACGCAAAGATTCTTCAAATTCATTTGAATCAAAGCTAATTGTTTTAGGTATTGCTTTATAATGTATGAAATAAATTGACGCTATAATTTAATAAGGGTTTGATATATGCTATTGAGGGGAAATGAGGACAACGTTTATCGTATTGCGAAGGGGTATTGTGAATGCGACCCAGATAGATTTAGAATTAAGAAAATAATCTGTGATTGTATGAGTTGTAGCGATGCCGGACGGAATGTTTGGAGTCGCATAGATGTTCTTTAAATCTTGCATTAACTCAATTCTTTGACAGGTATAAAGCCGCGATACATCTGTTAACTTTAAAAAAAATAAAATATTTGTAATGTCGTAGTCAGTAATTATGACATTGATTTTTTTTTTAAAGTCAATTATGCAATTAATAATTACGGTATTCTTGTTACTTACCTTTCAATTTGGTCGACTGGTACTGGCTGCATTCAGAAATTTGTTATAAATACGATGACGAAGGGAGACCAGCTGGGAGGTTTGTTATATATGTGAAGAAGGGTTTGTATAGGGAGAATATTGAAGTTGGTATTAATATGAATAATATTATGTTGGTGGGTGATGGAATGATCATCTGCAAGTACCAGGGTGTTACAGGGAGGCTACACCACACAACTTAACAAGCTATAAGTAAGGCGTGCTTTTTTACGGGGAAAGTTATGAGTTCGTTTTGATTTATTTGAAAAAATTAGATTAAAATGCGCTGATTTAAAATAGTTGATAACGGCCAAAATCTTTGATAAAGGGTTTAATAAACCTTAAGTATAACTTATACTTAAGTAAACCTTTGATACTATCACATGCGATTTAACATAAAATTGTTTGGTTTAAGGTTTTATTGTATTAATAAATTGACCATTTTACTTAATTTTCAATTAAAGCCCCGATTTTCAAAATACAAATCCTCAATTCCAAATTTCATAAATTGGAATTTCTAATTTTAAAAATTCAAAATCCGAATTCCCAAATTCAAAAGGTTAAAAGTCATTTTTACCCCTCAATTATTGCTCAGTTGTTAATTTACCCTCTCAACTATTTTTTTTTTTTTTTTTTTTTTATCTGTTTTGTTCTCAATTACTCAATAAGTTATCAATTTAGCCCCTCAACTAAATACTATAAATTTTAATTTTCAAATATTTTTAGAAATCAAATGTAGTAAATAAATATTAATATCTTGATTATGGTCAAGTAAATCATAAAGATACATCCAACTTCATCAAACAATAGATTTTTTTCTTTTAAAATGACTACAATTATTAATTACTCTAAATTATAAAAATAAAAATGAAAAAATAAAAAATAAATTGACAACTAGCACATAATTGAAGGACATAAATAACAATAAAAATTAGTTACGGCTCAATTGACACATGTGCTATAGTTGAGGGGCAAAAATGCCTTTTAACCCAAATCAAAATCAATTTTTACAATATTCACAATTCAAACTTCACTTTTTTCAAATTTTGTAAATCCAATATTATACTTTTCAATTCCAAAATTTGTAATTCTTTTAGTAGAAAACATATTCCAATTCTATTTTTCAAAAATTCCTTTTAAATCCCTTTTTCAGATTTTCAAGCAAAAATTCCATTTTTCCTAAAATTATAACCAAATTTCATTTTCAAAATTTATATTTTAACCAAGATTTTACTATCTAAGTAACGAGATGGATTCTATAATTCATTTTTTTAATAAAATGAAATCTTGTAGAATTGATTAATTTAATAAATAAAAGGGCTTGGATGGAGGCTCAACATCCATGCCTAGGGAAGAGAGTGGGCGAGACAATAGAGATCGACTTTTAAAAATTCAATTTTTTTTTAACTTTATCCTACATGGATAAAATCACACTATGCTTAGGACTAGTTTTCAAGCCACACTTTTACAATAATTGTTTTTAATTGACTAGTATGTCTCATGCCCTGGCAATAACATTTGGAATCTGGGAGAATGCTAAAAGAAATGAGGAGCTTAAAGGGATGAAAAGAAAAGATTGGGAAAGGAAAATAATTTTTTCCCCTTGTTAACTATATAGGAAGGAAAATGAAGAAGAATTTTTAATGTTATGAACTATATAAATTTTTATTATTGATTTTATAAAATTGAAGAATTTTTTTATACTCTAAAATAGAATATCAATTGATCATTTTCATCCCCATCAAAAGGATGGAAACAAAATTACTAAGCAAAAGAATATCAATACATTTAAAAATCGAATGAACATAAAGTACATCTCGCAGATTTTGTGGCTCAAAAATGAATAAGCAAAATTATATTTAAAAAATAGGAAAGTACTGTTTTAACCAATATATATAGTTAAAATTTTACTTGATTCGAAATGAGTAAATAGGATCAAATTTGGTAAAGTAGGATTATTTAATTTTAATTTATTTATATTTGAATTTTGAATTAGATATATTTAAATTAAGGAAAATGAAAATTAAAAAAATCAATGAATGGATAAAATTAGTTTCTGGATGAAATTCTAAACTAATGGTGGGTGTTTAACGGTGGAGAGAGCCAAATAGGCTTCAAATTATCCGTTAGAAATCTCTCAAAATTTAATCATCCTATCTATTCCAAACATGTGCCATTCTTCTGTTGGATGCTCATTGCACTTCAATGTTGCTGGGAGATGTGAAAATGGTTGGAGGATTGGGTTTTCTTCATTATTTTCCTCAACTTTTCTTCATTTATTTTCTAATCCCAGTTTGACAAAATAGTGAGGAAAATATTACCTTATTTTCCTTTGTATTTTTTTTTCTTTCCAATTTTCAATGCTACCCAAACGGAGGAAAACGATTTTCCACCATTTTTTTTCCTTTCCTCACCACTTTCAGGTTTCAAACGAAGCTAAGAAAGAATTCAGTTTACCTTGGAGGAATATGCCATCATTCCATATCTATGCGCTGTAGGCAACAGTACAAAATGGCCTTTTAACTTCTTGTTATAAATCTTTGTGTCTACGAACTGTAACTAGAGCGCATTAGTAGGTAGAAAAATTTTCTGTTTACATTGAACTTTTGAAAACAAAGGAGAAGAAAACACGTTTGGATTCACGAGAATCGAATGGCGAATTTTGAAATGAGAAAATGGATTATGACTATTTCTAACCTTTATATATGAATGACAGTTATGTCTTTGTTTTCTTATTTTCGAATTAAATAAAAAACATGGGATTTGGTCGATTGGGATAAAGCAGCCTTTGGGATTATGACTATTTTCTTAACTCTTCACTTTCGTCTTCCACTTCGATTTTCTTCTCATAAGGCTCACGAAAACACGGGATTGTAAATATTAACTTGCATTTTAAACACATTTTCATTGTTTTTCATTAACTTCATTTCAAGAAAATGGTTTACAAAAGCAGTTTTCTTATTCTTTTATTTTCAATAAAGTGATGCGGCGTATTTTGAAAATGGCCAAGGTCGTCGTTGAAGAATTTTAAATATTACGAAGTTTTGGATAGAGTTAAAAAATTTCGTGAACTAAATGGGGCCTAAGTTTCTCAATATCTATCTCATAAATCTCCTTCTTTATGCATTGCCTTCTGGAAAATTTGCTCGCTGTTTCCGGTTTCTATTAGGTTGTCTATTGTCTAAGAAGTCATTGAATCCATTTTATAGCTCAAATTTAATGGAGGATTCAGACTCAACTCTTCTGGTCGGTTCCAGTGACTGTTCAATCACAAAATCACAACACAAAGTGTGAGTTAGGGAAGGAATCTTGATCATTGAGCCTAAGCTCCTAGAAGACCATTAATTTGAGGTTTTTTTAATTCTTTGAGAGTTTGAAGGCCCAACCTGTCATGACCCTTCTCTCCACAACCTCACAGTACTCATCTTGGATCTTTTGTTTAAGAGACACAAAAGTATAGTACATTGAGAAAGATTAGAGAAACTACTAACAAAGGAATAACTAGATTACAATTTAGACAAACCTGAAAGTCTGTCATTGGGCCTTTGTGAGCTGTACGTCGTGAACTAAGTTGAAAAGTGATTAGGACCAGCAAATTGCTAAATTCTACTTTAGTAAAGAAAGGTTGAAGTAAATAATCTAGGCATCGAATTTGTTTTGCACTTGTTACATACTTTGTCATGTTTGTCCTTGATCGTCGACTACTGTTGCCTTTTCACGGGCTTTTCGGTGTCTAAGTTGAACAAAAGGGAGGAAGCAATCGAAAACAACGAACAAACATAATGTGGTGCTTGGTCTCACGGAACATCTTTGGTGTATTGAAATTTGGATGTGTAAGTTAATACACTTTTTGTATTATTCTAGTTTTGCTGGCATTTCGTGCTATCTTTCCCACCTTCACTCCCAATATCTTTCTCCATCCGCTTCTTGATTTACGTAAATGATGTACGCATACTTTGAGGCAATGCAGTAGCTAGATCTTATCTGATATCAAACATAAAATATGAGTAGCATGCAACATATTCACATAGCTCATCTGTTAGAATGTAATAGCATTGAACATCTGCTGGTGCAGAATTCTCAACGAGGAATCGGGTGAGTGAATAGAATAGTTTTACCTTTCACGGCGAAGCTTTAGTAGCAGGCTTTGATTCTATAACAGCATCCTGCAGAGCTTAAATTTTGAGCTTGGAGTAAAATCGTGACTATAAGCAATAAAACTACTACGCATCATTAGCGTCGGATGGAAAACTTGAATTTGATTCTTTGAATAGGAAAATTACAGCGCGGAAAACAAGGAAGATAGTGACTACTTTGACCACTCTCGGTACAAACGACAAATAACAAAGAAAAACACGATTGAACTACGGCTGCTTACCGGTCTTAAGATTTGTTTATTCTTTTGCGGGCTAAGGCTATGCGGGATCGAGTCGGAACATCCTTTCGGATCTGTTTATGGGGCAATTAGAATCAAGGAAAATCATATCCCAATGAATATAATTTTAAATAATGGTTAACTAGTTTTGTTATTATAAAATGTTTTATGTTGCCTATCAATATAAATATATATATATAATGCTATAATCATTTGCACATTGGGACAGAAGTGTTAATTGACTTCTGTTTCAGGTGATGAGCAAAATCAGTTGGTTCTTTGCGAGGGCGGGAATTATCTAGCTGGATCACAATCACGAGCGAAGGCTTGACTTTACTGAAGCGAGAAGTTTTTATTTATCTATTTGTATTTTGTAATTAATGAATTTGGTGGATTATTCGTAGAGCAATTCATTGGCGACTTCTAGATGGTGAAGGTGGAATCTTTGACAAAACCAGGGAGGAGTTTTGGATCTCTCTTTTGAATTTACTTCTCATTGTAAGATATTTTGATAACCAGTTTGAATTTTGGCTTTCACCATTTAATAGAGCGTACTTTTGGCACTCAATAGAATCAGATTTTGAGAGTTTAGGATGATCTCTTTATAATTGATCTTGTTATTTGCCTTTCTTTCTCAATTTTATAGTGGTATTGCGGTTTACGTTTTCCTCTTTCAGTCGTTTTGAATTGAGCATTATCTATATGGGAACATATCTATCTGGATTTGAGATTCTGACATGTTTAATAGAATGTGCTTTATAAATGAATTTAGAAAATAAAAAGATTATAAAAAATTGTATTGGACCAAATTTACGAAAATATCAAATAAAAATATGCATCATTAATATATTCAAATAATTAAGGTGGCAGTCATTTTCGAATCATGCTTATAGGTTATAACCTATAACCGCGATTGAAGTTTGACCATAGCTAGGTTGTTTATTGAGTTTCCCGTCTAGATGATCAAAATAAGACTACGGCTATGAACCATCCCTATGGCTGGGGTCAACCACCAACCACGGCTAAAAACCATCCTATGTGAGACTCAACCAAAACCTTGTGGTTCATAAACCATCCCTATGGCCGAGGTCCACCACAAACTACAGTAAAGCCATCCTATGGGTCAACCAAAACTCTTTGCTATAAACCATCCTATGATAAGGTAAACCACAAATCGCAGCTATAAACCATCCTATGGCTAGGGTCAACTGAAACCACATTGCTAAATATCCTATGGTAGGGTCAATCATGAAGCGCGGCTATAACTATGCTAAGTGAAGGCCTATAGCCGTGGTTTGTATGAGTGTTAGTGTGCGTAGGTCATGCTTCAAATAGGTCTCGTCTATTACGGCCATACGGCCTCGTTAACGATTTATACTTTCTAAAATGATGCTACGTCATGACACTCTTTGGCCCGATAGTGAAGGATCCGACCCAGGATTAACTCATGGGGACATCTATGACCTCTAATGGATATAGAAACTTTTCTCAAAACTATCAAATAAAATCCACCTTAGATGTTGGCTACAATCGGCTGCATATCTTTAGAAAATAATGCGGAAGGCAGTAGTAAAATTTTTTTCTTTTTTTTCAAACACTTGGGTGAAAAATGGCGAGTTTCTGTTTTTGGACTTTCCCAAATTTACAAATGCACTAAGCATTTAAAAACACTTCTAATCTTTCAAATTTTCTTCCGTTTTAGGACTATAATCCCACAACTCAATCTAACACAATATATATACCATATACATTTATTCCTTTCATCATCCAAAACATTCAAAACTTCTTCAATTCATGCAGTTTTATAAAGGTGGGCGAGCGGACTTAAACCGACCACCTAAGTAGATTCCTTTTCAAAATATATCCATATATGCATATATACACTTGACAAACTATTTGACATAAATATACCCAAACTATTTATACAATACGGTTAAAAATCATTATCTCTCTCTCGATGGCTCGACTCGTGCGGGAGAATGCTATAGCACTGTCTTGGAGTCTGAAAATGTTTTGAAACATATGGAAAGAATGAGCTAAAAGAGCCGGTGAGTGTACATTTTCGTTAAGATACTGCATTTAGGTATATATCGAAATATTTTATGCTTATACGGGGTAAAATCAGTATCGTAGCATTTATCGCCAAGCTTTTCTTTCTTTATGATAATAAATGCTTATACATTAAAATCCATTTATGCCTTAAACATTTTATACTCCAGGCTTTCTTTCTTTCTTTCTTTCAACAACAGCTGCTCTTTGATGGAACCGGGGGAATAAACACAGGAAGCAGTTTAGAATTATTGACGGTGAGGACGGTCACACATTCAGTCACAACCACTGCATTTGCGGAGAAACTCACGCTTTGCATAGGGTTCCAGTCATATGCCTTATCGCGTGAGGATATTGCTGCAGGTACTGGTACACTCCTCGGTTGTGCACACTTACACACATCTGTTATTAAATCCTTACGCTTAAGGTACCTCGCGGAGTATGGAGTCATAGTCATATGGGGTTAGAGGTGGTAACCATCGATGAAACATTTATCAAATACATTTATAAATCCATATGAAATCCTTTACTTTATCATGAAAAACTCATATATATATATATATATATATTTATAACTGCAAATATACATATTAATTCTTTCACATATTTTTTAAACTTTCATAATGCCTTAACATATGCATACATATATAATTTAGTATAAATATATATTGATGCAAAGATAAAACATTTCCATATGCCTTAACATTGCATAAACATTTCCATTAAACTTTCCAATTTAACATTAAAACCATTCACTTTTAAAAACTCGATTTTCAATTTATCATTTTCCTCACAGTTCACTTTCAATCCCAGCTTGCTTCGAGTGAATTCCCGTTTCCGTCGATATAGATCATTTTCACCTTTTTCAAGAAAACCTGACTATATTAATCATAACTTCCATTTTAATCACCATACTACATTCATTTAAAGCGAATGAACAAATTACCCTTAAGCAAAAAAACCCATTCATTTTGGCGACCTTTTCCAACAATACTCTATAGACTTTTTATTAAAAAAAAATTATTCAAACAGTCTTCAAATTTATGAAACTCTCCAGATCAGTCCTTTATATATCCAATGACATATCTTTAAATTTTCAATTTAAAATTCGCCCTCTAAAGCCCTCAACCATAGCACCACAATGAGTTATTGTGTTTTGCATCTAGATGTGAGCTCTAAGATCTACCTTAACTCCACTGACAAATTTTCTAGGCACTTTGGGATTACAATTTGCTTGAACTTTCTTCAGATAAATTTTTCCCTTAGAAGTATATTTTAACCATAAACTTGAATCACTCAAATCGGATCAGAAATGAGCAAGTTATGGTCAAAATACAAATTGGTCAGAAGCAGAGAAACGGGGGCATTTCGCTGTGCGAGGAAGCTGCTTCTCGGAAAATGGCTAGGAATGTGTTTACTCTTACTTTTTCACTCCCCTAAACCTCCAATCTGATGCCTTATACCATTTCCCAACATATATTTGATTTCTCAAATCCTAACAATTCCCTCACTTTCTTTTTCCAAAACTGGCCTGATAATTTCATACGGTGATATCGATAAGTAGCCTATTAGGCCTTAAATACCGCAATTTAACATCCATACCAGAAAATTCAAGACATTAGACGCAAACATCAAACCTAACTTTCCCACCATTACTAAAACTTGCTTGTTCTTGGTTTCCTTTGGCTCCTCTCCTTGCTTTACCATATGGCACTTGGGAGAAGCAGAGGAGAAGAAAAAAATCACATCTCCACCTTGCTCCACCATTTTCTTCCCCTTTCTCTTCTTTCCTCTCTTGCTCTATATCTTCTCCTTCCTTTTCTCTCCTTACGTAGACCTGCCTTTTGAGAGACCAAATGAATGTGGCTTTTGTTTTTTTCTCCTTTTATTATTTTAACATTTCTTTGGTTGCAAATAGCCCTCATCTTTTCCAGATTTTCTGTGGTGCCTTGTATGAAATTTGTATTGTGGCGTCTGGCAGTTATGATTTTGTATCTTTTTGTAATGACGCTATTAACCCTTATGCTCATACCATATAAATTATCATTTCCTATCACATTTCCTATTTTAGTCTCAAAATATACTATGTGGCATTTTGGTGCTCTTATACGCACACTACGGTATAAGTATTGTGCCATTTCTGCCAAGGCTAGGTGTTACAGATGTCGCTGATACAATAGATAGCTGTCGAGTTAGCTACACAATCAAGACTTGATCCTCTAAGATCACCTGGATTTTCCTAATATACTTTCCTTGTGGTTCTTCCTCTCTTTATTTAAAGCTTTTCTTGTTGTCTTGTTGAGGACATTGATTGACATTAAAGGGTATTGTTATGATCGCTGGACAATGATTGTTTTGATTGAGTCAAGCTGACTGTCATGCTTCCAAATTGGTCTCACCTATTGCAACTAACTATTCTTGTCTGACCCGGCAGGGGGCCGTGACCGACACTAGGGAATGGGAAGGCATAAACCAAAAACGTAGTAAGCCTAATTGAAATACTTTCATACCACTTATCATACAAATACTGACATAAATATCATCATGATCACCATATATATATGCAGCAACTTAAATATCCAAAAAAGAAGAGAGATGAAATCTCGATCCACATACTCTAATAGATTATGCTGAGTAATAGAATGCACGGCGGTGCAAAACTGTGTGTGTGGCCAAATCTTTGCGCGGTGACACACAGATGAAATATACGAAATTCGATAATAATACATGTATCTAGCTATGAAGAAATGAAATGCAATGTGATCAAGATACGGCGGGGAGAAATTTAACGATGCGCGAAAAATAAATTGAAACTGTCGATCTGGGGTGGCGAGTTAACATCATATAATCTATACCACATCCGCAGCCAATAGGATGCGCCCGCATGTGAATTACGTCTAATAATACACTCCTGATGTGTACTTTTTGTCAAATTTCATATCCTCTACATAGTCATCACAAATCGAGAACTCTAGCAGGACCTATACTCCAATACTATAAGCCATGCAGTTCTGTCTCCAAATCCAATGTGGCTGGCCCCCAGAGAAAATGCTCGACCCGGGTTCTTAACTCCGTTGACACTTAAGCCTTGTATGCCTGCGGCCGGCGCCACAGAAATGCTCGACCAGGGTCATGCTCGACAACTATCCTACCATAATCCATAATGGCGCCCGAGTAACGCTCAACGCCGAAGGGACCTTACCTCAGGCATCCCAGAGAAAGGCGCTCGGCAGGAACTTCGTATACATAAACATAAATGCGCGCTCATAGTAAATTGTACGGTGCGCCTTGAGTCTGCGATGTAACCCACTGGTGTTATGTCTGCTATAGTTCCCATTACAAACATTTCTGCCTGTGCATAATATCGCACCCGGCAATACGCACTCATCAAATCATCATGCGGTCTCCTTCTATGCGAGATTATGTTTCATAATTTAAATAATTTGGTGCCACTAATGTCTGATTCGGTAATGTCGTAATACATTGATGATGGAGTGCTTCTAATCTGTAATGCTATGCCATGCATGAGATGATGTGTCGTAAATTATATGATATCAACTCACGAGTATGTCGAATCTCGAAATCGCTCTGCCTAATTTTGTCTGGCGGGCTGTCTGGACAATCTAAAATGGTGAGACGTTATTGATAAATAAGATTAAGATTTAAATATACTCTATGGAGCTAGACTAGAAAGCTCATGAGACCTAACCGACATAGAAATTTGTGCATGTTTCTCTGAAATTGGCGAGGCATACAAGCTGAACCCAACTCCCCTTGTAAAATGGGTGGGAGACACATTAAAATACCTTTATCCTGATTTATCGATGTGGCGGGCCCGCAATACGAGATAAATCACAGCTCGGCGCAATCCGACACAGGTCAACAGTGCGATACGTGGGTATTTAATTTATAGCGGATAATTCTGTTATATTTATACATGGATAACTCCGGATATAATTAAAATACAGTTAATCAAAAATCAACGCGGTTTTCATTATATAGGATAGATTAAACACAACATCATCGCAAGCGTATATATTTTACAGTTATCTTTTAAAACCTGACATGAGTAATTAAGCGATAAATAAGGCATTTTTAATATTAAAATAACCTTTACGAACAATTAAAAATACGAATATCGAACAATTATACAGTGCTGGGGGCTGCCGCGAAAGTTTTAGGGTATAGATTCTTTACCGAAGCTCGAATGCGAAAACCGATTGCACCGTCGGGATCACGGAACGAAGACGGACGTTATCCCAAACACGTTTCAGGAGTCGCCGCCGTAGACGGTGGCGGAAAAAGTCAACCGTCGGAAGTCGTCAGGGTGGTACGTGTCGTCGGGATTAGAGTCAAAAGCTCATTGCATAATTTTTAGAGCGCTTAAAAACAACTCAAATAGCATAAAACGAGAATTTTCTGCTTAAGTTTATCTCTCTAAAAATCACTACGATTAAAGAACCGAAATGGCGAATCAGCCTCCTAAGGGTTTTGGGGTCCCGAGGCTCGAAAATGGCGCTGTTTGGCGAAAACACGCCGAAAGGGCTGTTCAGGAGGAGCGACCACCTAGGCGCCCGGAGTGGCCAGCCACAGCGAGAAGGAGGAAGGCAGCGAGGCTGCGGCGTGTCGACTTGGCGTCGAGAAAGGAATGAGTGGTGGCGGCGCGGCAGTGGCTCGGGGTGGTCGGACGGAATGACAGCCTTGGAGAAGAAGGAAGAAAAAAAGAAGAAGAAAAGAGAAGAGGAGAGGCGTGGGGAGAGGGACCCCCACAATTTGGTCTCTTTCCCTTCAAAAATCAAAGCCTAAAGTCCCCCAGATATTTTATATTTATTTATTTATTTATTTTTTTTTAGGGCTTAATCAAAAATTAAGCTAAATTAGGGATAAATTTACATATCTTCAGATATTTCCTATACTTTAACATTTAATTTAATCAAACTAATTATTTAAATAATTTGTAGGGTCAAACTTTACCATATATATGCCCAAAATAATACTACAGGATCAATAAAATATATACTTAGATAATTAGAAAAATAAATTAAACTAACCCACTTAAAGCCTGCTATTTAAAAATTACGGGTATTACATTCTCTCACCGCAAGAAAATTCATCCTCGAATTTAAGAATAAGAACATACCTCATTAAGACAGTATGGGTATGAGCGTCGCATCTCTGCTTTCAGTTCACGAGTGCATTCTTGGGTGCAGAATGATTATGCCATAAGACTTTGACCATCGGAATGACTTTCGATCGGAGTTGTGAGCACAGTATCACGGCGCTCTGAGGTTTCTCCTCATGCGATCGTCCTCCTTTGGCCTCTGCTTCTTGAGCACAGTAGCACATGGGAAGGATCGGACACATATTTCTCGGCATAGATATGAAAGCCAGGATGGGTTATTAGTGAGGAGTGGGTGGCAATTCAGGTTGAGCCCGGCTACATCCCAACTCACATCCACAATCTCAAGTGGTCCCACGTGGCGAGGTGTAACCTTTTACCAAATCTCATCACGCCTCGCATCGGGCCGCCCGGAGAATACATGCTCACACGAACTCCACATGTTTCCTCTTGGGGTGCGCAGCTCTTGTCTGAAGCGGTCCTCGGTAGATCTCGAATGATAGGAATCTTTCGAAGTGATTTGGACCGATTAGGGACACACTTCTTCCTTTCCTGACTTCTTCCCGTGGCGGCGATCTACACTTCATATCGATGCCTCGTGAGCGCCCGTGCCGTCACCCAGCATGATAGCGTTGTTGTAGCGAACTCCACGGTAAATGCCGATCCATTGGCCTCCGAAATCCATCACGCCATCCTTAACATGTCCTCGGCGTCACGGGCCAAAGATCCTCTCGGATTGTCCATGCATGCGAGGTGAAAAGGTGTGCTGAGTCCAATCGGTACCAAGCTCCTCATGAGAAGCTTCACTTGAAAACCTAGAAGTGAGCTGGGGCCCTACGTCGGACACAATTGAAATTTGGGATCCATGAAGGCTAACAATCCTCTCGATATATACACCACTGGCATGCCAGCTCACGGAAAAAGTGGAATCTCCCACGAGGTAGAAGTGTGTGCCAGAGCTTAGTCATTCGATCGACTATCACCCAAATGGAATCATACTACTTAGAGTTCGAGTGCCAGGTCACAAAGTCCATGGTAATATTCTCCCGTTTCCACTGCGGAATGGGAGTGGGCAACAACCCGAGGCGGCAAGTGTCGAGTTTGAAGCCTGTGGCAAGTCGGACACTTAGATACAAACTCAGCTACATCCTTCTTCATACCACTCCACGATAGTTACCGCCAAGATCATGATACATCTTAGTGGATCGGGATAGATCTTGTAAAATTTATATGATGGGCCTCTTTCATAATCTCGTTTCTAAGTTCATCAACATCGGGGCCTTATGACCTAGTACCCGATCTCGACGTGCCATCATCCCCGATCATACAAATCCCATTTGCACGACCTGTTGAACCACGTCCACTAATCTTCATCAGCGTGGGTCTGCGCGCGAGTTTGTTTTAATTACGTCATCGGGTGATTGACTACGAAATGTGCTAAAAGTGCTCCAGGCTTCAGCGCCTCCCAGTTGTAAACCATGATCATCTGATTCATACAAACTCCTTGAATTTAATTGTCGCTACGCTAATGTAGGCGAGGCGCACGATGATTTCCTACTCAAAGCATCTGCCACTACATTAGCCTTGCCTGGGTGATATTGAATCGTACAATCATAGTCCTTAAGCAACTCCAGCCATCTTCTCTGTCTCAAATTTAGTTCCCTCTGCTGAAAAATATATTTTAAACTCTTGTGATCCGTGAAAATCTCACATGTCTCACCATACAGGTAATGTCTCCCGGATCTTGATACAAGATCACGCGCCATCTCAATGAGTCATGAGTGGGAGTAATTACATTCGTGCCCTCTTGGTGCCTAGAGCATGGCAATCACCTTAGTATTTGCATCGATACACACCCCCGATCGGGCTGCGGGCGTCCGTACAACTGTATGGCGCTCACGTACCCGGAAGGTAATGCGACTTTGGGCGAGAGGGTGAAACGATCAACCGATACGAAAGAAGCTCGCCTCACGAGCCTACGTCGCCCGAAACTACGCATTCTTTTGGAGTTAGCAGGTGTCAAAGTGCGGCGATCATCGAAAAATCACGCGCGAAATGGCGATAATAGCGGCTAAACCGAGAGCGAACCTCGAGTCCGCCAGTGGTTGGTCCTGCGCCCGATCCATTCTTCAACCTCTATCTTCTTGGGATCGGCGAATGCCTTCCCTCGTCTTACATGTCCCCGAGAAGGCTATGCTTTCGACCAATTCACACTTGGAGAATTTGGCATATAGTCTTACTACTCCCTCAAGATACGCAATACTATCCTTAAATGCTACACATGTTCCTCCTCTACTCAGAATATACTAGATGTCATGATGAACACAATTACAGCCCGATCGAGGAAGGGTTTGAACACTCGTTCATCAAATCCATAAAATTTGCCGTGCATTAGTGAGTCAAAAGACATTACTGGGAACTCATAATGGCGGTACCTCGTCACGAATCTTTGTCTTGGAACATATCCTCATGTTTTTATTCTGTTGGTGATATCGACTAGTAAGTGATCTTAGAAAAACATGAAAGTCTGCACCACGAAGGCGTCAAGCAAAGTCATACATTCGGAAGTGGATATTTGTGTGAATGGTCACCTTATTGGTGTGCATGTCTCCCATGTGGTAGAACCATCTTTCTTCTTTACAAATAGCACGAGGCACCCGGGGAGAAGTGCGGGCTGACCAAAACCCTTGTCTAACAAATCCACCATGCTTGCTCATGTCCTTGACTCGCGGGTGCAGATCTGTAAGGTGACGGAGATAGAAGGCGTGCGATGCGACATCAATGCAAATTCTATCTCCTGTCGGGTGGCAGCCGGCAGCTCCTGCAGGGAAAAGCGTCGGGAAATTCCTGAGCAATAGGGACATCATCAACCTTATATCCCTTTGCGGTGTCCCTCACGAAACCGGATAGCCTTTGGCACCCACGGCGTAACATCCGCTGGCACAATGTTTGAAATTAAATTGAAGGAAATTTATTATCTGCTCACCACGAAACCCAAACTCTGAATCCCCTGATATCCGGAAAATCACTTGTTTCTCTCGGCAATCCGAGGTGAAATGGAAGATGCTGGCCCTGACCGTCCATACCTAAAATAACACAAAAATCAATTACATCCAGCAATCGGATCCATTTAGAGAGGATCTGCCTCTATGAAATCGGACCGCGATGGAAAGTAAATATGCGCTCTAAGGCGTCTCAGGAGAAATTTAGTGCCCGTCGCGAGTCTCAGAATGCAGCGGCCGAACACGAAGCCTCGTGCAAAACTAGGAGACACAAAGTGTGGCACCGGATCTGTCTTACTAGCCTTAGCCATATGAGGCGAATGAAGAAGAGAGAGAGAAGAAGAGAAAGAAAGAGAAGAGAAAACAGAAACGTATTGTCTGTATTGGTTGCTGATGTCAATGACGTTGTTGGCGTCTTTGAGGAGTGAGTGTAGAAACTAAATGGGCCACGACCAGTTGAGTGGGAGCGGCTGAAGCGACCACAGCTACGAATCGCCTCCTGGGCTCTACCTCCATATCCACTGACCTGGCATCCACTATCTTTGCACCCAGCACAGGAAGGGGCCCAGGCGCATCCCGATGAGCTGGGGCGAGCTGACATGGCCTGTGAGAACCACGAGAAAGAGTGCTAGGAAATCTAGGACATGATTTGTCATATGGCTGACTCTCCACACCTAAACAAACTCACTCAGCCACCGTCTGAGAGACCTGCGATGCGTCACGCCCCTGATGTGGGCACATGCGTGCGGAACTAGCCCATTTCTTTGTAACAGAACTGAACTCTGTCCTTCGAGACTATATTTGCGGGACCCTAAACCCACTGTCTAAATCAGGAAGCCCTCTATAGCATAGTTTGTCTACCCTTCTTGTGACCCCTTGGTCTAAACTGCTCTGTCTGCTGACCTGTGCCGCAAAGTACCCTGTGCCACCCATGTCACGTAGGCGGTGTACTAGTTTGCTCATAAATGGGGTCTTCTTGTAGCACCATCCGCTGAATCACCATGAAGGCGAAGGTCGGTCTCCGCCACATCTCGCTAAATGGTGGCCTCGAAGCTACACTTCCTTGAACGTACCAAGGATATGAGTAGTCCCGAGCCGGTAATGTACTTACTCGTCTTTCATGACTTGGCCTTGCCCAATTAGAGACAAATTTACTGAGATACATGAACTGCTTGAAGGGTGTACTCCACTACGAGACATATCATCTCTCTTGAATTTGCTCGAAGCGTCGCGATTACTCTTGTCTCATGGCAGTAAATGTAGTTATCTTCAAATCTCTCCACTGACCCGAGCCCATTGTCGCGCATCAAAGCGACGATGTAATCCTTGTACCCGCGCGTCTTTAAGCCGCGAGAAACACGCCCATCTCAATCGTGTTATCGGATGCTCTCGGATCAAATGCTCTCTTCTCGCCGTCGAGAAAATCCATTGGGTCACGAGATACCCCGTAAATACAACCTCATTAAGCTGGTGTCTTTGGAGCGAAAGGAATGTGATGCGGGTCGAATCTAGTCCCAGGTTGAGAAGCGTATGACACAACTGCGTGATGCTATAAGTTCTTTGGAGAAGTATGCACCGGTCATACACGCGAAATGCCTCCATGGTAGGCTGCGACAGGGCATCTGGCACGTACTGGCGTCTGGGACGCATATTAACTGTGGCTCCTCGGCTGTGGCTCATCGTGGTGCTTGTCTAGTTAACGCACGGGGCTACCAGGTCTCCTTCGCCACTACCAGGAGCGGGTGGATCGGTGAAGGGGATGCCTCATCTTCGAGCCTCTGGGCTCATCATGAAGCCCATCTTGCCTCGGGTTACTGCCATTTACGCATTCACCCTCGATCTCAGTCTCATGCGAAGAGTAAACCGCAGAGACTATCGATTCACAATGAGGGCGCTACTAGCGGTTGACGAAAACTAATGCAATGGTAATGATCGAGAGCAGACTCAGTCCTAACTCCATGATCTTGGAAACTTAGACTCTAGGCCATAGGAAATGAACCTATCGCTCTGATACCAACTTTGTCACGAGCCCGAGCCCGAGGCGAAGTGGCCAAACCTTTAGGAATGGGAAGGCATAAAGCCCGCCTGAAGGCTTGCGTGAAAGTAAGCTGGTGAAATACTCATACCACTTATCATACAAATGCGACATAAATATCATCCCACATAATCTATATATATATATATATGCCTTAACTTAAATATCAAAAGAGAGATGAAATCTCGGTCCCACATACTCAGGCGGTATACGAGTAATAGAATACAGTGATTACAAAACATATTAATATCAATCTTTGCGGTGACACACAGATGAAATATCTGAAGTCAATAATAATAATACATGTATCCGCTATGAAGAAATGAAATGTGTGATCAAAGATACGGCGGGAAATTGCTGATACTGAAAAATAAATTAGTATGGAGTCTCGAGGTAAATTAACATCATATAATCTATACCACATCCTGACGATAGGATACGCATACATATAGAATTACAGTATAATACACTCACATAAGTATGCATGCACACATTAAATTTCATATCATCACATAGTCATCACGAAAATCAGAACTCTAGCGGGACCACATGCTCAATCTTATAAATACATACGGTTCTCTCGAATCCAATGTATTGGTAGCCCGAGAGAAATGCTTTCGACGGGGTCATAACTCGATTGACATAACTTGACAAACTATAAATGGCGCCGAGAGAAATGCTCGACCCGGTCCTTAACTCCGACTAACTATCCTACCATAATGCATAGCCGTATGCAAAAATATATTTCAATGAGGCCCTTCTGCTCCAAGCATCCCAGAAGCTTCGACAGGGAACTCGTATACATAAACATAAATATCCGTATCATAGTCGATTATTAAGTCGCGCATGATTTTGGTCATAACCCACTAAGGTGGTATGTCTGCTATAGTTCCCATTACAAACATTTCACATACAATTTGTGTCTCGCGCAATGATACACACTCACATCCGTATTATCATACTTGAGTCGTATGATATATTTCATAACGAACTAAATAATTTGAATTTACCATAGTAAATACAATTCAATGATAATAATCATGTCGATGATGATAGGTGTGAGCCTAATGCCATAAATCTTGCCACCATGCATGCGAGATGATGTGTGTCGTAAATTATATGATATCAACTCACAGTATGTCGGATCTGAATCGCTCACCTGCGCCTGAGTGTCTGACGGAATTTGTCCAGGACACAATCTAAAATGGAAAAGACGTTATTGATAAATAAGATTAAGATTTAAATATACTCTAAAGACTCGACTAGAAAACTCACGAGACTAAGCGACATAGCGTACTTATGTTCTCTAGAAATTGACGAACCTCCTAAGCTGGACTTAACTCCTGTAAAATGGGTCAGAACACGATAAATACACTTCTAATATCCACAATTTATCCAATCTTGAAGCCAGGGCCCTGACTACGAGATAAATCCACGGCTCGGCGCAATCAACACAAGGTCAACAATTCGCGATAAATACAATTGATACAATTTGCTAAAAAGCGGATAATTCATTATATTTATACATGGATAACTCCGGATATAATTAAAATACGGTTAATCAAAAATCAACGCGGTTCTAATTATATAGGATAAGATTAAACACAACATCGTACCGACGTATATATTTTAAGTTACATCTTTTCAAAACACAACATGAGTAATTAAACGATAAATAAGGCATTTTTAATATTAAAATAACGCTACGAACAATTAAAATCTGAATATCGAACAATTGCTCTGATTAGGGCTCGCACGCGTTTTAGGGTATAGATTCTTCTGGAAGCTCGAATGCAGCAGGTGCAAGTCGCGGAATCACGGAGCGAGACGGACGTTACGTCGACACGTTTCAGGAGTCGCCAGCCGTAGACGGTGGCCGGAAAAATTCAACTTCGTCGGAAATTAAATCCGAGGGTACCTAAGCGTAGATCGGGATTAGGGGAGTCCAAAAACAATTTTGCATAATTTTTAGACGCTTAAAAACAACTCAGCTAGCATAAAAAGCAATTTTCTTCTTAAGTTTTATCTCTCTAAAATGTACTCACGATTAAAGCTTGAAATGGCGATCATGCCTCCCCACTAGGTTTTAGGGTCACGGAGCTCAAATGGCCTTTGTTTGGCGGAAGCAAACGAGAGAGTTACAGGAAGGGCCGACCACTGGCCCGCGGTGACGGCGCCAGCGGGAGGAGGAAGGACCGGCGGCTGCGCGTGTCGAGGAAGCTTCTTGGCGTCGAGGAAGGTGGTGGTGGCGGCGACGGTGGCTGAGGTGGTCGGACCCCGGAGCGACGGTAGCCGGAGGAAGAAGAAGGAGAAAAAAAAAAAAGAAGAAGAAAAAGAAGAGGAAGGAGGGAAGGGCGTGAGGGGGGCCCCACAATTTGGTCTCTTTCCTGGCAAAAATCAAAACTAAAGTCCCAAATATTTTATATTTATTTATTTTTATTTTTATTTTTTTTTTAGGGCTTAATCAAAAGAATTAAGCTAAATTAGGGATAAATTTACATATACTAAGATATTTCTATACTTTAACATTTTAATTTAATCAAACTAATTATTTAAATAATTTGTAGGAGTCAGAAACTACTATATATATGCCCCAATAATACTACAGGATCAATAAAACATATATAGATAATTAGAAAAATAGAATTAAATAACCCACTTAAAGCACGCTAAGTGCAGATGTCTGATTACACTCGGCATCGGGAGAGTAATGTATCAAGCGAGGGATACGCCTGAGCATGTTACCAAATGTACTTTCTTCATTGGGAGTTTTAGTTCCATTTAATACTAGAAAAGAAAATTAGAAGCTGTGATCATTGTGATGATGATAAAATTAGTGATAGTGCTGACTTAGTAGTATTAGTAATATAAATATTATCTTATAGTTGTTGGTTCCACTAGTCATAATGATGCAGGAAGGATAGTAGCAAAAGCAAGCGAAACAATAGTAACCGAAGCAATAGCATCAAAAGCTATGATGCATGAAAATTACAGCATTACTGTAAGGCACTAAAAAGCCCAACAATAGGATACCACCACAAAGAAGAACACATCAAAGAAATTGCGTTTAGCGTGCATCGTATTAATACATATTATATACATTCCAGATATCCGATCTATATCAACTTATCAAAGCCGGCGTTAATAGTTAAAAGCCTCACACTAATCATTGGTCAAAAAGAAGCAAGGATTAATTAAAACGCATCCACAAATCACAATGACTGCAACTCCATCGCGGTGGCCTAACTTAACTTCATCCAATGTACTGAACTTACATAGTTGTAGTTGTGTTAGTAGCAACCACACTTGTATGTGCTTCGTCTGATTCCTAATATGTTTATTTAAATTAACAATATCATAATTACTTTATACTCCAAAACTAAGTAGGTGTTTTGATGCGTTTTAAATGCAAATCTATAAGAGTAGACATGTTAGAACCAACTCAGCGTTTGGTATTTTTACCTCGATCGTCCTCAAATGATGCAGATTATTCAATTTCGATAAACAAGCATTGCTATCTCCATCACAAACTTCTTCGGCTGCCCATTCAGAAAAACTAGATTTCATGAACAAACATTCTAATCGAGACAAGCTTGATAAGATATGTGATGGATTGTAGCATTAAAGGTATTGTTGGGAAATGCATTCCGCATAAAGCTGAAATTCCTTTGAGTGGTCTATCCCTTCAAAGAACGTCGATAGGTATTCAAGGAAGTACTAATAATGTTCAAAATATAAAAATTTGAAGTTTCCGCATATATCGGCTCAGAGGAAGCTCGTATAATAACTTTGTAAATATAAAGAGATGAATTTGAATTCATCTTCAATCTCTGTCCAGTCTTGATCAGATGGAAAGTCTTCTACAACCTTAAATCGATGAGGATCCTTGGATGCAATAATTCTAGCAACATCAAGAACAAGATCATGCATCCTGACACTCTTATGATCACCATCCATGAAAAGCAACCTTGAGGCTCCTACTCCATCATCTTCACCATCAAGTAACGGGATGGTAGAAATTAATGGGTGAGTACGTAGGAAAACGGAAAAGGAGAGAAACAACGATGAAATTGAAACAGTGAAATTAGGAAACATGAAATACGGTAAAGGGGTAGAGTGCAGCGATGGGAGAAAAGGTTACCTGATGCCGTGTGACCAAAACGAGAACATATGGGATATTTTTTGAATTCTGGTTTGTTGAAACAGAATTCTCAACATAAGGGAAAAGCTTATAATTTGATGTAATGTAACAAAAAGGAGAACTAGAGGATTTTTCTTTTTTTTTGGGGAATTCTGTTTGAAAACATAAGGCTTTCTATCATACTTGAAACAAATGGTAAGGGAAACTGGCCAGAATTGAGCTGAGTCAAAGTGTGGTTCAAAATTCGCCCGAAGAGTTCATGTCTTGCCGATCTCGAGTCAACTCGGGTCGAAGAAAAATATCTGATATATTCTTTACTCCATTTCTACCTATTACAACAAAAAATCATCAAAAAATCAAGTTTTTAAGAGAACTAGACCTCTTCAAAAAAAAAAAAAACTAAAAATCAAAACTTTTTCACTTTCTTACCAAGATGGACTAGATTTCTAAGCCCAGCCGATGCCGCGATGGTGAGTGATTTCTAATCCTAGACTTTCTGGGAGACCGGCGGTAGAACGATCCGTGGTGTGGTGCAGTGACTAGACGATAGAGAAGATGAAGGGAGGTGAGGATAGGGAAGATGAGGGATGCTTGTCTATTTAATTAATAAATTTAATATTTAATATGATATTGATATTTTTTATATTCACGATATTAAGATTTTGTTTAATTATGGCTTTTTTAATAACAAACTCTAATAGAAGCTTCTTTGCTTCCAAGGACAAGCTTATCTAGAAACTATGTCCGACTTCAAGCTACGAAGGGGGAGGGCAAATGGATGCAAGATCGAAATCGTTTGAAACGACTTCCGGATGAGGAGGAGGAGGGCGGAAAGGATGATGGATCGAGGACGCCGCAACGCATATGCAAAATATTGATCGGTTTTTGCTTGTTAGGAAGGTTCTTTAACTGAGAAAATATAAATTCTTTTCTACGTGAAGAGTTACTCAAGGCCTGCCTGAACCGGTAAAGGTATAATAATCACATATGTGGGGGTTGGGAGATACTTGTTCCGGGGCTTCCATACAAGTGATATGAACTATGTACTGAACAACGGACCGTGGACCTTCAACCAACATATTTTGCTTCTAAGGACAGGAGATGACGGCGGAGAGGGTTCCATTGAATCGTATATCTATCTCGGCAATCATAAACCTTCCGCCGTTTCACCAATATCTTCAATGTTCGGAAACTACATAGGACATTTCGATTGCAGATGATACTAATTTCACTGGTACAAGGAAACCCTTCCTTCTCGTGATCGTAGTGGAAATGGATGTTTAAATCGCCAAAACGCTGATAGCGATAAAAGTCCATAAAGGATCGGTTCTCCGATCAATTCTGTGATGAAAACTTCCAACTTTTTGTTTTATATGTGGCTGCTTAGGGCATTTAGACCGTAAATGTGTGAAGGTATGACTTCCCTGATGGAATTGCTCAAACCACATGGGCTGACAGGGCTAACTGCATAAGTCAATCGAACAATGGTGAAAAGTGGGTTTCACTAGTGCCGCGGCCATCAGGCGTGTTTCGCGCATAAGTTCATGGTTGGTATATGGTTGCTTTCGTATGGCGCAATGGTCATTTCCCAGATCACGGAGGGTGGTTATCCTAAGGAGGTTTTTCCACACACGTTAGGCCGTAGGGAGGATAATTTTGGGGTACCTACCAATAAGGAGATATTTCTTAGTGCTGAGGCCATCCAAACTAACCGTCTTCCTGGGAATGAGGATTCTGATCAGGGGATCACTATAACTGACCAGAAACGATGTCGTGTGGAGGGTGAAATAACGGTGAAACCGCGAGCGACACCAATTGGCTATGCTGGTGACAATCGTCACGTACTACGCCATGGGACTAACCACAGGGCACTCAGGCACTATGCTCACCAGACATCATGACATGCCTGTTGGAATGCATGCTGGCTTGAAACCCACGCACTGCTCAAGTCCTTAGGACTGAAAATTCAAAGAGGCGATTTAATTTTTTTTAATGTAAACCTCTCGATGGCAAGAAGGCGTAAACGTATGTGAGACTCTAAGGTATGAGGGTGTCGGGGTTCAAAGGAAAGGTATGTGGGCCTTGCGATGTTATGGAAAGACAAAAATGGGGACGAAAATTGGATCCCGCAACCATATCTAATTTACCGGTAATCATGGTTGATAATGAGCCATGGCGACTACCAAATTCTTCACTTTATTATCCCGAACGAATGGGGGAGAGGAATCATGGGCATGTTATATTCTATCACGTTTCTCCCTCACCGTGGTGTTGTATCGATTATAAACACTTATCATTCCATCGAGAAAGTTAAGGTCATCCAGTCATACTTAGTGGTTGTCGGGAGGCTACTATAGCTAGCGGGTTGATTGATCTTGGGATGCATGGTTATTTTTACTGGAAAATCAGAACACGACCGATTCAAGAGAGGTCGACCGCGCTGGCGGGCTTTCCTTCTGATTTACTGGCTTCAAACGCAAAGGTTGTCTTATAGTCCGAAGCGTCGAATCAGATCATTTGCCAATTTGTTTGGACATAGAATAGTGCGGAGACGACGAAGGGTAGCTCGCCGCTTTCTGAGAATGCTTCGGGTCGTACGATGGGGACCGTGATGATATTATACACGAAGAAGTTGGTTCGGGTCATCTAATCCCTCAGGATTCGGATCGGGTATGGCAGCCAGGATCGGGTTAAGTCCTCACCAGTC
Organism: Tetrastigma voinierianum; assembly: GCA_016808115.1. NCBI lineage: Eukaryota > Viridiplantae > Streptophyta > Magnoliopsida > Vitales > Vitaceae > Tetrastigma > Tetrastigma voinierianum. The sequence continues at coordinate 390,774 of JAEQBH010002239.1, read as the reverse complement.
GTTCAAAAGTCAAGCCAAGAAGAAGGACAAAATGGCGACGCTGCAGGAAAGTCCGATAAAAATTTAAGGGCGTTTGAGGTATCTAGAGACAAGATATTAATCGCGAACCAACTGAGGACCTTCGGTCAACAACGCAAGCGCGCTTTGGCTCGCCGGCGAGACTTTAATACGACCTTTTCATTCCAGCGGCAACCGCGACGGAAGAAAAATTATATTTCGAATCAAAGATTCTGTCGAAGCAAACAGATTCGGAACACGGGTTAGATGAGGCAATGGTGCATTTCAAAACTCTTTACACTTCTCAACATGGAAGCACCGATGTCGTTTATCCAATGTTTGGTCCAAAGGTGTCTTATTACGTATACGCTTTTTATAGCCTTCTATTTCATGCAGGAGGTTAAAATGCTATTTTCAATACGCACCTCGAAGAACCCTCGGGATCCGGCGGGATGAATGTTGCCTTCTACCAACGCATCGCACATCACGTCGTGATGTTACCGCAGCCTTGTATTTCTTTTCATCGCGAATCGCATTTTCCCCGTATGAATCAATGACACTCATCTTCAGACTCATACCTAAGAAACAAGAGGGTTGAATCTATATTACTTTGAGGCCTATTTCTTTGTAATGTGATTTACAAGATAGTGGGCTGATCCCAGCAAATGCATCTTAAGGTTGTTCTCGCTCAAATATTATTTCTCCCGCTCATGGGTCACAAGCCATTGCAGTAGATCTATTTATGATAATATACTAATTTCTAATGAAATCTTGCATTATCTTCACAGAAAAACCCAAGGTAGGGTTGGCTATGCTGCTTTGAAAGTGGATATGGAAAAAGCCTATGATAGGATGGAATGGGCCTTCTTTGGAGAAAACTATGTATAAATGGGATTCTCTATGAATAAAGGATAAAAAATTATAATGGCGTGCTACTGCTTCCAGATCCTTCATGATGGCAAGGAGATAGGTCCAATAATACCTCAGTGGGGTCTACGTCAAGGGGATCCCCTATCTCCATATCTTTTTATTATATGTGCTGAGGCTTTAAGTTCTTTAATCAAATCTAGAGAAGCAGAAAGTATATCCATGGTCGCTGGGACGCAAGAGGGGCCTCAATTTCTTTCATTTGTTTTTCATGACAATCTGCTTTATTTTTTTCAGAGCTAATGAAGTTGAATCTCATATCATCAGACATATTCTTTCAGTGTATGGGGAGGCATCGTGTATAAAGTAGTCAACAGCACAAGTCCTCCATCTCTTTTAGTCGTGAATATGAATCCAAGTAAGTAAAGAGACACTATTTGCTCCGGTTCCCAAGTCCAAGGGACAAGATCATGACAAATATCCGGGTATACCTTCACTGCTGTAGGAGTAAAGCCAGCTGGTGCATTCAAGGATTGTGTATGGGCCCAGATAATAGTCGAATAACAAGAAGTTGTCTCAGGCCGTAAAGAAGTTCTATTTGGTCTCATTTTACCAAGCCTTTCCCAATTATGTGATGTCACAGCTTTTCCATGGGGTGTGGTTCGATATTGAGAGAATGTTTAATGCTTTTTGCGGGGTAGTAAACTAACTAAGGGCAATGGTCTAATCGATGAGTCAGATGGGGACAAAAATTTCCAAGGCTTTTGGAGGAATGGGGTTTCCGATTACATGAGTTCAATCTCGCCCCTTCTCAGAAACACTGTGGTTGGAAGCCAATGTTAGAGCCAACATCATTGCTTACTCAAATGCTAAAAGCCCGTACTTTCCTCATCACCTTCTTCAAGCTTCGCTGGGCACAACCCTAGTTATACCCGCGAGCACCCAGCTCGCTTTACAAAAGAGATATTCGCGCGACATAGTCGGCGAGCGTATAGATGGCGCTTCCATCCTCGTAACAAAGACCCTTTATCGTGGATGGTTTGGGCATGTTACAACCAAATCAGAGACGACAAAGAAGTTAGGGTTAAAGAGTTGTTTCAACCAGGAACTCAACAATGGGATAGGGATTTAATCTCAGATTTATTTAATCCAAGGGATAGAGAGGTGATTCTTAATATGCCTCTTGGTTTGATTGGCACGCATCGACCAATGGTAATAATCGTGGCGATATGGGGCTTGTATTCGGCCAAGAGTGGTTATAAATCCAGCCTTTTTCATGGATGAAGATAGAGAACCTATATGGATACTTTCGCTGCGGAATTTATCCATCCTAAATGTCGCTGCCATGTATGCTTACTGAAAGGTATCCTTCCCATAGATGATACCTTGAGGAGTCATATGGTCAATATTCCATCTTTATGTCCGTCAGGTAGTGCGGATAGAGAGTCTACCTATCACTTACATTTTGCAATGTCCCATCAAGCCAGAATGTTGGCTCCTCACCCCTTTTTCTTTTACTGATCGACTTGAATCTATTCCTTCTTGGTTCCACCGTCTCACATCATCAATTTCAACATATAACATTGCATTGGTGGTGATGATATGCTGGGCGTTATGGACTCACCGAAACAAAGTAGTATGGGAGAACCAAAGGTGGATTGCAGGGCATGTTTTGAAAATAGCTGGGAGCACACTAGAACAGTGGCTGGAGGTTCAACATTTGCGGTTACAAACTTTCCCTACATTAAGGTCTCATTTGCAGATCCCCACACGTTGGATGAAACCTAGTAATGAATGGCTAAAGCTCAATGTTGATGCAGCTGTTTTCTCCTAATTGAGATCTATTGGTATTGGATGTGTTCTTAGAAATTCTATAGGGGAGTTTATTTCAAGAATGGCGCCTCCTATCCCTCTTAATTTGGCTCCAAAGGAAGCTGAAATAATGGGAGTTAGAGAGGCTTTATCATATTCAAACAGATGCGTATGACGTGCGCCGGTGAGAAATGGATTCCTTGTAAGTTGTTTCAATGCCCTTATTAGAACATTCTAGCTTCTATCCCCTTGTTATGTTACCAAAGATTTGTCGAATCCAGCAAATAGTATGCCAAATATCATTTCACTTTTGGTTAAAGATCTCATGAACAACGTTGCTCACATTGTGGCTAAAGTAACACGTTCTATGTCGATCAAACTCGTATGGCATTTTCTGAAGTTCTTATGCTCTTGTTCTAGTCGACACAGACCTTATTGATATAAATATGCACATTTCATCAAAAAAAAACAAATTTTTGATGATATATTAATAAATTATTACTAAATTAAATTTGAAAATAAAGACTAAATTACTTTAAAATTAACATCTAACTTACCATAAACTATTACAATAATTATATTCTTTAATATATATTACTACTAAATAAAATTAATTAATTTGATAATACATGTATTTGGCTAAATATATTAGTAATTTGTAATTATTTTAATTAATATTTTATAATTATTTAAATAGTATTAAATATCAAATAAATTCTTATTTTATTAATTTTTAACTTATTAATTACATATATTCTTTAATAATTTATAATTTTGCCTTCGCATTTTAATTTACGATTCTACAATACCAAGCCTGATACATCAAGACCAATATGTACTAAGATCTTCCGAATCGATGACCAATATCGCGATTTTAAACCATATTTGAAAGAGAAAATAAAAAATCAAGTGATTACAATAAGTAAGGCTAAATGTGAAGAGTGGAGAGGAGATGACACTCACAACATTAGCTAATACGAAAAAGGGATATTAAGACATTTTTAGGTTTTAAATAAATAATTTCTTTTGGTTTGATCATGGTGCCAGATCGAACGTAGTTTGTGTACACACAAAAGGTGTTTTTAAGTCATATTACACTCAGACTAATCCCTAGGAGAGACCACAAGGGCAGTAAAGGTCTACCACATAACACGGCTACATTTCCAACATTTGAAACCGAGACCACTGACAAGATAGGAAATAAAATTTCAACAATTCCACTTGTGATGTAGGGATGTTAATATTTAAGGGTTTTGAACTCGCTGCGACTCATGAGTATGAATTATTTATTATTATAATTATTAAAACAAATATAAGCGGACAAAAGACTGTCATGGCTTATAAAAAAATAAGGATGAGACTGTTTTTTCCAAGAATCAAATCTCAATAATCAATTCCATTATCTACCACTCATCTAATGACATGCGTCTCACCCATGCACGACTCATTCCACACTCCAAGAATCACAACTGTATGAAGAAGATAAAAAAAGTGTAAAGATAATGAAACCAATTATTTATTCTATAATTTGTTTCCATGATTTAGATCTCAACAATAATGTATTAGATTAATTTATTAATTATGGAATAAACATAATCATATTACATTTTCAATTATATAATTGTGCATGTTAATTATGGATTATTTATGAGATAGTTTAATATTAACTAGCTATGGACCCATAATTCTATCTTCTCTCTTGTTTTGGTAAACTCGTTGGACTAAAGTCCAATTGTTCCCTTATGCTCTGTATATATAAGTAAATAAAACATTATAATTTAATAAGAGTTTGATCGCATACTCTTTGGGGAAAATGAAATATTCATCTTCAACCTTAGTTGTAACGCCCCGCCTAAGAGGGTGTACGGTATGTATAACCGTAGGGTTGCATATGTGCACCAAGGGCTTCCTTAATTATTTGAGTGTCATAGGGTACGTTTCTACTCTTGCACTTGTTGACTAGAGTAGCGTTTAAATTGGATGCATCATATTCATTCAATAATGCATCTTAAAGTATGCACTGGGTTTAGAGGTCGAGGCCTTTAGAGAAGCCGTGGATGTTCTTCCCAGGATGTGGTGAGAGTTGACTTGATAGGGTCGGGATTAGAGTTAGAGATCTCCGAGATTCTACTGCTGTGGACTTCGGGGATTGCATCGAGTTGGTGTGAGTGCACCTATGACATCGCGTTTAGCCTGGGTGTGGGTGCACAGATGAACATTCACCACTCGCAGCGGGAGCGGTCATTTGTCTGGGGATTACGTCCAATGAAGACTCATAGTTCAAATCAGAAAATGAAGAGTAATTAATGTATAAGTAAAGCAAGAAGGGGTCATGAACCTCGTGGAAAAAGCCTAGAGTTAGGGGTGAAGGAGACTCGCAGAGATCCGAAGGTCCTGTGTGGGTGAGACCGGGAGATATCCCACTGTAGGTGTAAGAGACCCATGGAGATATTCGAAATTTCTGTGTTGACGTAAGAGACCTGCAGCCGAAAAGTCTCTCAAGGTCCCAGAAAACACACGATCATGTTATCGCCTAAGACTAGAGCTCGAAGCGATGAGCTTGGGAGTGACTCAGACAGAAAACACACGGTCATGATGACACAGAGATTCAGGTGCACTCCAATTGATGATGCAGCAAACACAACCAGAGCGTATACGAGCACCAAGTGTTTAATCGGTATTTTGGAGATGAAATTGTGAAATCATAATTTATGGAACCCGAAATTGTGGTACTAGTGCAAGGGTAAAATTGTAATTGACCATGGTAATACAAAAAGCACAATTTGAGTAAATATATACACAAAATTAAGGAATATACTGATCATACACTAAAGTGCTGAGATGATCATTTGTAAACTAAGGGAATCCAGGAGACTATAAATATTATGAGACAAACCAAAAACCTATTTTAATCCCAAATTTAAGTAAGGCAACCCGCAGTGAGAGGAGGTTAAGTGAGAACAAAGAGAGTGAAGAAGAGGAAGGAGGAAGAAGAGGGTATAGTGGGGAGAAGACCAAACAAAGGTATGTTTTCATTTTGAAATCAAGTGTATTTTGGATTCCTAAGGTTTTGGTATGGAGATTAGTTGTCTTTGTTCTGTGGTTTTGCATAGAGACTACCCAAACCTCAGATTTGTTGAAGTTATATGGGAAACCCTAATCTGGTATAGAATAACATGGAATCCATCAAAAAACATATGGCTTTATAGGAATTATAATCTTGGGATGAATTTTAGATTTTCACCTAGGGTTTTGTGGTATGAGGTCCAACCAACAAATACAAGTGTTAAGGGAGGTTTTGGAATAAATCTATGTCAGGTTTTTGAGGTATTATGGATAGGAGAAGTTGTATGAAGAGAATTGGTACCAAAAATAGCAAAAAGAAGCAATTCTACAAAATCACCATAATTTGCACTAAACAGGTGGTACCGTACCACCCAACGGGAGCTAACTCCACCGACACCGATGCAAGCTGGCACTGGGCATTCACCATACGTAACCGGCGCCCGCAATCGGTACCGAATGTAAGAGTGGAATGGTACCACAATGTCCAAAAGGCCTAGATTGTTGTGTTTTTGTGTAGTTAAGCCCAAAATCATACACCGTTAATATAGGAACCTTACTAAATGATTAAAAGAGGTTCAAAGAAGATTAACCCACCGAAAACGAGCGCACCGCCTCGTAGCTTCGGTCGCCGCCGATATTCGCTGAGTGTGACTAAGCACTCACGAATTATGTTAAGTCAGACACCACGCAGGATTGATGTACCCTCCATATTCTGCTTGAGTGGTAGACCAAAAGCAAAGGAAAGTTTGCGGAGTCGGCTCAAGTTGGGAACAAAGATGTGAGTAATCTAAACCTATTTTTCAAATACTAGTGTATTATTATAAACTATTTTGCACTGGTATTGAATGGTTTTGAATTGTTAAACCATGTTTCAAGCAAGCAATGAGATTTAGCAAGCAAACAAAATGGTTTTGATTTAAACCATATGTGAAAAGCTAACAAGTAATGGTTTTGATGTATTCAACCATACTTTTAAAAAGCAAGCAATGGTCAAAATTGTAAACCATATTCCAAAGAGCAAGCAAGAGCAAAAGTCTATTGGAAATAGGGTCAACCAAACCTAATGCATGCATACCGGTCAGAGGACTCCATACGCAAGGTGTTGAGATTATCATCCATGATTTAGATTTACCGGTCGGCAAACTAGCCTCCACACCACAAAGGAGACCGTGGCACGCATCGGAGCATATAGGTTAGAGCTCTAACTAAATTATGGTGATGGAGACTCAGTCAATTCCACCATTTACCTAAAGGTGGAGTTATGTGCCCGTGCCCTTCCACCTGTGTGATGCGTGACTCAAATCCTTCCACGGCACGGCCGATGCCTGTGCCCCCATATTCACTAGGGCACAAAGAAGGCAGGGCGCCCAAAGGGCTGATGATTTATAAGCATGTTTATACGCTTTAAAACTCAATCCATCAAGGCAGACTACAGCCTGTTCTTGGTTTTACTTTAAGAAAACGGTTAAGCCTGTGCCCTGCGAACTTAAAATATCGGTTGGTTTCAAAACTGCCAGATTTTTAGCAAACATGATCCACTCCTTTTATTTCAAAGAAGTTGAGCCCAGTTCTTGTTTATGAAAAAGTTTTATAAACTTTTAGCTTAAGATAGATTTGAGAAAAGTTTAAACTTTTAAAGCGTAGATAAAGTGCTGAGATTATTGAAAGATTTTGCAGTTTCTTAAAGCAAGCAAGCATAAAAAGTTTTGGAAACTTTTAAAGAAAAGCAAAGCAAAGCAAGCAAGCAAGTATGAAAAGTTTTAGAAACGCGAAGTAAAGTAAGAAATATTTCTCTCGAAAATAACAGAAAAGAGAATATCGTTTTAAGATTTTAAAAGTAAACTATCTAGGCAAGAGACATTAACTGAGCTTGTTTAGCTCATTATTTTCTTCCTCGCTTTTTAAAACTATTTTCCGTGCAATGTGCACAGACGTTGATACAAAGATTCCACTTTAGTATCGTGTCAGATTATTAATAATCTAAATAAAAACATTTTGAATTTTGTATACTTAACAAATATGCCATAAGGTAGATTAGAAATGTGAGCCAGAGGCTCTTTTGAAAGAATGTTTGTTGGTTGCCATATTTGGAATAGTGTAAATTGTGTATACAGGATTTGAAACATGTCCTTATGCGGCTGATAAGCTACCGAGATTTTAGAAAATCATAAGTTGGAAAAGGAAAAAAAATTTATACGAGTATTAAGCAAGCAAGACGGCTTCGCTTCAGGGGACTTCTAGTCTAGGAGGTAACGATCGGGATTTCTCGTGGAGTGGCTACAGACACCCGCCGCTAGAGAGGGGTAAGGGTGTGACACTTAGAGTTGAGTGATAGGATTCGGGAGTGACTCGAGATGAAAACACACGGTCATGGTTATCACGTAGACTTAGAGTTGAGTGATAGGAGTCGGGAGTGACTCGAGATGAAAACACACGGTCATGGTTATCACGTAGACTTAGAGTTGAGTGATAGGAGTCGGGAGTGACTCGAGATTTGGATACCCATTGGAAATTTCATTGGGTGTTGGTGAGCCGGTAAGGGCTTGGTATATGGATGTTATTCATGACATGGATTAGGTTGACGGTCCATTGGATTGTCAATGATTGTGACCTTGGAAAGGTCAGCGTTTGCACACCAAGCAGGGATTGTGTAACACCCCGTTCCGGGAGAGTGTACAGTACATGATACTGTAGGGGTGTATAAGAGTACCAAGTGTCACACTGTAGTATTTTGGAGACTGAAGTAGGAAATGAAAGTTTATGGAACCCGGAATTTTGGTATGATCATAAGGGTACAATTGCTTCACAAGCAAATGAATATGAAAAATCAAAATTTAGTTAGAGATGGGCCATAGTAGGAATTTCAAAAGTTGGTATTGCAAAATTAAAGAGATGAGGGCAATTTGCAATTTAGGGAAAGTGGAAAATATAAAAATGGGAAATTAAAACAAAATTTCATTTGGTCTCAAGTTTGCCATAGCAAACCCGTAGGAGGAGAAGGAGGGAGCAAGAAGAGGAAGAGATGAGGAAGAAGGAAGAGGAGGTTCAAAATCAGGTATGCTTTGTCTTAGAATCAAGTGTGCTGGATTTTCAGACTTTGGTAAGGAGAATAGGTGCTCCTTTGGTCTAGGTTTTGTGTAAAGATCACACAAACCTTTGAATTGTTGGGGTTATGAGTGTAAAAAACAAACATGGAATCATCAAATTATATGGTTTGATAAAGAATTGGTGGACCTTAGGTAGTGTTCTTGGATTTTCACCTAAGGTTTTGTGTTTTGAGGTTCCAAAGCACCAATTCAAATGTTAGATTTGTTTTTTAGATGATTTCCAAGTCGGTTTTTGAGGTATTATGAATTATGTGTTTGCATGCGTGAATTTGCATCAAAAGTGTAAAACACAACAAAATATGGGTGGGTTACGGGAAGGTGTACCGTACATGAACAGTAGTGTACCGTACACCCCAATTATAGCAGTGTACGCAGACACATTAGGTTGTACCGGTACACCCCGCTCGGGTTTTCCCATTTCACCAGCTGATTTTGGTCATAACTTGCTCATTTCTTATCCGATTTGAGTGATTCAAGTGGCTACTTAAACTAGACTTCAAGGAGAACAAAACTTAAGAAGTAGGAATCATCAAATTCTTATCCTAAGTGGCCTAAAAATTCACCTCATGGGACCATGTAAGAAAAATTCCTGCATCAGCCTTTGGACATAGAGTAGTCCGGTTGTTTGACAGAACTTGAGTTTCAGGTTCGACTGGGTGATTCCAGTTGGAATAGAACCCTTAGCACCTTAGCTTTAAAAGAGTATAAAGAGTGTGACTAAGTCTAGGAAGCAATGCTAAGTTATGCGTGATTAATTTGTCGTCGTATCTTATTGAAAGTGTGCAGTTAAAAAGCAAAGACGATAAGTGTGGAACTAAGTGTCAAGTTAAGCAAACAAAGAGGTGAGTGTTCTAAACTCATTTTCCAAATACTAGTGTATTATTATTATTATAAATTGTTTACATTGGTATTTCATGGTTTTGAATGCAAACCATTTTCAAGAAGCAAGCAATGAATTAGAAAGCAAGCAAATGGTTTTGAGTTAAACCATTTTTGAAAAGAAAGCATTGGTTTTAAATTGTAAAACATAATTAAGCAAGAAAGCAAGTAAGTAAATGGTTTTGAATAATTAAACCATTTTTCAAGCAAGCAAGTAAGCAACTAAGCAAATGGTTTTGAATAATTAAACCATTTTTCAAGTAAGCAAGCAAGCAAGCAAATGGTTTCAAAGTGTAAAACCATTTTTATAAAGAGCAAGTGCTGGTGTAAGTAAAGAAAGTTTGAGAAACAAGGCCTTCCCTAGTTCTAAGCAAGCAACCGGTCGAGGTATTCCGCACGCGTACCTGGCCGCAGTTGAGATTTCATACATGGTATCAGAAGTTTTGCCTGGCCTAGCAAACCAGACACTACATCATGCATTTGAAGGAGACCGGGCACGTGCATGTGAGTATATAAGGTTATGAGCTCTAACTAAGTATGGTGATGGCGACACGAGGTCAATCTCCACCATATTCACCTGGAAGCGCGAGGCATGACATGTGTCCTTCCACCTGCAAGACGGCTGAAAGCATAGGTTCTCAGCAGGCTGTACCACTGTGGTACAACAAGCAAAAAATAGCCCCATCGTTGATGTTTTATAAGCATGATATGTCGCTTTGAAAATCAACTATTATTCCTGGTCGCCAGGCCTCGAGTTTTAAAGCAACCGTTTCGTGCTCTGCTTTAGGCTAAACGATCCACGAAGCTAAGCTCCCTCCTCCCTCCCAGCTGATGAAGTATGTGGTCGAGCTCAAGCTCCCATTTTTTATGAAAAAGTTTGAGAAAATTTTGAAGCAAAGCCACAGAGAAAGGTTTTAAGGAACTTTTCAAAACAAGATAAAGCAAGCAAGAAAGAGAGAAAATTTGAGAAGTTTTATAAACTTCCAAGCAAGCAAGCAAATAAGAGTTTTACAAGCTTTTAAAGAAAAGCTTAAAACAAAGCAAGCAAGTACAAAAGCAAGGTTAAAGGAAAGTTTTAGAAACTTTTAAAGCAAGCAAAGCAAAGTAAAGTTTCTGGAAAATATTTGTAAAACAAAGTTTTACAGTTTTGAGATGTTTTCCGGAAAAGAAAAACAATTTATAAAAGCATACACTCACTGAGCTCGTTTAGCTCATTATTTTGTATTTTAAAAACTATTTTCCGTACTGTGTGACGCAAGACGTGAGCACAATAGAGTTATCCGACATCAGGCAAGTGTCGTAAATTAAGAATATTTTGTAAGGAAACACTTTGAATATGTATAATGGAACTTATGTATGTACATAGCTTAGTATCGTGGGAGAATATGTTTGGTATGTCATTAATATTTGATATAGTAAATTGGATGTATACAGATTTGAATTAGACTACAGGCCTCATTATGTCTGCAAAGTTTTTCCTATTGGCTAAGATTTTACCAAATCCTAAGCTAGATAAATAAAAGAAAATTTTATATGAGGTTTGAAGCAAGCAATACTGGGCCGCTTCATTAGGATTTCTAGTCAGGGGAGGTAACCACTCAGGATTGAAGGGTTCAAGACGCCCGCCACCGGGAAGGGGTGGGGTGCCGACAGTGTGGTTACATATGCACGTGGTCGATGTGTATGTGCGTGGAATTTGGGATGCCCAAATTTTTAATGTGAGAATGTAAAACCCCTATAGTACCCATTCTGAAAATGGTAAATGGTAATTTTCGTAAAATCAAATTTTAGATTCGATGATCTAAACTGGACTTCACCATTGAATCGTCTCTCGCAAAATCTAGCTACCACGTCGACTTCGTCGACCTCGAGACGCATGCACTCACTTTTGAGGCACCAGTACCCGTGCCGTAGTAAAGGGTTTCCAGGAGGTATGTGATGTGACAAAAGTCACCTATTATATGTACCCATGTGACACATGTTGCATGATTAGTGAGATGATGGAGATGAATGGCTTAGATTAAGCCATGTGTCAAATAGTGAAATTAAGGAACACAATGGGAATTATGGAAATGTTTAGTAACAGGGTAATATTAAATGAACTCTTTCTTCACAAAAGAAAGAGCAAAACGTAAGAAGAGGGATGTTCGTGGCAAATAGGTCGGGTGTCGAGATTCTCGAGAGAGAGCACTTTCTCTAGATTTCCGGCGTCGACCGGCTTGCTCGCCTGGGAAAGGCGGAAGCAAAGTTGTTCTACGCGACAAGGGCTATGCGTGAGCATCGATTTTGTGGAGTTCCGACAACTCCAAGAGGTAAAATCTCTCCTATCAGGTTATTCTTGGCTAAGAGCCATGTGAATGGTTAGGTATATTCTAAGGCTAGATTTAGCAGTAATTTCGGTCTCAAAACATTTAAACCGAGTGGAGAAAATCTCTAATTGTGTGATCGTGAACAAGGTTGTAAATATCGGTTTTGACGGATATATCGGTACTTGGGTTTTACGGATATATCGGATATATCGGAGATATATCGGTGCGATATTTTTATATAAATACTTCCAGAATTAAAAAATTATTTAAAATTAAGAATATATTTAAGTTACTTATCAAAATTATTTTGAAAGTATAGAGAATGATAATATCAAATTACAGATTTGATTTTTTTACATTCTTTTATTATATTTATATTTGTTTATAAAAGTAAATTATTTTTTATTAAAATATATTTAATTAAGAAATAAATTATTTTTATATGATTTATACAAAATATTTTATTCATTTTTTTTTTGAAATTTGGTAATTGTAATAACAACGTATAATAGAATACAATATTTTTATATATTTGTATATTTATATTTAGTTATTAAAAATATTCATAAATTTATTAAAAAAAATATTCATAAGTTAGAAAGACAATATATTAAACTTTGCATATCATATTATAAATTGCATACTGCTCCAAATGGATGAGGTTGAAACCCCCGGGCCAAGGTTCAAAACCTCCCAAGCAACATGTTTTTTGAATTGCGAATGCTGAGCCGATATGTACCGTTCATGAACAAAGGTTTCCGCCTCCTCGTGAATGCTGTCGTATATATCGGGAAATATCTCCAAAAACTGCAATACGATACATCGGCGATATTTCCTCACGACACTGCGTAAAATTAAATTTCACAACGATATATCGAGGGATATATCGTGGTCGATATTAACCGACACGAATATCGCCAAATATCGGCCGATATTTCCTAAATTTTGCATTGATCGTGAACATACAACCCGAGGGTTTCACTGCTCACGTGATGTGTTGTGTGTGATTTCACAAGGTTTTTTATCTGAAATCGAATTACTTTGATTTGTTAATTAGCCTATGTGGAGCTAATTTTGGTGTTATTGTTGTAAATTGAATAACAATGGATTATGTGGAGTTAATTATGGTGATATACATGTTTTATATATTGCATGAGTCATTGATTGGTATAATGCATTCCATATACATCAAGCACCCTAGAATATTAGGAGTAAGTGTACGACATGAAAGAAATTAAAAAGGAAAAAATGTTTCTAGGAAAGGAATCGATGGAAGATTTTCTCCCGTGAGAATCAGGTTTGGAGATCATTCAACAATTCACGTCTGAGGCCTATGAATTGTTTCGGGAGGGTTATTCAAATGTGATTCCGCCTGAGGGTTGTCCAATAAATTTTACCGAATCCTCGATAGCAGTTTCGAAAAACAAAAACTTTTGTTTGAAAACCCGTATTTTTACCGCATTCGCTTGTACGTGTGAGGGAGCTCTGAGACTCAAGATATGGGATTGGGCATGTAGACATTCAAGTAGGATCATGTATTTACTTGAGTGTGATTGTTTGTCATGACATGTCCCACATAAGAAATTATCACTACTGGGCTTTGCTCACCTTGTCGAGGGATCACTATTTCGTGCAATGTGGAGTGTGCAGGAGGACTAAGGCCACTAGAGGCCGCTTTAGAAGAAAGCTCGTTGTGGCTTTGTAGTCGCTTTGTAGAAACATGTATTAAAACTTTAAATTTTGATATATGTTTTGGTTAAGAGTATTGTAATAACTCTTGAACTATTGGTATATAGTTGATGTAATTTTGATGAGTATTGATGTATGGGCCCAAGTGGCCATTTTTACTTATTTTTATTCATATGTGGACCCGGTGTGGTCGTTGTAAAAATTTGGGACAAGTTGCCCTGTGATTGGGACAGGTTGTATTTTAGGTAGAGCTCCTCGTACAAAGGAGACTCTGCCCGATTTTCGTGAGTGGTAGGGTAACCTAATACCCACGAGTATTCCACGGGTTGACGAGTCGTCAACGAGACACCCCGGTTTTGGGGCGTCACAATTTCTGAAAGTTGTTTTAAGGATGAAATTGTAAAGTTTTCAAAACATTGTGACACTTTTGCAATTATGGAAAGTGGAGGGGTGAAAGTACAAATTATGGAATTTCAAAAGGATAATAATAATAATAAATTGAAGAATGGTTCAGGGAAGCCTAGAAATTTTCAGATCTCACGACTAAACTGGATTGCGGGGCTGCGAATTGCCTCGCTGAATCTAGTGACCTCGGTAAAAATTTCGGTCAATTATGAGACAATCAGAATATTTTACTAATTTTCGTGATAAGTCACAACGATTCTGTGGACTAGATTTTTACGAAAATCTCGGAAGTTAGGAAATGACTTGAGTTAAGTTCATTTACAATAAAGTGAATTGAAAAAAAATAAATTTTTTTGGGAAAGAAATGGACCCGAATAAATCAATATGAGCTATGTATCCAAATAATGATAATAATAATAAATAAATAAATAAATAAATAAATAAAATAATAATAATAATAAACATAAAAGTCAAAAAGTGGAAGGAGACCGACGGGAGAGACGTGAGAAATAAAGCGTGAGGAGAGAGAGAATTTAGAGAGAGAAACTTCTCTCTAAGATCTATGGAAATCGGATCGTAGATTTTCGTCGGAGTAGAAGGTAAAGTTGGTCTATGCGACGAGAGCTACGCATGGGTACCAAAAACTTAGCGTTTCATCAAATTCTGAGAGGTAAGGAATTTTTCTACTTGTGTTATTTCTAGCCTAAAGAATATGTAATGGCTTGAAATTTTCTTAGAAGCTCTGAAGTCAGGAATTTCTCATCCCAAAATTTTTTGACCTGGTTTAGGAATTTTTAGGAATTTTTGGGACTATTTTTCCGACAATAAAAATTTAATTTCAGGACTGTTAATGACCCGTTGAAATTCTCAAGATTTTATTCGAACACCGACATAATTTTCAAAATGTTTTTAGTGTTTAGACTCTATGGAAAGTCCCTTATCTTAGAATCTAACCATATGCCCGTGAATAGCATTTGATGCCCACATATTTTCTGTTGAAAATTTAATTGTAGCACCAAGTGTGCAATTGATCGTCAAGGCTGACATGCGTAGCCTGAACACGAATGCGTAGGTAATTGAGCACCTAACCTTTCGGCTTCTTTTCCTAACCCTATGGACTCTCCCCAAGACTCCTACTGATTTGAAAAACCTTTCATTTCTTTTAAACCTTTTAAAAGTGAATTCATGAGCGAACCCATTTATACGCTACGCTTCCATTAAAATCTTATGAAACATGGTGGGACAAATTTTTTTTTCTTTTTAAAGATTGGAACCCTTTTATACGCTTTTAAACATTTTATTGAAAATCAAGGTGGTTTCTCTATTTTTCTGACATGTCCTAATCTAGCAACACCTGTAATAAAACAATTTAATTTACTCCACATCCAACAATGGGACATCAAGTCCACCACAACAATTTTAAATCAAACTTGAAAATCATTTTTTGAACACTATAGATATATAAACTTTTTTTTTTCTATAACCGGTGGGCTCGAGTCTATAATTACACCCAACCGCCTACATACCTCTACCAAACAGAGGATCAGAGCTCTTATGACGCCCCAAATTCAGGGGTGTCTCGTTGACTAACAGCCAACCTCATGAACCCCGTGGCCCTATATCATGAAACCCATCCATGTGAGTAAAATGACCACGTCGCCCATACATCCATATCACTCACAAAATGTATATTTTATACAAAATGAGTTAATTTACAATTTGTTTTGATTACAATTATCCAAAACTCGGGTCTTTACCTGCATTTTTACAAAAATACATAACAAGGGCCACATATGGCCATTTCTTCTGTCTCTAAGACCCTGACGTATCCCATCCCAGTGAACCCTCACTACACTGAACAATTTTTCTCCTCGATTGTGGTGAGCAATGCCCCAATAGTGGAATTATCCCATGGGCGCATTCTCAACATATGTTCATGCAATGGAAAACCAAACATTCAAGCAAAACATATATATTCCTACACAAATGTCTACATGAAATGGAAGAGAATGTGACTCACCCTTTCCCACTTCTCGAGCCCTCGATTCCCACGTGATGCCCATGCCAAGCGCTGAGAAAACACGCTTTCAAAACAAAAGATTTTGTTCTTGAGAAACATAATACCCGAGTTTCTAAGAAAATCAATCGACAACCCTTCGAGGTGAATTGCTGGGTAACTCTCCGAAACAGTCATGGGTCTTCCTCCGAGATGAACTATTAGACAATTCTCCAAGGCAATTCTTCGGAAAATCTTCCTTTGAAATCCATTTGGCAAACGATGCGCCATGTCATGCACTCACACCTATTATTCTAGGTTATCCTGCATATGAAAGGCAATATGCTATTTCACAACAATTCATGTTAATATATTACATGCATATACTAAATGTAATTGCATACAATCATTAGTTATTCATTCATACATAGCAAAAAATACAAAATTAGCTCACATCGGGCTAATATAAAAATCGGCAACTGGCCTGGAGTGCCTATAGCATCACACAACACATGTTATTTAGCCAAGCAATAACATATCCACACACAAAACGCCCACTGGCCACCGGATCTGAGAAACCACCTGTGATTTCTTCACTCGGGCCCAAATCTTTGAATCAAACGCGTCATCCAAAGCCTTCAAGATATCCCAATCCATTTACAAGATCCTTAAACAAGGACTAAACCAAGTAGGAGAAAACCCCTACCTCTCGGAGTTTGTAGAAACTCCACACTTCCGGCACCCACACGTAGCTCTTGCAGTAGGGATCAACTTTGCCTCTTGTCTCATCGAGATCCGACGGACCGATCACCGAGAAATCTAGAGAGAAGGTAGACTTTCTCTCTCTAGCTTCTTCTTCTTCTTCTTCCTCGTTTCTCTCCCCTTTCTCCTCTCCCAAAACTAGTTGGGAGAACTTGGTCAAGAGGACTTGTCCTCTCATGCCACATGTCAAGCCACCATTTGGTAGCTTGGATTCCTTTATCCACTTATCTCTTCCCTTTGGATTCCTTTCCAATGGCATGATGCCATGTGTCTTTCATGGATCCCATTTGAGCTCAATGTTTGACTCAGCCTACACTTGACACATGGTACATTGTGAGCCACTCATTTCATGCCAAGTGTCCCGCACCATTCCCGGTGCCTCGAAAAACGTGAAATTTCGACTGTCTCGGAACTCGACGAAATTCGACATGGTAGCTATATTCTGCGAGACAATTCCAACAGTGAAGTCCGTTTAGTCATCCGAGATCTAGAAA
The DNA here is from genome assembly GCA_016808115.1 of Tetrastigma voinierianum. Taxonomy (NCBI): domain Eukaryota; kingdom Viridiplantae; phylum Streptophyta; class Magnoliopsida; order Vitales; family Vitaceae; genus Tetrastigma; species Tetrastigma voinierianum. Next base: position 373,391 of record JAEQBH010002239.1, on the reverse strand, counting down.
AATTCCGGATTTTGACCAAAATTACCGTTTTACCCTTTTTCAGAAAATTAGATTTTTCTCGGGTTTTACAGCTCTCGTAATTCATTTCTTTAAAACACACACAATATACACACACATACACACACACACACACACACACACACACACATATATATATATATATATATATATATATATATATATATATATATATATATATATATATATATATATATATATATATCACAAAAAGAAAGGTGCACAAGTAGTTATTTACAACGAAAAACTATACACTTTCAAAAGGGTGGTTTCTGCCATATGAGGCTGAGGTCATGTTCCCGATGATGCTCGAACCCGCTTCATCGCCCCTCTCGCCCGAAACATTTTATAAAGATTTAAAAAATGGTGAGCTAAAAGGAGCTTAGTGGGAGAGTACATTTCATATAGGAAAATAATGTTTTCGTGATATAATTCAAATACAATGTAAACAATTGTATAGAGATCTCATTTTCATAAACATTTCATTTTACTTTCTTTCATATAGGTCAAATACAATGTGTAAAAATTGTATAAACATATCATTTCAATAAATACGTTTACTTTACTTTCTTTTCCATATAGTTCAACACAATGTGTAAAAACAATTGTATCACACATCTTTTCAATATACTTTCTTTTTCCTTTTTTGAATCCGGTCATATCCAATGGAACCCATCAACCACCGCTGCCCATGAAAGAACCTCCGAGGAAACAGTCTTACGATCACCGATGGCCCAAAAAGGAACCTCCGATAAATCGTGTCTTTCTTTTAAATACCATTGCACTATGGAATAAATCACATTATGCGTTGGTAACCTTTTCGTACTTTTCACGTGCATGACAATATGCATCATTCTTCCCTTCCCTCTATAAAAATTTTTTTATCCCTTTCCCATGTATCATGCAAGCGTAAAGTACTTTAGTCGACTTTCCTTTAAACTTTATCATTGTAACATAGGGTAACCATGGATTCAAACATTTTTCATATAAACATATATATATATATATATGTTCATAAATTTCATTTAATATGAAACCATAAATCATGCTTTATAAAAACTATGGAAACCCATAATCCTTTCTTCTTCATCTTTTCTCAAATATAATTTTAAAGTCAAGAAAACTACATTTCTTTTCATTTAAAACATTTATTCACAGAATATAAAAACATATACATTGGTAAAACATTAATATATATATATATATATATATACATATATATATATACATATATGTATATATATATATATTCATATAAACATTTACATTTTCCCCTCACCTTAGTTATTTAAGCCATTTTTCCTCCTTTAAACAAAACTTCACCTCCACCTTTGTCCTAATCACTTTCTCCTACAAGTCACATTATCCATAAAATCCATTAACATCGATACCTTAATCATGTTCAATTAAACTATTAACTATAATATACTTTCCAAAGAACCCTTAAGCATTTATCACTTCCAATTTGATTAAAATCACTGAATCCCAACCTTGTTTCTCATGCTTCTTTATATGAATCTCATGGCAATTACTGGACTCCCATACAATAGTCTACAACATGCCATGAAATGGTCATATCAAAACCTCATTCATCGACATAACTGTGCTAAACTCCGCACACTTGGTGCAAAAAACATAACCAGCCACAACGGATCATTCACTATCCTCTACAGGAATATGGCTGGAATCTTGACTCAATGGGCTTTCCATAGAGTCCAAGAACACCAAAAACGGAGTTTGGACGAAGAAGTTATGGCCTTCGGAAATTGGAGGCCATGACCATTGTGTCCCACCCGGGAATTAGTGTGCTGGTGCACTTTGAATGAATTTCTAAGTCCCAAAATGTCAAAATTTGGATATACCTATTTCACGGAGATATGTTCTCCTATCAGTCTAGTTCATCCAATAGTTAAAATCACTAATTCGATGAGGATGGCTGGGTTATGGCCAAACACGCTACGGGAGTCTCAAAATGTATCGTGAAAACCGTCGAACATACCCACCAATGCATTTCCAGTCCAAAGGGGCTCAACATGGATAGACCTATTTCAAGGAGATATGTTCTCCTATCAATCTTGTTTACCCAAAAATTTGAATCACTCAATTCGAATGCGTGATGGCCAAGTTATGACCAAAATACAGTCAAGGGGTCAAAGGGAAAAACTGGACATCATCTCCCTTGAACACACACATGCCCTTAGACATAAATTAACCCGAGTAGGAGGAAAACCCTTGATTGTCATAGTTTTCATAATCTGATTAGTAGAGACTCGACTTTAGGGGGTTGGAGGGGTGTTTCGGCTCACTACCGTACCTTTCCAATAGGTAACATGACTTCCGAATTTGGACTCGGATTTCTTAGGCTCACCTTTTCTTATCAGGAGTCACATCTAGCGTTTTTCTTTCTTATTTTTTTTTCCCTTTTAAAATAAAAAAAATTAGTAGCGATTTCAAACCGTTTTTTAGATGTTTTTAAAAAAATTAAAAAACGAGTCTCGCCTTTTAAGTGGGAAATGCATCATAGCTGAAATTACAAGTTCACAATTACTTATAAATATTTTGAAAAGAACGTATACATATGTATATATTTTTTTAAATGAATTATTTTACTTTAAGGGGTCGTTTTATTTTTCAAGAAAGATTCAAATTGCTTGTTTTTTCAAATTTTCATGACTTATTGTCAAATTTTTTAAAAAGTTCTTAATTGAAAAGGGTAATATTGCTTCGATAAGAAAGCGTGATCATCAACAGAACCTAACACGCAACACAAGAGGAGGATTATAATCACCTATACAGATGACAATCCGGAGGTTTGGGGGACGGCGTAAGACCCAAGAAATTCCACTTTTCTAAAATGGCAAAATCGCACTTCGATCGTCCGAAAATTTTTCTAGATCTCTGATGATGAAATGGATTTCAACTGAATCGTCAGCGAATCTAGCTAACAAGTCACCCCTCAATAATTCCGAGACAATGATTTACATCAAGCCGAGGCACCGGTGCATCGCTGCCATAAAACAATATTTAGCACTTGGTAAATTTCAATTTATAAAAGAGTAAAATCGTACTACAAAAAATTTAAATTTATTCCTCTAGATCTCTGATGACGAAAAGGATTTCACCGCTGGAATCGCCCACGAAATCTAGCTACCACGCCGACTTCGTGGAATTTCGAGACAATCTAATTTACACGTTTTTCGAGGCATCGAGTATCAGGTGCCGAAAAACAAAATCTGATGTGACAAAAGTCACATATAACATGTACTCATGTTACATAAGGTGCATGGGTAGAGAGACGATGGAAATGGACGGCCGAGATAGTGCCAAATGTCGAAAATCCAAAGCTTGGGGACAAAATGGTCATTTTGGAAAATGATAATATGCCAAAATAGGGAAGAGTGTCGTCTCTTCAAATATCAATAGGAGAAAACGTGAGAGGAAGAGGAATTAGATGCAGTAGGCTACAATGGCGATTTTCTTTTAGAGAGAGAGAGACTTCTCTCTAAATTTTCGGCAGATCCGACCGTCGGAATTCTTCGGAGCAAGAAGGAAGGTCGTTCTACGCGGAGAGGACAAAGCGGGACTCCGATTTTAGGAATTTTCGACAAACTCCGAGAGGTAGGGGATTTATCCTACTTGGGTTTTACACTTTATTTAAGTGTTTTATAATGTTTCGGTTGGTTTAAGGCCTTGAACGGAAATGCTTCGACGGCCCCAAAACTCAGAACTGAAATGTGGAATTTTTTAGAAATCATTTGGATAGCTCGTGACACCGTATTGCATCAAGCTGGGGTGTTCAGCCGGAAATTGTTGGAATAAATTGTATTATATGTATGGCAGAAATGGGCCGGTGGAAATTCTGCTCACTATGAACCTGACAGAATTGGCAGGAAACAAGAATCTCGAGGGTTTCACTGCTCATATATAAATAGTGTTCACAAAATAATTTCTATGAAATAATGTGTTACTGGCAATCTCAAGTTGAATTGTTCAGGTTTGATAATTAGCCCAAGTGAGCTTAATTTTTGGTGTAATGAATTGTGAAATATGACATGTTTCAGGATTTAAATTATGTGAATATATGCATTATTATATATTTACATGTGTTATATAATTGTATTGAATTGGCATCATGCATTCCATATGCATCAAGTACCCTAACAATGAGTGAGTGCAGAGGTGATTCTCGAGAGAATGGTTTTTTGGAGGGCTGACTAAATAATAATTATCTGAGGGTGAACTATATAAAATATCAATCGGGCTTCGAGTCGGCCCACCTGATATGCATCTGAGGGTTGTCCACCAAATAGAATATCTGAGCCTGGCCTCCACTACTTATATCGAGTGGTTGTCCATGTCAAAAAAGCAAACATCTTGTTGAAAATAAGGTTTCTTACAGTGGCTTAGCAAGTGTGAGGAGTCGGTGAGACTCGATATGAGATGATACGTAGACATTCAAGCAGATCATCGACGCATTTTAATGGTATGTTTTACTGAGTATCGTGATATGCACTTAGGTGGAGAGTAACCCAATTAGGTGATTCTAATTATCGAGCATTAACACCCCACGAGGGATATTATTTTCGTGCACAGGAGCTTCATCAAGAGACGGCAGCCATCATAGAGGCTTCGCTTAAGAAAGCCGGCTGTGGGCTTTGGTTTTATTATGTATACATGTATTAGAATTCTAGAATTTGATATATGTTTGTATAAGAGTGAATTATCAACTCTCGAACCATGAGATATGATTCGTTGACATATCAAGCTGAGTGATGATCCAGCCCAAGTGGCCATTATTTACTATCAGCTCTGGACCCTATGTGGTCGCTGGATGTGTCAGGACATGTTATGCATTCAGCATAGAGTTCCTCGCATAGCGAGACTCGCCTAATTTTCATGAGATGTCAGTCACCCATTCACGAGCATTTCAAGCGTTGACGGTATCAATGCACTTCGGATTTGGGGCGCCATTTGATGCTGACGAAGTCACATATAACATGCACCATATGTTGCATGAGTAGAGAAATGATGGGAACCATCGTCGAGATCAAAGCACGCGTCAAAATCTGGTAAAGGGACATATATTTTAGAATTTGTTAATGATAATAAGGACAAAACGTGAATAGGTCGTTGCTACTTTATTCAAAGACCAAAAGAAAACGTAAGGGAGGAGATGCGTAAGATTTTGATTTTAAGGAGAGAGTAAGGGACTTCTCTAGATTTCTAGCTATCCGACCGTCTGATTCCTTCAAGCAAGAAGGAAGTCGCTCTACGCGGCGAGAGGCACCGTAAGAATTGAGAGTTTCGGCTGAAATCTGTGAGGTAGGGTTTTATCCTACTTGAAGTTACATTGGCTAAGTGTTTTGTGGATGATCAAGCAGGTTCGAGGCCGCGTAGGGGCCGTTTAATCAGCCTCAAAACTCGACCGAATCAGAGGAATTTTTTGAAGCCCATTCGATACCCATGACCGTGTCAAATGCTTTGGTGTTTGCTCATAATTTATGAAATAAATCATGTCATGATGCTTCGAGGCCTAATGGCCATTGAATTTTGGGTTCACAAAGTGGAATCGATGTTGGGTGATTGGTCGTGAACAGTAACCCGAGGGTTTAACTGTTCATGTGAATAGTATTCATGAAATATTTTTGTGAATTAATGTGTTTGGTTTAGCAATTCAAATTGAATTACTCGTATTTTTTAATTAGCCTATGTGAGCTAATTTTTGGTGTAATGTATTGAGGATTAATATAACATGTTGTTATGATTTAAATTATGTAAATATATACATGATGATGTATTTGCATGTGTTATATAATTGTGCCAAATAGGAGATCGTAATGGGTAACCTAGAGAATGAGCAGTGCATGACATGAATTTTCCAAAACGAACACGCTGCGAAAGGAATTTACAGATTTAATGTGAGTATGGGTCAGATATCTGTCCAACATATCACTTTCGGATGAGGACCATGATCGCTGCATAAGCCTTCTTCCAAAACATTCGTCTTCGGAGGTAGTCCCATATTTCTACCAAACTCCTCGTGAGCCTCAAAACAACAAGTTTTGTTTGAATAAGATGCTTTTCTTTCACAGATGGGTGCTTAGGCAAGTGTGAGGCCGATGAGGACTTTCAGATACGGGTCGTCATTTGCACAGCTGCATAGATCATTTGTTTGCTTGAATGTGAGCTACATAGATCACGTATTGCACTTAGGGTGGGGAGTAACTGAGGGTGATTCCAATTATCGGGCGATAGCCTCACCCCTATCGATGAAACATTTTACTAGTATAGGAATATGAGAGAGATCACATCTTAGGCCGATTTAGAAGAAAGATTCAAGTTGTGGCTTTGTCTCTTAGCTGAATACATGTGTATTAGAATGTTTTTTAAACTTTATAGCTGTGTTTCAACTCGAACTATGGTATATAGCTGATGTATATTGATGAGTATAGTTGTAATGGGTCATATAGGTCGCTTTTACTCATGTATATGTTCATGATGTTGTTCGGGACAGTTTTGGGTACTGGGGTGGGAATTCCCGTGACAAAAGAGACTCTCGCCCGATTTCATGGTAGATGCCCGTCACCCCGTCATTCACTTAGTATTTCCGTAAGTCGACGTGGGTAGTCAACTGACCCCTGATTCAAAATACGGCTACCCCATCCTCGACTCCAGCTCATTTTATTTTTCAATTCTCAAACTTGTCTCATTTAAAATTAAACGTGATTTGACAAAGCCAGTAGGATGGGAAAATTCCCAAACCCGCCTCGTCTACATTTGATTTTTGTTTTTATTTTTAATATTTTACTGTTTTATTTTTTATGTTTATTATATTAAAATTAATATATTTCATAAAAATAAAAAAATATTATGAATTTTTATAAATTACGGTTAAAAATTTTCCTAATTATTATTATTATTATTATTATTTATATTAAAGTATAAAATAAAATAAAAAATATTTTTAAAATATAATCGGGGTAAGGCGAGGCGAGAATAACAATACCCCAACCCGTTCAGATTCGAAAATAAACCCGAACCTTCTAAAACCCGCCGATTATGCTACACCCGTGACGCCCTCAAACCTGTGGGTCCGTTGACAACCCACAATCTATGGATCGTGGATGTCAGATAACCCGACACCACTATGAAAATCTGCAGCTCCCGAAATGGAGCTCTACCCAAGGTACAAACTCGGTCCTCAAAACTATAATATAACCAAGAGGATTACAAATGGCCACTTTTTCCTATATACCAATGCTCATCCAAATAGATACTCAGGTCTGAAAAGTATACAATAGTTTCAAGAGTTAAGAAATTATCCTTATACCACATATATTAAAATTTATATGATTCTAATACATGCATACAACTAACTACCAAAGCCACACTCGCTTCATAAATCTCTACAAAACGAGTCGTACTCAAACGCTCCATGTACCTCAAAATAATATCCTCGACGGTGAGTTAAATGCCCAGGAGGAATCACCCTAAGTGGGTTACTTCACCTAAGTGCATATGCAATGCTCCAAAGTAAACACATTCGCAAATTGCATCCTACTTTGAATGTCTAAACGACTAACCCACGTCCCCTTGCGAGTCCTCACGACTCCTCACACTCCTGCCCAAGCCATGCATGAGAAAACATCTTTCAAAACAATACTTGTCGTTTTGAATTAAGCTACCGAATTTGCCTTAAAAATATGGGACTACCCTCCGAGGCGAATGTGTCGGAGAACCTTCAAAACGGGCCTCACGGTCCTCATCCAAAATTCATCCTCATTGGACCTGGCTCCAACCCTATTCTCCCAAATTCATCCCGTGAAATTCCTTTCAAAAACGTTTTCATTTCTCTTTCAATTTTTCATGTCATGCACACACACCTAACTTCTAGGTTACCCCGGTGCATATGAAATGCAATATGCCATTTTAACACAAATTTATACAACACATGCTAATATATAAACATATATATATATATATATATATATATATATATATATATATATATATATATATATATATATATATATATTAACATAATTAAAGTAATATAAAACATGTTATGTATTATCTACCATCAATCACACCAAGAATTAGCTCACATGGGCTAATTTAACAAACACGAGCAATTCAATTTGAATTACTCAACCATACACAATTTCTCACAAAATTAATTCGTGAACACTATTCAAGTGAACAGTGAAACCCTCGAGTTACCGTTTCACTTCGCCAATATCCAACATCTGCTCCACTGGTGAACTCCGAATTCCATAGCCATTTCCGGCCTTATACACACCAAAGCATAATTTATTCCATAAATTATCATACAAACACCCAAATCAGTCCCCAATAGCCACGGACTGACCAAAAATGTCCCAAAAATTTCCAATAATTCAGTCCCAAGTTTTGGACCGATCAAATGGCCGTTCAAGGCCTCAATCAACTCAAGCATCATAAATACACTTAAACAATGTGTAAAACTCAAGTAGGATGAAACCCCTACCTCACAGAGTTTGTCGAAACTCCTCGAATCCGGCGTCCACACGTAGGCCTACGTAGAGCGACTTTCCTTCTTGTCCCGACGAATTTCGACGGTCGGATTGCCTAGAAACCTAAAGAGAAGTCTCTCTCTCTCACTCTAAAACTCCATTTTCGGCTGCTGCCCGTTTTCTTTTCCAGCTACGGCATCTTTGTTTGTCTTTTAATTTGGAGAATAAGCACTATTCCCTATTTCGTCTTTTCCTCATTTAACTATTCACCTAATGCCTTCAAATCTTGGATTTTCGATATTTGGCACTATCTCGGCCGTCCATTTCCATCATTTATCTACTCATGCAACTTATGGCACATGAGTACATGTTATATGTGACTTTTGTCACATCACATCGTTTTACCAAGACCCGACACTCTGCCTCGAAAAACATGAAAATCTCGACCGGCTCTCTAATTCGACGAAATTCGACGCAGTTAGCTAGATTTTGTGAGATGATTCCAACTATGAAACTGCTTCATCATCCGAGATCTAGAGAATAAATTTCTAGATTTCATGACGAAATTACGATTCGCTCTTTTCCGCAATTGGAATTTTCTCGTCTTACATTCTCCCCTCCTTAAAATGAATTTTGTCCCTAAATTCTAGACAATCACAATCACCACATGCATATAACGGCACTCTACCATGCATGTAAATCAGTCATTTAAATATTAAATTCCATCAAACCACGGCTTTCATCCCTAAGCAAGAAGGATGGCCCGCATCGCGGCGTCCTCGCGCTCCCACGGGCCAATTCTCCACCCATGCCGCCATAGCACCCTCACTAGTCTCACCGCTCGCTGGCCGCAAAACCTCGATCACGCTATCCAAAATGCATACCGATCCTCCTCAAGGTCCCACTTGTCAACTCATCGCCCCCAATCCATCACAATAAGCCGGATCCGAGTATACGGAGTATGGAGATGCAAACACCTCGTCGACGCCGACATGTCGGGCGGTAACGCTCAACTCCAGACGCGAATAAAGGTTTACCCTCTCGAGTATCTCGAAGCGCCCAATGAACCCCGACGATAACTTCCCCGCTACCGAACCTCGACCACTTCCTCTTAGCATCACTCCTTCAAGAAGACGTGATCCCCAACCTTGAACCCGCAGGTCGATCGCCGACATCCGCATAGCCTTCTCATTTACCGAGCCTTGAGAAGACGTTGTCAGACGCTTCCACCTTCTGAGGTGTTCTAATCGACAGACCCGCGACTGAGCTCTCTCCAAATTCCTATCCAACATAACTGGATCTACATGGCTCCCATACAATGCCTTATATGGTGCCATTTTGTATACTACCGGTAACTATTGTTGTAGGCGACCTCAAGGGCAAATGCTCCTCCCAAATACCCTTATGATCCAGATCGCATGCTCGCAAATGCGGTCCCTCTAACACCCGATATAATCAATCCACACAACATAACCCTACACAACCCCCTCGCTTCAGGTGTGTAACCGATCTTCCCAAGGTCACAATCACTACACAATCCAATGGACCAGAACCTAGTCCATGTCATGAATGATCCATATACCTAGCGCCCAGTTATCGTCAACACCCAATGCCATATTTCCAAAGGTATCCAAATCTGTATCACCCCACCCTATCACTCACTCTAAGTCTATGTGATAACATGACCGTGTGTTTTCATCTCGAAATACTCCCGACTTATCACTCAACTCTAAGTCTTTGCGATAATACGATCGTGTTTTCTCTTTCTGGGCAATGTGAACTTTCTACTTCACACTTCGAGCCTTATATCCACACGTAAATTTCGATAACTCCTGTCTCTTACACCCACACGTAAATTTGGGATCTCCCCAGTCTCTTACACCCCACACGTAAATTGCATACCTCCTGGCTCCCATAATCCACAATGTAAATTCCTCGATAATTCCACTGCCCTCATCAATACGTTTCCGATCCCTACCGACCCGATTGGCAAGTCCGCCGAACCAAGTCCCGGGGCGTGGATTCTATCTATACTATAATATATAATTTTAATCGGACTCTCATTGACATGTTCTTACTCAGAGTTGTACCTGTACCTATTGGTGCACAAACAATTTCAGTAATAACAAAAATCATTTGTACATATACAAAGGAACTACCACCGGAGTGGTGTCCATCACAATTTATACACATATACAGAGTCCCATTTACCTATACATTTAAAAATTTCTATTACAAACACATCGTGAGATCGCGGGCAAATACCGGGTGAGCACATATCTCGAGTCCGGCCTCTTTCACGATGTGAATGTCCTCGTCCTCTATCCTTGTCTTCGCTTCGTACTCTACACCTGACAACACCCGTGCTGCTTTACGCTATGGGAACATAAGCATGGACAACCACCAATGGCGATCACATGCTTATACATATGCACACGTGATAAATATTCTAAACATATTTCTATAACTTAAATTCCTTATCATCTTATATTCTTATCAGATGTCAAACTTTTTTCTATTACATGTTCTATATCTTTGCATATCTTTACTTATACATTTTTTCGTATTTCTATTTCACTTTTACATATTCCTATATCTATCATGTCTCTAGTTCATGTCTTTTTTCATCTTTCTTGCCTTCTATGTCTTTTATTGCATTCAAGCAGACATTACGATATCATATCAACTTCCATTCATCACTAAATACTTCTGGTTATATCGTAGATAATACTCTGATCTATTTCATCTTAGTATTTCAGATCATGTTCTTGCAAGTTCCTATGCTTTCATTGCCTCAGATAATTTCATATAACCTATCTTATACTATCCTCGTAGACGTGCTTATCTACATTCTATACTTTTTATATACTGTTTTTCATATGTCTTTACCTGCTTTCTAGTCTTTTTCATGTTGTAAGTCATGTTCTATTCTATGTCTTCGAGCATATGTTATATCTATACTTTTATACATACATATTCATACTTGAAATGCATCGCGTGATACATTCATATTCCCATTCATCATCTACTGGTATTTTTCATATACTTTCATTACTTTTCAGGTTCATATACTTATTACATCAAGTTATAATGTACTTCTTGTTCTTTAAATCGTCAGATTTTCATCGCATAAACAGCGTTATGCTTTCTATATCAGTCATCATATCTTTCTATACATATCATTTCTTTTGGTTTCATGTCTCAGAAATACCTTAGAAGCTTTGATACACGAAAACTATGTGCACTGAAGGTACTATCACCGTGATTTATGCGTTGATCTCGTCCCATAATACCCGAAGGTATCATCACCTGCATTTGGTGACAAAGGACCTATGTCATATGCTACTCCAGACCAAGGTACTATCACCGTAAGAAAGATGATCTCTCATCATCAGAAGAGATCCCTCATGGGCCACTCCGACCCAAACGGGATCTATATCATCGATCCAAACTGTGGCCTCAATATCTCGTTTCATGAATATGTCAAGAAGAATCGTGATCTTCTATAGCATGCCTCTATCTATCCCTCTACTCAGTCCTAAGTGCATAATCGCCTTTTATTACATTTTCTGCATATCTCATAAGCATGAATAACTATTGCTATCATATTTGCTTATGCATATATACTATCGCTATTTTACCAGATAGTTTCATAACTCGTAGTTTCACATTTCTATTTCATAATATCTATATAATACATATATTCATATCTTTTTCTATCAATTTGTTTTGTCTATCATATTTCATGAATGCATCTATGCACTCTTGTAATCATATATTCATATATAGCTTTCTATATTCATATCTCTTTATATCATTAATACATTTCTATCTTGATTTAACATCCTCGTGATATCACTTTCTATAACTGTATCGTAGGCTTTCACTCATTCACATTTTCATATATGTACCTATCATTTGGCGCAATCGTTTCATTCCTATGTTTTGTCATCTTTGCTTATCTCTATCGCCTCTTATCATTTATGTCTTCTTTCATCATGTTCCTAGCTGTTCCATTCTTGTCTTTTCGTATGTCTATCTTATATTCCTATCATTTACTATTCCTATCATGTCTCTTTATCTACTCATATACTTTCTATATTTCTATCATATGTTCCATCTATTCGCTCTCATGTATGACAATCATATGTTCACAAATATATAATCTTATATTCATATGTGCCTATCAATTGTGTACTTTAGACTATCGATCTTATGACATATCCCCATCATATATCTTATCATATCTTATGACTTATACCTATCATATCTTATGACATATCCAGTATATTATTATCATATTCATGTTTTATGAACATATCTATACATATTGCATTTTCTATATTTTTCTTTGTTTCATGGCGATTACATATAGTACTTCATATACTTATGAAGTATGATGTCTGGTGAGATCACACCTCATTCATATTTTCTTATTCCTCTATGAATCTATTTTACTTAGGAATTGGAATCAATCCAATCGATCATCCAAACTCAAGTTATGGCATTTTCATATGCCAACTAGTCATTTTACCGATTTTTCTAGGCTTATTACTAGGTCATCTTTTCCCGGGTCTTAACTTTTATATTTTGACCCTATGTCCTTATAATCATTTAAAGCTAAGGTGATATGGTTCTATTCAATTCAGAATCACCCAATTCCCGAGACTTAACTCGTTACGTCCAAATCAACCCGGACTTCTCTATGTTCAACACTGAAACCAGAATTTGGTTTGCACATGGTCCCACTTCGAGTGTATTTTTGGGCCACTTAGGATCATAATTTGGAGATTCCTTCTCTTTAAGTTTTGTTCTCCTTGAAGTCTATTTTAATTGACCACTTGAATCACTCAAATCGGATAAGAAATGAGTAAGTTATGGCCAAAATACTAAAACCGGTCAGAACAGAAAACTGTATCAGTTGTACCTAGGAACTTAACTTCTACCGGTAGAACTTGGCCAAAATCGACCAGTAACGAAGTTGTACCGGTAGAACTTCAACTTGTATCGGTAGAAGACACCCGAAATGCCCAGATTTGTGTCTTTTCTCTCCTTTTTCCATATTTTGATCCCCATTTCAACTCTATACTTCATCTACACTTCAAGACCACTCCATATGTCTCTTGTAAACTCAATTTTACTTAATTCTTCTTTCATTACTTCTCTTATTTCAAAATCCTTCATGAATTACTCTCAAACCCACTCTTAATATGGGTTATGATCCAAACACAACCTAATCATAAAGGTTAATTAGGGGTTTGCTCCTAAACCCTAACTCATTTACTCTCACTAACCTATGAATCCATCCTCAAAGGGGATTCCATGCTTCTTTCAGGATTTAGAGTTTTTACTAAGCTTACTTTTTAAGAATTCCTAGTGGTTAGGAAGAAACCCAACAAAACCCTAGGGTTTTGGGAACAACTAATAATCATCAATTGTATGGAAAACAATTTCCAAGTTTTAAAAAGACCATGTAGTTCCATAATTCTTTTGATCTAGCTTCTTCTTCTTCTCTCTTCTTCTTTCTTCTCTTCCTCTTCCTTCTTCTTTCTTCTCTCTTTCTCCTCTACGGTTCCCTCAAAAATGAGACCAATTTTGGTCTAACCATTTTTAAGTTAAGGCCATGTTTGGCCTTCAACCAAAAACAAACGATTTTGGCTTATTTTCTTTTATTTGCCTTTAACCCCATAACTCCCCTATTTACATATCATTTTCAAGGATTTTAAACATTAACCCCTAATCTTTCACTTCTTTTATGACCAATAGGTCCTTAACAAATTACAAGATTGCCCTGTATCTTGTAAACTTTCCTGTCTCTCGCTTTATTTTTCTTCTCCGAAAATTTTACTAGCTTTTAATATACCCTAACAAGTCCGAGTAAAACTGCTAGGGTATATTTCGGGATGTTACACTTACACCCACACGTAAATTTGGATACCTCCTGCCTCTGCACCCACACTGCAGTTCTTTCTGACAAGTCCACTCCAGTCTCTTACACCCAATACGTAAATTCGAGATACCTCCTCGGTCTCATACCCACACATACCGGGGATACCTCCCTGCCCATTACACCCACACGTAAATTTTCGATAATCACGGTCTCTTACACCCACACGTAAATTCCGATACCTCCTGGTCTCTACACCCACACAAAAATTTCTGATAATTTCACTGCCCTACACCCACACAAAAATCTCTGGATACCCTCCCCTGCCCTTACACCCACACCGAAATTCGGATCTCTCCCCGGTCTCTACACCCACACAGACCTTGATACTACCGCGGTCTCCTTCACTCCTAACTCCAAAGCCACCTTAAGGGATTAACGACCCCCTTCTTGCTTTGCCCAACACACTTTCATTACTCTTCATTTCCTGATCCGAACTATGAGTCTTCATTGGACGTAGTCCCAAGGACAAACTCAAACCACACTCACCAAGAGTGGTGAATGTCCATACCGTGCACCCACGCCAGACTCGACGCGATGTTACCGTGCACATGAACGTAAGGATGCCATACTGTGACACCCCATTTCCGGAGGTCCACCATGAGCGTAATCCTGAGACCTCGCACCCGTAATCCCGACCTATCAGTCAACTCTCACCCTACGACTGTAGGAAGAGAACATCTATACCTGGCTTCTCTAAAGGCATTAACCTCTAAGCCCAAATCCATCACACAAGATGCAACAATGAAAGAATATGATGCATCCAATTTAAACACTACTCTAGTCAACAAGTGCAAGAGTAGAACGCATTCTACATATCCGCTGCCCTCAGACACACGCCGATCCCTGGCCCGTCTTGGCCGACGGATCCAAACCGGAAGTCCTGGCACTATAGGACTATCTATACTATACTATATAACGGACTCTTATTGACCGTTCTTCGGGAATACCAGGTCAGAGTATACAACACTGTGAATAACAAAAATCATTTTACATATACACAAGAACTACCACCTGAAAGTGGTGTCCATCAATAATCTATACACATATACAAAAGTCCCTTTACTTTAGATTATTACAATTTTACTATTACAAACATCGAGATCGCGGCAAAGACCGGGTGAGCACCACACTCCCTCTAGCCTACTGCATTGCTACCGTGGAAGGTCCTCGCCCCTTCATCCTCTCCTTGTCTTCGTTTGCACCTACACCTGGATTGGAAATACCTGCAATAAGCTTTACGCTACTGGAACATAAGCATGGACAACCACCAATGGCGCATCGTCACAAGCTTATACATATGCATTATATATATATATATATATATATATATATAGGAAAGAAAGATAGTATATATATATATATATATATATATATATATATATATATATATATATATATATATATCTAAACATATTTCCTCTATAACTTTAAATTCTTTATCATCTTATATTCCTATCAGATGTCAAACTTTACTATTACATTGTTCTATATCTTCGTATATCCTTTACTTATACTTTTTCTGTATTCTTATTTCGAATACTTTACATATTCCTATACTTGTCCTGTGTTCATCTTTCACGCTGTCATATGTCTTTCAATGTTCCTATTCTTCTTCAAAGTTACCCATCATGTCTCTAGTCTATGTCTTTTTCATCTTTCTGCTCTATGATTTATCGTATTCCTACGTACTATTACATATACTTCACATACATTTGTACGCTCTATTCTATCATATACTTTGTGCTTTCCTATACTTTTTTGTACTTGTCATGTGCTGGACTTAAGTCAATACTTTCATATCATATCTCTATTTTCCGTATTACGTGAATTTCTATCTCATCTTTCATATCTCCCGTAGAGTATAAGACTTATACTTTTACTATCGTATCATATACTATCATAGGTTTTCACATAGGCTTTCATGTGTTTTCATATACTATAAGCTTTTCATATACCTTTCTCTTCTATCTACTTTCAGAATTTACTTGTTCATATCATTTTCGTAGCTCATACTTTGTACTTTCTATATACTATATTCATGTACTCTTCATGTACTATTTTCATATCTATATTCATGTACCGCTCATTTCCTATACTGCTTTCCCGTTATAATTTTTCATATGGCTTTCTCTTTTTGCGTGTACTTGCATATGTCACATATATGTTCATATGATATTCATATACTATGCTTTTCACATGCTTTTCATATACTTATGCTTTTCATATACTATATACTTGTTCAAATACTTTTCATGTATTATGTACTTTTCTATACCGTCATATTGTACTTTTCTCGCTCTTGTAACTGTTTATAAGCTTTCATATCGCATAGCAATGCTATGCTTCTCATATCATGTATCCGCTTGACTACCTGTACTCAATCATAAGAAATAAGCAAGACGTAAAGGTCAAGTACCGGCGTATAATATAAGCATCGAGGTGCCGTAGCACCAGCGTGAGTACCGAGTATCAATGTGAGCGCCGTAGCACTAATCGAGTACCGCGGTTTCAATCAGAGTGCCGTGAGTACTAATCGTGAGTACCAAGTACTAATCAGGAGTACTGGCATTTCACCGAGGCTGGAGCACTAATCGGGAGTACCGGCACTAATCGGGGAGGCCGAGCACTAATCGTGAGGCCGGGCATTCACTTCCGAGTGCCGGAGTATCCACCGGAGTGCCGTGCACTAATCGGGGAGTACCGGCAATAATCAGACGCCCACTCATTCATTCTTTGGTCCTAGGTAGTCATATGATCATATATATGTCATAACTAATAATGGATCTTACTCACATTCTGTGTTCATGACATATTGCTTTTCATGTTCATGTTCATGTTCCTGTTTCCGTTCGTTTTCATATTTCATATCTTTTGCTATCATTTAGTTTTGTCTTCGTATCACATATGTAAATCCTATCATATATCATGAATGCATCTATGCACTCTTGTATTCATATATTCATATATATATCTTTATATAGTCATATCCTTTTATCTCATGTTTGCATCATATCCTTTATGCATTTCTATCATGAATTAGCTATTCTTGTACTTTCTATATTCCTATCATGTATGATTTTACTCATTCATATATCCATATATGTACCTATCGCTCGTGTACTTGTACTCATTACTGTGCTTTGTCATCTTTTACTTCTCTCTATCGTTCTTAGCATTTACGCATTTCTATCATTTGTTCATAGCATGTTCTATCTATTCATTTAAGTATATCTATCATATAATCCTATATTCGTATCATATTCATGTTTCATGAACACATCTATACATATTGTATTTTCTATGTTTTCCTTGTTTCATGGCTATGACATATAGCACTTCATATACTTAGAAAGTATGGTGTCTATGAAATCACACCTCATTCATATATCATCATTCCTCTATGAATCTAGTTTACTTAGGAATTGGAATCAATTCAATCGGATCATCCAAAATAAAGTTATGGCATTTTCATGCCAACTAGTCAATTTACCGATTACACTAGTGACAATTTGTATTACTTATTTTTCCGGGGTCTTAACTTCATATTTTGACACTAGGTCCTTGTAATTATTTAAATCTAAGGTGCTAAGGGTTCTATTCCAACTGGAATCACCCAATTCGGAGAACCGGAACTCAAGTTACGTCCGAAACAACCCTCGACTTCTATGTTCAACACTAAACCAGAATTTGGTTTGCACATGGTTCCACTTCGAGTGGATTTCAAGCCACTTAGAGTCATAATTTGACAATGTCTATTTCTATATGGATGGTTCTCCTTGAAGTATATTTTAATTGGCTACTTTAATCACTCAAATCGGATAAGAAATGAGCAAGTTATGGCCAAAATACGAAAATAGGTCAAAATTGGAAAACGGAACAGGGGTGTACCGGTACACCTCTAATGTGTACCGGTACACATTGGCCAAAAATGACCAGAATGAATAAAGTGTACCCTAAGAGACATGTTCACAAAGTGTACCAGACACATCACTCTGAATGCCTGTAATGTGTCTTTTCTCCTTTTTCCATATTTTTGATCCCCAATTCAACTTTATACTCATCTACACTTCAAGACCACTCTATATAGGCTCCTCAGAAACTCTTTTCTACTCAATTCCTCTTTCAATACTTATCTTCTTTCAACAATTTATCCTAAATTACTCTCAAACCCACTCTAATTATGGGTTATGACCCATACACAAACTAAACATGATGATTAGTTAGGGTTTGTTCTAAACCCTAACTCAATTACTTTCATTGAACTATGAATCCATCCTCAAATAGAGGATTTCATATGCTTCTTGTACTCTTTATGGTTTTACCCACCTTACTTTCCATAATTTTTGAGATTAGATGAAACCCTAGCAAACCCTAGGTTTGAGCAAGTTAATCATCATACAAACCCAAAGATCCATGCCAAATCTCATAGAATTCATAATCAAGGTGAGTTTCCATACCTTGGCTTGCTTGGCTTCTCTTCTCTTCTTCTCTTCTTCTCTTCTTCTCTTCTCTTCCTCTTCCTCTTCTTCTCTCTCCTTTCTCCCCATCCTGGCTCTCTCCCAAATGAGAACAATTGGTCTTTTAAAAATCCAGATTTGCTAAGGCCATGCTCGCCCTCCAAAACCCATTTTTTTGTTAAGTTTCCATTATTTGCAAAAGGTCCTCTCCATCTCGACTATTTGAATTTCAACTTCCCATTATTGTATTCACTCCATAATCTCTTCATAATTTATGACTTTTAAGCTCCCTTGGACCAATTACAAAATTGTCCTTATCTTGTAAATTTTCGGGTTCTAGTTTCCGTATTTCCCGCATTTAACTCACGAAACAACACAATTATAAGCTTACAAATACCCCTAAACATGTCGAAACTGTTAGTGGTATATTGGGGTGTTACATGTATACTCAACAGAGACTGATAAGACCTCTCGCTCCTAGACACCCGGGCCTCATATGCTCCAGTTAGCGACAATGGTAACATCGCTGACCGCCTTAGCCCGACTAACCTCCTACCAAGAATCATGTGCTCGATCCCGACCCACGCCCGCCTGTGCTCCATGTGACCCATCCGCTGGCATTAAAAGGAAGGCGCACTCGGAACCCGATCCCGGTTCTTACTATACTAGGGGCGAGGAACAAACTATGTCCTCTCCTATTCTATCACCGGGACCGCTACGCCCCAAAACCGTCCTCGCTCTCGGGGCAACCTCCTCATATGTCCGGATCACGCAATGGTATCACACCAACCGCCCATCCCGACTAGCAACCTTAACTCGCTCGGCCTCGATAACCGGCTTTAGGACCTTGCGAACCGTGGGTCCCCTCGCTTCTTTCCCGAACTAAGAAGGTTGATCTCCTTCCTCTTAATACCAAGCACCATATCCCTGGATGCCTCGCGATGTCATCCACTCCCTCCCTCTCCGCCAATGAGAGGACGACAAAGCTTCTAAACATCGGGAGGTCGTTTCGACCCGGGTCCCGACTCACTGCATTGTCTATGCGATAATGGGCGATCGTAATCCCTACGACCAGCAAAGGCCTCATTGGTCAAAAGCCGACCTGGCGAAACCGACCAATACCTCGTGACGCCCTTCACGTCCTCTCCCGCCGACTACCTATCTACGCTTCAATGACAGTTAAATATTCATGCAAGATCTCTAAGGCATAAAACATGCACCGGTGACACTATTCATACATAGAAAACATTTTATGTACTAAGTCCCTGCATTCCTAAGCAATGCAAGACAATTAATTCATATATCAAATCATTCTCAACATCAAAAATTTTATTTTTGAAAATTTCATTTTTTTTTTCCAAAATTTTGTCTCATTTTATTTTGATTTTCAATATATATATATATATATATATATATATATATATATATATATATATATATATATATATATATATATATATATATATATAATGTCATACTGTAGTTTTAGGCATAAGTATCAGACAGAATACAAATTTCTATGCTCTTCGCTAGCCACAATACACTAAATCAGATTGGCGATACAAATTCATTCCTCTGGTCCTCATTGGCCACGATATATTACCTGACTCAGATCACAATACAATTTTTCCCCTTCCTCGTCACAATACAATTCAGGGTATTGTAATACAAACTTCAAATTCCAAATTCTTCTTGCAATACACTTAATTCCTCCCAAACACCATGTCCCAAGGTCACACTTAACCCTATCATAATACAATCCCATCTAGCCCACCAGACCCGTAAAAAAAAAACTAAGTCACAATACATGTTGTAATTCCTCTCAATATAATACACTGGGGCGCATCTCATCCAAGCCTCTGCACAAAAAAAAAAATTTCATTATTTTTTTTTCATTTCTTCTAGCTACTGGAAAATACCTGAAAAATTATATCTATATTTTTTTTTCTCCTCATTTCCCAGAATACTCAAATAAATTTGTAAAAATTTATTTTATTCAATTTTCTTCAGTTTTACTAATTGTAAAACCTTAGAAAATAATTTTCTTCTCTTCCTTTTTTTTCATTTAATTTTGGACATTTTGTCCAAAATTTCCTCAAAACCTCATGATCTCACACTAAACCTAGTGTTCAACATTAAAATTTATTAAAATTTTATTTTGTCATCCAATAAACCAAATAAATTAATTAAAATTTATTTCATTTTTTTTTTCTTTGTTCCAGTTTTACTCACTGTAAAACTCAACACACTTATGTGCTCTTACCTAAGCACACAAACAATCACAACACAACCTTGTGCTAATCACTAGCACCTAAACCATCATCATACATACAACATGGCATACACACCATCACACAACAATTCATCAATCACCTGATCATACACAAAACACACATGCAGTGTTCTAGTTTTGTCCCGTGCCTTCCTAGGTAATCTCATACCTAAACCTACATCAAACCACACCAAGTGGTGATGGATACCCAACCCGAGCTCCTTAGGTATTAGTATACCTAGGCTCTGATACCAAGCTGTGAAGCTGGTATCATGACTAAACTCATAACTACACCCACCGAGCTCCCAAGGTAATCGCACCTGGGCCCCGATACTGCCAGACGCCCAAACCTGCATCCGCTGACAACCCGTCAACTCCATGACACTGGGTGGATGTCGTGGTAACCCGACACCACTCATGAAAATCTGCGTAGTCTCTCAGACGGGGAGCTTCCTGTACCTACGTGCCAAACTCCGTCCCAAAAAATCCAATATAATCCAATATGATTACAAATGGCCACTTTGGCCCATATACCAATGCTCACCCAAATAGATACCAACTATATACAATAGTTTCAAGAGTTAAGAAATTACTCTTATACCACATATATTAAAATTTATATGGTTCTAATTATTACGATACAACTAACTACCAGTTAATAACCTTACTTTCTTTCTTTTCTCAAATCCCGCCAAAATGAGTCATTCTCTCGAATGCTCCAGACCAAAATAATATCCGACAGGCCGAAATTATCACCCAAGAATAACTAATTCAAGTTTATACTTCTCCACGGCGCATATGCACGCCCAAAGTAAACACACATTCAAGCAAGTTCGTGGATCATACTTTGAAAATGTCTAGCTGACTAACCCACGTCCTTGTGTTAGTCCTCACCGACTTCTCACACTCGTCTAAGCCATGCATGAGAAAACATCTTTTCAAAACAATACTACGTTTCCGAAATTACACTCCGAACGTACCTGGCAGAAAATACGGGACTACCTCCAGGCGAATGTGTTGGAGAACCTTCCGAAACAGTCATGGTCCTCATCCGAAATGATCTGTCGAACCGTCTCCCAACCCCATTCTCCGGAAATTCATCCTGTGAAATTCCTTTCAAAAACGTTTTCATTTCTCTTTCAATTTTTCATGTCATGCACACACACCTAACTTCTAGGTTACCCCGGTGCATATGAAATGCAATATGTCATTTCAACACAAATTTATACAACACATGCTAATATATAAAAACATGCATATATATTAACATACTAAAGTACATAAAACATGTTATGCAATATCTGCACCATCAATCACACCAAGAATTAGCTCACATGGGCTAATTTATCAACATGAGCAATTCAATTGAATTACTCTCAACCATACACAATTTCACAAAATTAATTCATGAACACTATTCACGTGAATGTGCTGAAAAACCCTGCCATCAAGCTCACTGGCCAACATCCAACATCTGCCCACTTGGTGAACCCGAATCTATAGCCATTTTCACTTTATACACACTCAAAGCAGCATAATTTATTCCATAAATTATCATACAAATGTTCTTAATCATTCCTAATACCTACTGATCGACCAAAAATGTCCCAAAATTTCTGAATAATTCTGGCCCCAAGTTTTGGGACCATCAAACTACTGCTCAAGGCCCCAATCAACTCAAGCACTTCATAAATACACTTAAACAATGTGTAAAACTCAAGTAGGATGAAACCCTACCTCACGGAGTTTGTCGAAACTCCTCAAATCGGGCGCTTCACGCCAGAGGCCTCACCGGCGAGAGCCGACTTTCTCCTTCGTCTCCGACGACCGACTATCGATCGCTTCATAAACCTACAGAGAGAAGTCTCTCTCTCTCACTCTAAAACTCCATTTTTGGCTGCTGCCCGTTTTCTTTCCAATTTACCGCATCTTTTGTTGTCTTTAATTTAATAAGAACTATTCCCTATTTCGTCTTTTCCTCATTTAACTATTCACCAATGCCTTCAAATCTTGGATTTTCGACATTTGGCACTCATTCGCCATTAATTTTCACTTATTTCTCTACTCATGCAACTTATGCACATGTGAGCGATACGTTATACGCGACTTCAGTAATATCAAATATCGCTTTACTTTACACTGATACTTATGCCTCTCGAAAACGTGAAAAATTTACTCAAATTCGACGAAATTCGACGTGTTAGCTAGATTTTGCGAGAGGATTCCAACGGTGAAATCCGTTTCGTCATCCGAGATCTAGAGAATAAATTTCGGATTTTTGACCGAAATTACGATTTTACCCTTTTTCCAGAAATTGGAATTTTATCGGGTCTTACAATACCAAACTCATACCATTAAAGGCGAGGCGAGGCGTGAACCCGAAATAATCCTCTCCATTGTCATTCCTACTCACTATTCAATGTTAAAAAACAAACAACTTAATAGTTAATGCTATGAAGTACTATTTAGCATTAAGCTCAAAAATAGTTCTATTTGTAAGACCATATAACATAAAATGTAGAAAATTTAATTTTCCGAAAAATCATGTAAATTGTATTTTTGGCCAAAATTCGAATTTTTATGGATTCCTTGATGACAAACAGACACCATCAAAATCGTGTCTCGAAATCTAGCTATTACGTTGACTTCGGCCGACCCGAGATAGTCGACTTCACATTTTTCGAGACACTAAGATATGACATGAAAGTAATATCAGACAAATCTGCTGGTAGACAAGGTCGGATCGTGAGCTACCAAACACGACCGTCATGCGCATAGCGACACATTATCGATGCCACTGACGAAATCCCAAAGCAGAGGGATAAGGATGGGCGAAAATCCAAGCCAACAATGGTGGCTCGACATGGCATGAGAGGACAAGTCATCTTCACCTGCCTCTCCCAACCTGGGCTTTGGAAGTTAAGGAAAAAGAGAGAGAAAAGGAATGAGTTTCAGACAGAGAGCGTCCCACTATCTCTAAATTTCCCAAATGACGGAGAGACCACGACCGCGAACAAAGAGGAAAGTCAAGCCCCACCCGAAGAGCTACGCCGTGCACCTGCTATAATTTCGACAACCCGAGCGTATGCCCCTACTTGATTTAGTCCTTATTTAAAAACCTTGTTAATGATTGGAGTGTTTGGGTGAAAATACGGAGTTTTGCTCCTTCGAGCGGGACTCAAGGTCGGAATTTTCGACAATTTCGGAAGCCCAGCTCGGGTCGAGACTCCAGCTCGGGTGGTCCTGATTTGTGTGTCAGGATGTTGACAAGATTACCGAACCGTTGATTTTTTTATCGTTTCATGTGAGCCATTTTGGTGTTATTGTCAGTGAAAGAATAACACATGTTGTTGCAGGTTAATTTTTGTTAATATATACATGCTTATTATATTAACATGTGTCAGATGGAAATGCATAATACATTTCATATATGCACCAAGACCCTAAAAACAAAGAGTGTGTGAGTGCATGACATGAAATAAATCTGAGGGTCATTCAAAATAATACAAATATATTCGGTGTCATTCAAGAATTGTATCGGGAAATCGGCCCAACAATTAACGCTGGGGTGGCCCATGAATTGTTTCTGAGTTATCCAACAAATTCACCCTGAGATTGTCCAAACGATTTATAATCTGAGGGTCGCCCACAAATAAAAACAACATTTTGTTTGGAATCCAAGCCATACATGGCATAAGCACGCGATGAGCTCTGCGGAGAACCGGTGACACGGATCGGGGGCATGTGACATTCGACGTTAATCATGAATTCACTCAACAGATTTTTCATCAGACAAGACTTAAAGCGAGTAACCCATGTGGTGGATCATCACTACTAGCACGCTTCACCCTATCGAGTAAAAAATTATTTCAAGTACAAAGATATTTGGGAAGACTATGCGCCTAGAGGCCAGGATTATGAAGAAATGCTGATTGTGGCCTTGATTCATGCTTTTTATGTATATATAATTAGAACGAATTGGGCTTAATATGTTTTGTATTAAGAGTGATGTACTTTGAAAAACTATTTTTTTAATATAGTTGATTATATTTTCGCGAGTATGGATGAAGGAGCGATGTGACCATTTTTATTCGATGTATGGCCTCTACGATACGAGACTCATGTGTTTCCATGGTGTTGAAGGTGATCAACTGGGACCCTGAAATGGCGTCACACTATTCAACATTAAATAAAAAAAAACAAACACCACCTAACATTTAGCTAGGAAAATGACACCCAAGTGACCCAACAAAAGGGTAAAATTACCAAATTTATCCCTTACATTTTGTCCAAATCCAAACTTCCCAAGCAAAGCATGTCGACTTCAAGGAGGGAAAATAAAGATAAACACTTAATCCACATATTATAATCAAAGATTTGGTCAAAACCGTAACCCATTCATTCACAAATAAATATGCCATACAAGTAGCCGGCATTTACTTCCCGCAGACATTATAATCGCGACATGGTTAAAAACAACAAGTCTTTGTGGTGGGGGTAATGGCCTCATAAATAACGGGTTCTGATCGACTAAGACAGGTCTCGGCGACCGACGACATTCCTCGCTTAACTTTGCAGTATCTCTTTTTCAAATACGCATCTATTTGAAAGTGGAGGATTCAAACATAAGTTTTACGTTTTGTCGAGATTGACCTTTACTCCGTTTCTCAAATGGGTCACTGGGCTGAAGGTGAGCATTTGACAATTTTATTGATAATATCGGTGGGCAAAGTAAATGCAAAAAATCCTTCTTTTGTTCGTGTGTTACAAAGTACGGTCTCAGCAACCCCGGGCTCAAACTTACCCACCTGTTAAACCAACGGTTGAGCTGTTATTTTAAATAATTAAAATAAAACTCGATTCTTTCTTTCTCTATCCAAATTTCTTTCTCTAAATTTATTTTTATATTTTCTTTTATTTACAACAAATTCAATCATTTCGCCACAATTCATTTCTTAATTTTAAAAAATAAATATTTAAAAATAATTCTTCAAATCATATTTTTATATTTTTTATTTTTAAATTTGGAAATAAAAACTTAAAATAAACTATAATGTTTTTTATTTCTAAATTTAAAAAATTAAAATACAAATTTATCATCCAACTCACGAGGCTTTTTGGGTTCTTATTTGCTAAATTAAAATATATGAGTTCTACTTACAAAAAAATCATTTTAAAAATGAAACTTAAATTAAGCTTCCTTTTATTTAATTACATATTTCAATTCTTAATTTTTATATTACAAAAGTAAAAGATAATTAAAAATCATTTATATGTTTTGTTTAGAAAACTATAGAAATAATAGGTATCTAAATTACACCTTCTATTAATTTATTTAAATTAAATAATTTTTATTAAATTTATTAGCATTCAATAAATTAATTTTATGTGACTTTAACATAATAATTTAAAATTTTAGCTAAAAAATAATTGTTATATATGCCAGAAGTTGATGTATTTTGACACTAGTGGGGTCATTGACTCATTATTATCTTACTAAAAAACATAAAGGGTTAAAGAAAAATACAAGATTTAAAGTTCTAAGATATAAATATAGATGAGTAGCTCCTCATGTTTACGTCATTTGATAGAGTGTTCAACATCTAAATAGACACTAACATAGGGAGGAGAGGGGTCCCGTCAAGTCCCAGTAAATACAGTTTATTATATTGTAATTAAAATGTTTATTTGTAAAAAAATATATAGATGAATGAGATTTCTTGATTTTTACATCTCAAATTCAATTTTTAAATGAAAATTATGTTTAACTTTACCATGTCGTGTCTGAAAACCTAAAAGCAGGATAAATGAAAAGGTTAAATCATGCAACATAAATAAATATCACTTTCGTTATCTTTTCAATTTCTTAAATGTTAAACCTAAACAAAATATATTTATTTTAAAAAATCAATAATATTCATTAAAAAAAATATAATTTATCATTCATAAACCTATTTTGGCGTTTTCTTTTCTTCTTTTCTGTTTTTAAGTGAAGAATGAAGATAGACTAAGAAAGATAAGTTCTTAAAGAGATAAAATATTTTACAATACCATAAATATTAAAATCATTATATTTGTCAATCATGCCTAACTTATATGATGAAACGTCTAATATTGAAATGAAATAGTTATGGCATATTCAAATTATTGTATTTCTCTATTAAACTTAATTCACGTGATAGAGTGTTAAACATCTAAATAAGTAGGACATATTAAATCATTATATTTGTTTATTATACCTGACTCATATAATACATGCTATCTACCTCATGTGGTAGACCGTTCCATATTTAAATAGATAGGGTGTAAGAAGAGAGGAGGGTAAAAAAAGGAAATAAGAAACAAAAAGAGAGAGAGGGGGAGGGACCAGAGGGTGTGGACATGATAAAGAATGAGCATAAAGGGCAAAGTTGCAAAATTCCAATAAACCAAACCTTGTTTTTCTTTGGCTTTTGCTTTTATTAAATCAAACATTGCTTTACTTTGCCTTTTGCTTTTATTAAATCAAACCTTGCCTTTTGCTTTTATTCCACTACAGGAAGATAAAAAGTCAAAAGATTCCTTTCTCTTTTCGACTCGGCATGGCATGCCTTCACTTCGTTTACTATGCGCCGCTCATAACCTAACCCTAGGTAGGGCAGTCCTCTTTCGCAGTTTGGCATATTCTTTTCTTTTCCTCCATAAAAAGAAAACACCCCATAAATTATTGGTAATATTTTTATAATCTCTTTCACTTTTCACTAAAAGGTGTTTTAACAGGAGAAAAATTCCTCCATATATATTCATTTCAATTGAATCGTGTTTGATCGATGTAAAACTTCCAAAAATTATAAATGAAGAATGAGTTGTATCATTGATTTTAAAGAGCAATAGCAAATTATTTCCTAGTCTCTACCTATCCCTTATAAAGACTTCCCCAGTCCAAAATTTATAAAGACTTCCAAAAAGATGTCTCGCTACTTATCCCCTAGTCCTTGTAGGGTATAAAGAGCGATAACAAATTATTCCCTTCTAAGTCTTGTATTGATCACCTCCCGATTCTTATGATAAAAGCTCTACATTATGTGGAGAAATGATCACATCCTGAGCCTTACGGTCTCTACATAATGCTACTTAATTAAGATTAGTTTTTACTCTCAATTAATTAACCTAGGACATAATTCAATTCACATAAACCAAATCAAGCATCAATCCAAACACAAGCGCATAAGCATATATAAAATAAACCACGACTACGACTTCAATATAAATTAAGGCAAATAAAACATTAGGTTCCAATCAATCTTCACAAGTTGAAACATTTAGCTATCCATAACAATGAACAATCTAACGAAATTGTCTTTGAAATAAACATAGTTCAAAGAAGAAGGAGATGAAGATAAACCAAGTCTAGTATAGTCTGATGGTATGTGGAAAGGATCGATGTCATCTTTGTAACGGTGACTTTAGCCATCGCTTGACTGACCACCACGGTTGCCTCTAATCCATAAAATCCATGATGTCGATGATCCCTTTGATTCCTTGGACCGGGAATCTTGGAAATGAGATGGGCTAGAGAGAGAGGTTGAGAACTCTTCCACTGACTGAAGCTCCTCGAATTTTGTAAATATAACGAGGACTCACATGGTTGGGACAATTGGGATGGCAACCTTCAACAGTAAAAAAAAAAAAAAAAAAATCAACACGTTGAGATTCTATGTTCATAAGCTAAGAGGTTTAATACAACAGTCTGAACCTATTTTACCTGTAATAATTTCTCCTTAGGCTCCGTTTGGAACCCAAAAAGTACAAGGAAAAGGAAAAAAATACTAAGAAAAATTATTTTCTTATGTTTGGTTTCACTGTAAACATTATTAAAGAAAATCAAATACAATCAAAATTCCTCAAAATTTTACATTTTTTTAAATTTTTTAATCCTCATATAATAGAGAGAAACAAATAACACTAGTTTGAATAAATATGTAGAATTAGTTTGTTAAATTTTTTTTAAGCTCCTCAAATTTCGTAAGTGTAACTGGGACTCAGATGGTTGGGGACAACTCGGGATGACAACCTCGCAATGCAAGAAAATAACAAAACAATAACAGCTAAGATTTTATGTTCATAAGCTAAGAGTGCTTAATTCAACAAAGGTGAACCTCTATTTTACTAACAATAATTTCTTTTAGGTCTAGCATTTAAACTCCAATGAGTTAAAGGAAAAGAAAAAAAATGCTAATAAAAATTATTTTTTATCTTTGGTTTCATCGTAAACATTATAAAAGAAAATCAAATACAATTAAAATTCCTCAAAATTTTACATATTTTTAAAATTTTTAATCCTTATATAATAGAGAAAAACAAATAATACAAGTTTGAATAAATATGTAAAATTAGTCTATTAATTTGAAACATATTTTTTATTTTCCTCTAAATTTTATTTCCTTAGTACTTTTTGGGTTTAAAACAAAACCTTATTGAATTAAGAAATAGACTTGACAAGAAGTCAAGAATAGCAAATTTGATGGAAATTGTTTCCCAACTCCAAGATAGGGCCTAATAGAAGTCTAGTGCTTCAACTATCCAATTCCTCTCCTACAAATGAACCCGATTTGCAAGCAACAACCATAAGTCATCATTTTTTCCTTTAACATAAAATATTAGAGAATGGATGCTTCCAAAACTTTGTTTTATTTCTCTAAGAAGTTTTCAAACTACCTTGAGTGATGGACTCATAAAAGATAATAAATTTCTGAAAGATTAGGGCTTCGTTTGAAACCCGGAAAGTACTAAGGAAAGAAAATAGAGAGAAAATATGGAATGAAAGAAAATTTGGAGGAAAATAAAAAATGAAAAAAGTTTAAATATAATAAATTAATTTTATATGTTTATTCAACCTCATTTTATTTGTTTCTATCTATTATATAAGGACTAAGAAATTTAAAAACATGAAATTTTTTGAGGAGTTTTGATTATATTTGATTTTCTTTTATATTTTCCACTAAAAAAAATCATTGTCATTAGTATTTTTTTCATTTCCCTAGTACTTTCTGGGTTCCAAATGAAGCCTAATGGAACTTCAAGGACAAAAGGTAGATCTAAAAATAACAACTTAAAAAACTGTATGCAATGAGCATCTCAAATTTACCATTAAATTTGTTCACATGGTTGTGGTTATGAAAATTAGAATAAGAGTATGAAATATGCATCATGAATTAGCCAAGAAAAAAAAAGTACCCATAACCAATGATTATCCATTAACATTAGAACATATCTATCAAATGATTATAACTTCCACAATCTAAAACAAAAGAAAATATGAAGTAGTTGTGAAACCATATTTACAATTGAAGGACAGAAAAATTCATCCATCAAAAGGTAATGATATCATATCATCCAAGTATTCAAATGAAAATATTAATATAGATCGAGCAGAGAGTTTATTTCATATCAACATGTATCGTAATCAACAATTGGAGGATCTATAAGGTTTACAACATATTTTTTGATTACTGAGATATTTGTTATTTCTTTATACTCAAATAACAACACTACACATAAAAATGATAAATTAACTATAATAACAAAGAGCTAATATACATATGTGTGTGTAATTGTATACAAAATATTGGTATTATTAATGGATCAAACAATAAAATTAACTCAACCAACTTTTGAAAGAATTTCGCTCTAGAAATTAAGGGCTAGGAGGCTACGGAGTCCTTTATAGAAAGTTAGAAACAAAGGGATAAATCTAGAAATGCGCAAACCAAAAAAATGCAATGCACCAAACAGAATGTGCCTCTCTTTAAGCCAAGATATCAGCATCCTTGCTAGCAAGCATAGAAACCATAGTCCGATTAATTCTACTTGAGGCAACTATCTCTCAGACTACATAACAAAGTTGGAAACCATTTACCCATTAAATGATGTAGAACAAATCAACAATGTATGCTAAATATTCAAAAAAGCTGGTAATCGATAAACTATTATTAAAGCAACAAAAAGAAAAACAATGGGAGTGTGCAAGAGTCTAAACCCAAAGTCATCAATCAAAATATGATACAAGCTTAAACCCAAAGCTCCTATAAGATCCATGAGAGTAGCTGATAGTCACTCTGCCTTCTAAAGTTCCATATGCATTTCATGGGACCTTCATAAACTCAGAAGACTTGGCAAATTAAGCTTAGAAGAGCCAATGTGTGTTTGTGTGAGAGAGAGTTGAAAATGGATATTTTACCGAGACATGGACAAGTCCCTAGATTTCACCTGGACTTCGATATTTTTCTTAAGGTTTTTGGTCTTTTTGAATTTTTCTTTAATAGAGTTTCGGAGTATCTTATGATGTATGTAGGATTAGAGATCAACTGGTCTCTGTTTTGATTTTCGCCTCTTCAGTTATGTGTCTCTGTAATATGTAGAGAAAATTTCCATCCCTTGGACCTTTCTCTCAACAAAGTAACAGTTTTACAGCTTTACCTTATTTATTGTGCTTAGTTTTCATTTTGAGCTATATGTTTGGATATGCTCCCCTGCATTCCCCTTCCTCTTTGAAGGAAGAAAAAAAGGGGAACCACATTTGCACAAAATTAGGTCCTCATCAATGGACTTAGGTTTGGTTTGACCTGGATTTATTGTAATTTGTATAGAAAAAAAAAAAATTAGGCCCAAAGTTTTTTTTGCTTTCATTAAGGGTAGCACACTGAGTAAAGAAGAGAGTAACAAGGTGTTTAAGACAATTAAACTTGACCAATAAGAAGAAAATAGGAAAAAGAATGCCAATCACAATAAATGGAAGTTTAATCAACCTACATACACTAACATAGGGGGGATGGTTTAACAAAAACATAAAAACAAAAAAAAAACAAAATTAGAACAAAAGGAAGAAATTAAAGAAAAATGAGGGGAGATCCTATTCCTCTCCAACTGAAATCACATCATAACAATACAACATGAGAGTTATGATGGGAGCTCTGCAATATAAAAAATTGAAGTTTCGGACATACCAGCTTGGGAGGAAGCTCGTGCACAGTTTTGCAATATAGAGAGATGAATTTGGATTCATCTTGAATCTCTGTCCAGTCTTGATCAGATGGAACATCTTCTAGAACCTTAAATCGATGAGGATCCTTGGATGCAATAATTCTAGCAACATCACAAACAAGATCATGCATCCTGACACTCTTATTATCACCATCCATGAAAAGTAACCTTGAGGCTCCTACTCCAAAACCGTCTACTCCAAAACCGTCTCCATCATCTTCAGTACTGTCGAGTAATAAGCTTGAGGCTTTGCGGGTTTTTACCGATGTAACTAGTTTATTTCTTGCTCTCTCCAATGAATCGATGCCGTCAAAAAAATCCAAACCCGTAGCATACCTTAACATTTGATCCATTGAAATATCACCATAATAGCTCAAGCAACCACAAAGTAACAACAAGGATCTGACTTCATCACCTTCCAAATGGTTGTAGCTCCACTGCAGACATATGTATACCTTTTTCTCCATTCCTCTGATATTGGTTGGTGCACAACTCCTCAGGTCGTCCAAGGCATTCTTCCTTACGGCAACAGTTTCATCTTTCAATGTCGTTGCAATCGTTACAATTGAATGGGTAGACCCCCACATTCATCAAGTACCTTAATTGCTATGGGTTGCAATTGGTCCCCCTCCATAGAATCACCTGCTATCTTCTTGAGTAAACACCAAGCTTCTTCTCCTTGTAAATGTTGAATTTGAAAACATTTTTGTGCGCCCATGTCTTTGCGTAATAGGTTTGCGTCTCTCTCTAGAAACCAACACTAGTTTGCATATTGTCTAATCATCTTTGAAAGGAATTTTGAACGTTAGCAGCGCCCCATGTTCATCAGAAATTGGTTAGAGTGAAATTAGGAATGGATGAAAATATGGAAAAGGGGTAGAGAGTGCAGAGATGGAGAAAAGCTTATAATTTGATGCTGTGTGACCAAAACGATAACAGATGGGGTTTTTTTTTTTTGAATTTGGTTTTGTTGGAAAACAGAAGGGAAAAGCTTATAATTTGATGCAGTGTGACCAAAAAACGAGAACTGGTGGGGTTTTTTTTTTTTTTGGAATTTGGTTTTCTTGAAAAACAGAAGCTTATCCTGCTTGAAACAAATGGCAAGGGGAAACGGTCGTGAATTTGAGTTGAGTCGGAACTCAGTAGGGTTCAAAAACTCGGCCGATTACGTCATCTCCGTCTCGAAGGTGGCCGCGCCGAGTCCGATGTTTCGACTGAGATTCCGAGTCAACTCGGTTTTCTTAGAGAAGAAAAAAAAAAATGCCGATTCAGTATATTCTTGAAAAAAAAATCAAAACTTTTCTAAGAGAAATCTGAGAATCCTCCTCAAAATAACTAAAAATCAAAACTTTTTTACTTTCTTACCGAGATAAACCAGCCGATGCCGCGATGGTGAGTGGACCTTCTTGAATTTATAATCCTAGACTTTCTCTGGGAGATCCGATCCGTGGTGCAGTGCAGTGAGCAGAGTGAGGATAAGGAAGATGAAGGGAATGATGGGTACTCTTGTCTAATTACCTACTCACCCCTTCGTCTTAATTTCTCGATATTACTACTCCTTTATTCTTTCAAAACCACCATAAACAAACAGGTCAATCAAAACCACTGTTGGGCAGTCGGTCAGGAGGTGACTGGACAGTGGAGAGTTTCTCTTTATGTTTTGTTTGCTATAATATAGCTAGCATGCCCTTCCCCCACTACCTCTGTCTTGGAATTCGTGCGCAGTTATGGAAGCATGTGTCCTATTCCTGTCTTTTTACGCAAACACCCCTCAGTTATGGAAGATGGTACACATTTTTAGACGCCCCGTCATTTCCCCGACACCTACCGCTCTTCTCTAATTACCCACTACTCCTTTATTAAGTTATTCTTTCAGATTTTCAATTTCAATTTCAATTGTTTTGCTGCTTTAATGACATTACGGCCTTTTCAAATTTAATTTCAAAGTGCGGTTTAATAACTAAACTTAAAATGATAGTCGATAAATATGGGTTTAAATTTATTTAAAACTGTAATCGGTGAAGACCCATTTTTAATTTATACCCATTGATTATTTTTAATCATTTAATATCTTTATTTTTCTAACATAACTTTAAAAATAAGTAAAAACGTTATCATAAAACAATTAAGATATGTTTTATGAAAACATCATAAAAAAAATTATCAATATATTTTTTATTTATATTTCAATTCCCTCTCTCCCTCTCCCCTAACATTACCTCCAATTTCTATCATAGAAAATCCATTAATTTATCAATTAGTGTCCTTTTGAATGTATGTAATACATTGATAGTGGGCCTATAAATAGTTGGTGGGCTCAACTGCTCAAAAGGTGTAGATGGTCACAAAATTATCTTAATAAAAAAATGTCCCAGAAAGATTCTTCAAATGGATTGTATGAAAGCTCAATTATTTTCTTATTCTAATGAAGGAATTGGTTTTTCTATCTCTAACATCAATCTGCAGTCATATATACAGTGCATAATATTAAAACTAAAAGTTCTGGCTGATAGCACGCATGCTTTCATAAATACTACTTATAATACGACAATTATACCAATACTCAAATCAAGCTATAAATATGACTATAATATGGCAATTATACCATTGACCAAATCAGAATATACATATTCTAAAAATAGAAGATTAGATATTCTAGTATAATCTTAATATCTATATATATAAATAAGTAAATTAAATATTAGAATTTAATAAGAGTATGATAAAACACTCTTTGAGAAAAATAAAATATTCATTTTCAATGTTCGCTATTTTTCTTTTTGATCTTATCTTTTACAAATTTTTTTAAAGATAAATAACAATCAATAATTTTGAATCTATTCCAACTATGCTTTTTTATACATTATAAATTGATATTTTTCTTTATTCAATAAAGTTTATATTTTATAATATGTTTATTGGATCTCTTAATTGTTAATCAATTATTTTCAGCTTAATAAATACTCTTAATTTCATAAAATAATTCAGCAATAGGTATCAAAGTTACTTTAATTGACAATGAAGCTGTGAAATTTGTTTTTCTATATTTTTTGTGTTTTGTTCGTTTTTATTGACAAGAATTGCAATTTAAAATAAATTTTGGATTTTAATTATGGATTTTGACTTCTTATTGAATCAAGGAATCCAAGTCTATCCAATTATTTTAATCATATAATTTTGTTTTATTGACGTTAATGATATGATTGTCAGATTTCAATCATGTTTTCTTTTTATTATTTATTTATTTGATTAAGGCTAATGTCAACCACAAAAATTAGATCGATGGGTTCAAGTATTGTTACTCCCACCCTACCCCGATTATATTTTAAAAATAATTTTTTATTATTTTATTTTATACTTTAATATAAATAATAATAATGATTATAATGTTTTTTAATAATTAATATATAAAAAATCATAATATTTTTATTTTTTATGAAATATATTAATTTTAATATAATAAAAATAAAAATAATCAAATATAAACGGGACGAGTTTGAGAATTTTCTCATCCCCGCCCCACCCCGTTTAATTTTTTAAATGAGACAAGTTTTGAAATTTAAAAAAATAAACGAGCCGAGTCAGGATGGGGTCGCCTCGTCCCAAACTCTCCCGTTATCATCCCTAGTAGTATATATTGTTAGCCTTTCTCCTTGTTGGGCAACGATAGAGTTTTTCTTGTTTTAGTGGAAAATGACTTTTTCTGAATAGAAAAAACTAAATATTTTCACTTTTTATATTCATAACTTTTTTTAAAAATTTCAGCAATAAGTCGTGAACATTTTAAAAAAACAAACAACTTAATACTGAAAGCTAAATAACTTTCAACATTAAGTCAAAAAACAAACACCACCTAAGTTTTCAAATAATGGCAAAAATGAGCTATCTAATAATCATTGGGTAAATGTTTATTTTGAATCCAACATCATTTATGTGTCATCTGATACTTGGTGGTTAGATAGTGGTGCTACCATTTACGCTACACCATGCAAAAATGTAATAAGTATAAGAAGTCCACCTAATTTGGAGCAGTGACGTGTGCTACGGAGACTCAGATGAGTCCAAATTGATTTTATGAGAGTTGTTAGATTGCAACTTAGTACAATAAATTATTTTGTATTATATGATGTGGCGTACATATCCTCGATTATGAGAAATTTGATATCAGTACCTATTTTGGATAGACTTTGATATAGTTTTATTTTTTGAACTGAAAAACTTAAATTGTACCGATATTCACTATTGATTGACACTGAAGTACTTTGTGGGAGTCTTTACAAATTAAAGTTGCTACTTTCCCTTATGTTTCTAATACCCTTACTATTGATACCGCTAGTAGCTCAAAACTTTTGAGATTAAATGAAAAGTAATCGATTCTTTGGCACAAGTGTTTGGGTCACATTTCCAAACATAGAATGGTGAGATTAATTAAGGATGAAATTATTCCGGATCTTGATTTTTCATATTTTGATACCTGTGTAGATTGCATCAAAGGTAAAATGACTACCAAGATTATGAATGCTAAGGCTGACAAGATGCACCGATTTGCTTAGGGTTATTCATCCCTCTTGTTATAGGTGGTCACAAATATTTCATCACGTTCATTAATAATCATTCCCGTTATAGTGTTGTTGAACTCATTCGTGATAAGTCTAACTCTTTGAAGAGCTTCAAATCTTTTTAATGAAGTCTGATTTTATAAATAAATAAAAAAAGGAAATAGGAATGAATAAAATGAGGGGCGGGGGGGCGCAAACACATTTGCTTCCCTTTCCCTTCGCCCATTCGCTTTCAGTTTCCCTGCTGATATCACCTGCATTCTTTTTCCATGCCGATTATCATTAATCATATTCCATTCCCTGTTTTCTTTTTTTTTTTCTTTTTTTAATTTTTTTATTATTGTGTATTGTTGAATCTGATTCACACACAACCCCACCCCCCAAACAAACAAAAAAATCAATCACTACTGTGAGGTGATGTCACTATGAGAGAACAAGGAAAACCCTAAGGACCCTGCTGGCTTCGCTTTTTAAAAATGATTGTTAACAACAATTTTTAAAACATAGAAAATACCAATTTGGTCTCTTTAAAAATTGTTATTATTATCTTATTTTAGTGTTTTAATTCCTTATTTCGATATATGCTTATTAATTTATCATTACCCGAGTTCTTGTGGGCTAAAGATTTGAAAACTACAGCTTATATTTTGAACAAGTGCCTTGTAAATTTATTCCTAAGACTCTATATGAGCATAATTCCTTCTTTCAATAGCGTCATCAAAACGTAGTGTTTAAGTCTCCACTTCGACGCTTCCCTTCCTTTCTCTCTCGGTAGTTAAGGATTATCACTGACAGATTTCAATAATATCGTTTCAAGAAAATGACAGATTTCATTTATTTGAATTTCAGTTGTGAGGATTTCTCTGTTGAATATTCAGAATCCTGTTTTCTTGGAAACTCATTTAATTTCTCTAAAACTAGTTGAAGAATCAGAGATTTGATTTTCCAAATGGTTTCCCCATTTCGATGTTTTTCTTATTGAATTCTCAAATTTTAGGTTTATTTATGTTTTCAACTTTATGGAATCAGCTTTTCTGTTGAGCATTTATATTGTGAAATCCTATCTTTGTGACCGTTCAAAAGGCCTATATTTTTAGGACATTTTGTTTTTCATCATGTTGTTACGATGTTTGTTTGAGTGTGGATGATTCAGACATACCAAATTCGATGAGATAAAGATAACAAATCAAACTATGGTCATTAATATGTTGTAAAACTAGAGTTATAAGTATTATAGTCATTATAGTATTATCAAATATTTAGGATTTGAGCCAATTAATTGTGTTATTAACTTTGATGATGTTTCATCTTGTATGGTTTTTAGCAAATTTGATGAGTTATGATTTTCTTTGAAATCAATAAAATTATTTTTATTTAAAAAAAAAAAGCTTCCATCGAATCATAAATACGATCTTTAGTATCTTCCTTTAAAATAAATTAATTTGGAAAGAATTGCCTTTTCAGTTGTTTCCAAAATTTGTTGTAAGTTAATTTTAGAAATAAAATTTTATTTGGAAGCTCAAATTTTAAATATTACTCATACTTATTTATTTTTAGAAGTGACGATTGATTTGAACGAGTTGGAGTCAGGCAGTTTAAGCTTGATTTTATCGGGTCGATAAAATAGTACAAACCACCAATTAGAAATTTGTGAGCCTTGAAGTGAGCGATTTTTCGGACGATAAATAATTAATAGCGCTTGACTGATTACGGGTAGACTAGACAGTCTAGCGGTAGGGTTTAAATTAACACCTCCTATTTCTCATAAGTCTTAATGCCAGACCCTTCCAGTAAAGTCGAGGCCCGTTTGGTTATGGAAGAACGCAAAGTTCGCATTAGGTGGCTTGTTTGCTTTGTGTAAGTAGGGAATTGTAAGGAGGGAGCCTCAGTACGCAAGCGAGGAAAGACTTGGCGTTAGAGGGTCGAGCAGAGAAGGAAATTTCCTCACAAGGAAAGGTATTAATGATTTCCCATTTAGGGTTTTCTTTTTCTTTACTATTATTTATAGTTAGTATTGCCACCATTATCCTCTGCAGTAGTCGTTGGGAAGGAAATGGAGGGTTTGCACTGGACGAGGAGCTTGGTCGAGTTTTATGATGTGTTTTTTATGCCTTATCGAAAGTAGTAAACTCTTTCACCTTATGTAGGGGGTATCTATATTATTAGGCGAAAGTGGTTGGAGCTTTTTTTTTTTGTTTTTAAGGGTTGGGTGAGAATGATTTTAAAATTTAATCTATTTTCTTTCCTCGAGTTCAGTGAACGAACGGATTGTTTTTGTATGGAAATACGTTTATTTTGGTCTTCTTTAACGAGTTTGATTATTATTATTATTTTTGATAAGTAAGGTAAATGTATTAAAGAGTTTGATTTTTGTTCTTGAATGTGGTTTCATTCATTATTTGTAGGTTAGGTTCTGAGGTTTATAACATATTGGGTCTTGAATATTTACGCTATTTCTTATTGGGATTGTGTTTTAAGAGAAGTGCGAAGAAGTATCGAAAGCAGTCTCAGGATAAGATAAAGAAACTTAAGCTTGCTATTGTCTAGATCAAAGAATTCAGGATGATGTTAAAACCTTATACAGGTAGTGAGACCGGTTTTTCAAAGGGAATAAAAAAGGTTGAAAGGACTTATTCTTTGGGAGATTTAACGAGGGCAAATGATAGTAAAGAAAGCTACCGAGGTGGAGATTGATGAGTTTAAATTGAGGTAGAGATTACGGTCAGAGAAAGAAATAGATCTATCTTCGACCAAGGGTGTAAGACATTGTATGGATTAGGCAAGTGAAGTTGGTTGGCCGGGGTTTTGGTGGAGGGACTTTTGTTTTTGTTTTTTATCATAAGGGACTTTTAATTTTTAAGCTCCTTGATTTTCCGTTTTGCCTCTTGGTGTACTTTGTTTATAATCATATAATTATATACTTTGTTGCACTTCTCCTCAGGTGCTTGATTTTTTTTTTTTACAGCCCTCTTGGTAAATAAATGACTAAAGGCAGCATATGAAATTGTTGCATTTTCGAGTTAATTTTACTGTACATATTAACTTTCTCCATTACAAAACCCTCGATTAGATTATTAGGCAAGATTTCATGGAAAAGCCTCTCCCCTCTTGTCACCTGATAGCGGGACTTCTCGCTCGAACACCTCATGTGATCCGTTATTTGAGTTCCTTCCACCTGGAAACAAAATATCACAAGAAACTATTAGCATGTTATCTAGATGGTCAAATTCAGTAATAAAATCAATAAATGGATAAGATTTGCAAATGTTGAAAACAACGGAGGGGAAAATGCTAGCATTGTGGATTTCTTTGGGGATGTTGAAACTTGTTGATGTGTTGTAGTGTTTTGAGCGTCCCTCTGAGGTTATCTTATTGTGAAAATAAATTGAAAAATAGAAAGACTTAGTGGGCCCTTATTTATAGAACATTGATGTCATTGCTCACCAATCATTTTTATTCTAGTTCAATTGTAAGGATTGAAGATGGCTAAAGCACTTGTGTATGATGCATGGGAAACCTGAGAAGCGAATTATTATAAAATCTTTATTGAAACTATATTCTTACTTTAAAAAAACAACTTGATGGGGTTTTGGCTCCCTCTATCTCCACGTTCTTTATTATCCATTGCTTTTTTTTTTTCCTTGATTAAAGAAAAAAGACCATGAGTTTGGAGCCAACCAGCTGATGGATGGCTTATGGGTCAAGTTAGTTCATCAAACCGAGAAAAAGATACTAGTCTAGATTCCTATAATTTTCATTATCTGATTGTTCGTTTATTCTTATTAAAAATTCTTTGAACAAATTGATCGATTCTTGGTCATGACTATTTTTTTTCAAGTGGAAAGTTTTTAAACCCATGGACTTGCCAAGAAAATATAACCTTTAGTACCTTAAATGGAATATTTAAGGAGCGCCTGAGAGGCTTAGTTTTATACAATATTATACGGTTAAATGCATATTTTCCTTTTTTTGGTTTTTTCATTTTTGAATTATTTGTGACTTTAAAATGTTAAAGAATGTAGTAAGAAAATAAAATAAAAATAAAAATAAAAATAAAAATGGTTTTTTTTTTAATGTTTGGTTACTATTAGAAATATGAAATATATATATATATATATGTATTTAATTTTATAAAAGCAGAGGAAAATATGTAAATGCATTTGAAGAAAAATATATAAAGTTGGTACAATAAATGAAAATGATTTAGGATTTATCCACTTCAAACTATGTGCAAAATAAATAATCAATAAAAGAGTAAGAAAATTACTGCCCAGGACATTTTGCTAGACCCTTTTCAAATTCTTTCATATTTTATTTTTTATTCTATTGTGTTTTCTATAATTTAATATCGTCATTTACATATTTTCCCCCATTAATAGTAGTGTTTGGATGTTGGGAAAATAAGAGGGACATATGTATTGGGCTATTTTAAGAAAAAGTTGGAATTTTGTATCCAAGTTTATAATAAATTGGAATTTTTTATTAAATCAATTGGCATTAAAGCTATAAGATTACAACGTGTTACTTCTTCTTTTGGCACCGTTTGTGTGTTGGATTGACCTAATGTGATAAAAATTTTATCACTTTTTAATATTCTACTTCTTACAACATAATTTTTTTTATATAATTTTCTATTTTAAAATTCAAATGTGTTTGATTATGAGCGGGCAGTTGAAGAAAGTGCAAAACGAATTCAAATTATGGATTCTTTTTTTTTTTTTTTTTTAAGGTGGCTTCCTATGTTGCCTTCCTAGTTTTAAGTAATCCACAGATCCCATTGTGCGGTTGTGGGTATGTGATAGATCGTTGTGGGCCTTAAAATTAGTTTGGAATGGTAGGAATGTGATTTGTTTAAACCAAGGATAAAAATATCGATTTTAACAGATATATCGGTATTTAGATTTTACGGATGAATCGAAAATATCAGAGATATATTGATGGATATTTTTACATGAATATCGATAAAACAAAAATTATTCAAAATTTAAATAAGTACTTAAATTTCTTTAAAGAAATATTGAAATAAGAATATACATATAAAAAATAATTTTGATAAGTCTGATGAATAAGAGTATTAGTTTTGAAAATTTATTTAAAATATATTTATATTTATATATTTAAAAAATGAAAATTAGTTTTATTACAACATATTTTTCATATTTTTAGATAATAAAAGGGTAAGTATTCCGACCATCATAATATTTTTTAACTCCTTTGAAAGAAGGGTGGTAATTGGATCGTTTGGGTGGCGATACGATAGATCCTCTGATTTTAAAATGATTATATTATAAATATCTTGTTTAAGATTTAAAATTCAATTTATATATTTAAATAACAAAGAGAAACTTTACATAAACTTTACATATAATTAATTAACAGCCCTTTTTATTCCATGGCCAAAGATCAATTCCCATCAGTCACAATTAACAAAATTTTCCAGATTTGCCAAACATGCCGACATTTTTGGCAAAATATCGGGAAATTTCCAAAAAAAATCGATAAAATTGCCACAAAATTTTTGTCCATGGTTTTAACATCCAGCCCAAGTCTGGAAGTGTTTTTACCTTCTTTTATTGTTTAAATTAAATTTGTGGAAAAAGTTGAAGATTTAAGTTTATAACAATTACTTCAAAAATTTTCAAACAAGGTTAGAAGTGACAGTATACACATTTCTAACGTATAATGCTTTTATTGTGTTTCTGATAGGGCGAAAATCGAGAGAAATAGCAAACATGGTTTATAATTATACAAATTTAAAAAGCGAATTTAAAAGCTATTTATATAGAGCCATTGAGACCATGGCTTTCCGAGTGATAAAAAGGATGAAAAATTTCTGAGAAGGTCGGGTTAAGATCACTCGTGAAACAGAAAACAGGATACTACTACACAGTATACAAAGAAAGGATCCAGGTTTTAATGCTTGTAAGAACATGGACTACAACATATTTTTTTTTTTTTAAAGCAATTTATATTTTCAAATTTAAAAATTTATTATGTTTGAAAGCTATTTGTCCTCTATGAATCATAATTTAGCTTTTTATGAACAATAAACAGAGGAATTTGAATTTACTTTCTTTTTTCCTTTTTAAAATCGTGATAGCATTCATACATTCCCTAAATAAAATAAAATGACAAGCCAAAATATATATATATTCCCGATCTCCAGGTTTGGCTAAAGAAGCGAAATATGGGGTAAATATATTCCACTTCTCCGCCAGGCCCGGATAAGAAGAAGTACACCGTCGTCGAGCTACTTGAATATTGGAGAGAAAATCATCATAATCGAAGCTCAATCATCATCATGTTTGATGTCCTTCATCATGTCTTATTTTACATCCGTTATTTGAAAATGTAAAACAAGGACGAGGATGAGCAAAGGAAAAAATTTGCCTGAATTTTGCATGTAATTGCCTTGCACCACCATGAAGGAGTAATTGAGCAAATATGACAAGAAAATCGACTAAGCGCAAATAAAAGCATATTTTTCACACCATACGAGAAAGCCGTAAAAGGATTTGGATGGGAATGTGTAAAACTTACACATGATTCCTGAGAACAGCTTATATGTCCTTGGAATGAGAACATGTAGCGCTTAACTTCAAAAACCACACCTTTCTCGGTTCTTACATACATTGCTCTATCTAACTCACCCAATTCATGAAGTATATCTCCTCTGAGGTCTTGCTCACTTTGCTACGCATCTACTATACTCACATAAGAGAAGGGAACATCATATATATATATATATATATATATATATATATATATATTGATAAATCATAAGCTATGAAGAAATACTCCGATGATTTGGGTCTGACCACTCATCAAACATTGATAATTTATATGTTAAGCATTCGAACCATCGATCGAACAAAAGTTTCAGAACTGCGATCAAATTCGGACTTGCTATAGTTCCATGGCGAGGATTTCAAGCTGATCTGGGCTTTTGATACATGAAATCATTCCCAAACCAGAGCCCTCAATCCCAACGAAAAATTCGGTGAAGATTGGCAATGGTTCCACACATGTTCAAAGAAACTTCCCAGGGTAGAAAACTCAAAAGCATTCTAATTTACATTGTGCTTTTATTACGGAAGAAGAATGGAGAAAAATAAACTAAAACCCGCAATTTTTTTGTTCAAAATGCGATATCTCCCGCAGGTTTTAGATAATCTCACAAGCTGAAAGCCTGATAAATGACAATCAATAGATGCAGCGGTTTACGCATGAACATGGAGCAAAATAAATAGAACCATTTTGATTACTTAGTCATGCCATCACTCTTGTTTCTTTGTTCTCTTGTATCGAGTGCTATTGATGGGTTGCACATGGGGTTTATAGAGTGTTACAGCTTCCATTAGGGAACGAAAAGGAACTTGGTAGGTTTTATAGCTTGTTACAGCTTCCCATATCTGCCAATTATTAGGTTTGTTGGTTGCATAAACAATAATTGTTATATTGTATTGAATAAAATGAAA
The DNA here is from genome assembly GCA_016808115.1 of Tetrastigma voinierianum. Classification (NCBI taxonomy): domain Eukaryota; kingdom Viridiplantae; phylum Streptophyta; class Magnoliopsida; order Vitales; family Vitaceae; genus Tetrastigma; species Tetrastigma voinierianum. The sequence continues at coordinate 329,143 of JAEQBH010002239.1, read as the reverse complement.
GCGATCTATAAAACATGTTTTCAGAACCCATACGAGTTAATAATTGAAAAAAAAACCTCATATGAACATGTTTGTTGTTCTCATTTTAAAATAGAGAAATTCTAAACCATCTTCATTAACATACTCATTGTTATTGATTGAATGGCATGTGGAATTTCATTTCTTGAGCATCTTGACATTTTATCTCATTGTTGTTTTACCCACTTTGCCCGAAAAAATGAAAAGAAAACAAAAACAAACCTGAATGGGGCCCAATGATGCCCACGCGAGGGTGGCTTTGGCAGAGCCCAGTGGAAACAACTTCAGTTGCGGATATAGACTTAATGGCCTTCAGTTTCTAGAAAGTTCCATAATCTGAGTGCATAGTCATACTTCATGGCCCCTTTCTCGCCCCAACGAGGAACCGAATGATGTTTTATCTCTCTCCCGATTGTGTCGAAACACCCGGTAATGCCTCTTCGGGGTTTCAGAATGAAAATAGATTTGGGTTATTGCCCTTAGTTTCCTATAACAGGTTGGCTTTAAGAAAGCCTTGTTAGCGTCACCCTGATGGTTCTTGAAAATGCCACGATACCCGTTTAATTCTTGTTTCCACAGAGCCTCGTCAATCTGCGACTTGAGGCTTCTATCGAGTAAGGCCTCGCAAGCTCCTAGCAGGCGAAGCCCAGATTTTAATCTCCATCGCTGGGAGAAAGAGATGCACGATGAACTCCAGTGCCATTTGACCGCAGTTTATCGAGCCTTTGTTAATGTGACTTGTTTTCTATCAAATGAGGCTCCTGTAAGCCATGATAGGCAATCTCAATCTTAATCTATATATCATTAAGAGGAAAGAAGACACCCAAGAACTCCTTGATGACAAACATCCATATAGTTGTAAGATAGTATTCTTATTTTCCTTTTTTTGTTTTTATTTTTTGAAACAGAAATAAGCATCTTTCATGATTTTTAGATAAATACAGAAGGATGACAATCCTTTAACAATGTAAACAAATGGTTTAAGAAAGTGCTATCATTGTTGGTGTCATATGGACCTCTTTGGTAATCCACCAAATTTTTTTTTAGAAAAAAAAATCCTTTGTAGGCATATGTAAAGGTGAAAAATTATGATTAGTGAAAGGAACTTTTTTACATTATTAACATATTAGCTAGTTCACCTACCAAAAGAACAACTTTTTGTTTCTCAGTATGTGAACATATATTAGATGCATATATATTACATAACCATCTTCTTGGAAGAAGATTGTTCTTTATTTATATTGGGATATTGAAAATGTGTTATATTTGTTTTTTGTTCATCATGCTTGGTCACATTGTCACGATGATAAAGGGAACCTAAAATTTAATGTGGTACTTGTCAAACTTCTCATCATTACCCTTGCCCGAACTTGTTTGTTGGTGTTAAGTTATTAGATTTTAAAAGCCTTGATGGTTAAATTCGGTGTATCCATAATGTATAGGAGGCCTTCGTATTTTCTTTGGGGGATGGATAGTAGTATAGAAGACACAAACTCGAGGACATCAGTTTTAATACAACGTCGAGTTGCGACTTTACTAAAAGCCTAAAAGCGTTTGAGTTTGAGCCCCGTAATACATCAGTTACACATGAAACCCGGCAGTTAGAGTTTGCCATTACTTAGGAAAATAAACGGTATATTAATGAATCATATGAGGTTCTTGTAGCTAGTATTGTGTGGGTGTCAATTATCTGAAAACTGGAGATCATCAGAGACAATTTGACAACATAGTTTGGCGATGTGGTAGGCATATTTTGTGTTACTTTCTTATTTTTAATTTACGGCCCGAAACTTTAACATTTGTTTCTTATTAGAATTATTGGATCATCTCACATTGTATGGCTTCCAACATCTTCATGCACTAGAGTGTTTGTGGTTGACTTACACCTCAATCTTTCACATTCTGTCGGTATAAAGATTATTCATATTCAATTTTCAAAGTTCTTTGCTTATTAGCGCAAAATATTTAATTTGAATTATGGAATTCTTTGAAAATAATTGCAGTCGATTTCCATTCTGTAATCTTTCATGATTTTAAAATTTGAATTGCTTAATGTTTCTTGCTGATAAAATGAGTTTTGAAAAAATATATAAAATTAATTGATTAAGTTTAAATCTATTTTTTATTTTCCTTCCACTTTTCCTCTATATTTTCTTTTCTTAGTACTTTCCAGATTCAAAACGGAGCACGAGGCTTTGTTTAGAACCCAAAAAATACTTAGGAAAGGAAAAAAAATGTTAAGGAAAATTATTTTCTCATATTTGATTAGCGGTGGAAAATATAAAAGAAATCAAATATAATCAAATATCCTGAAATTTTACATTTTTTAAATTTCTTAGTCATATATAATGAGATAAACAAATCAAATAAGTATGAGTAAACATATAGAACTACTCTGACAAAGTGTAGAAACCCTATTTTATATTTCCTCCAAATTCTCATTCCTTCAATTTTCCTCTTTATTTTCCTCTCTGTTTTCTTTTTTTAGTACTTTGGGTTCCAGACAAAGTCTAACTTGAATACTTACTCGAAATAAAATGATCAAAGCAAACTACGGATTAACTTAACAACTTTGTAGCTTTGGCCAGATACCTGACTAGAGATGTGAAAGGGTGCTTCTTATAAACATCATCTTCTCTTTTATTTTTATTTTAGAAATAGAGAAAAAAAGTAGACATCTGATAAACATAGCTTACAAGCACTAACACCTAGAAAAAGTTTGAAATTTCCTATTGATTGGCCATGTTTAATAAAATGAGTTTTGTCCAAATAGTACTTTTAAAATAAATGAAAAAATTACAATCTAATACAAGTTTGAAAAAAATGCAGATTATTTCACACCTAACCCCATTCATATTATCCAAGATGGTTGTCATAACTAAGTGCGGCTTGTCCTATGAGACACCTCTAAGGGATATCTCCATTCAGGCCTTGCTTTGACCTTCCCTTGGCATGTAAAGATGGCTTATAAAATAAAGGCAAACTAGACAACATGCTTACAGTTAGTGATTCTCATGCCAACCTCCCACATTCCTCTCAGTAGTTCATTGAAACCTTCCATTCTGATCACCAGTAAGGTGATAGAGGCCACCTTGACTTTAGCCCCCAAAGGGCTCCTAAAGAAATAATAAGGATTCCATTAATCAATAAAAAAACAAAAAAAACAACAACAACAACAATTCACGGTGGAAATGCGCGCTTTTTCCGCTTCACCACTTTTCCCAAGCCCATATTTTGAGCCGGTGCATGATCATAGACCTTTTTGATGTCAAACTTGCAAAGAATTGCTCTCTTGTTTAGCCTCGATATCGTCATGCTTCAGGTAAACCTTGGGGGCTAGTGAGTAATGACACTCTTTAAAGTCTATTAATTTAAACATTTGTACAACCTCCCACAGTTTATCGATGCAAATTTTTGAATCGCCATCCCCTTTCTTGGGATTTAGCTCTCAATTCCACCATATAACCTGAATGTGTCTTTTCAATAGATATTTTCTTCCTTCCTCCTCGACTTTTAAAAGCACCTTACTTGTCTGACGCCACGCCTTAAAGCGAATCACCTAAGACTTACTGCCCACCCTGAATGCGCTTCTTGCCAAAACCACTCTCTTACTTTGCCTCAACTTCTACCACGAGATTGCAAATGAATTCAACTCCACAGCTAACTAGCATTATCGTCCCTCATCTCACCTCGTACTCTCTTCGTTGCTACATTTGAGTGTATATCATACTAATAGCAAATGGACAATGCAAACGCCTATCGCACGGAATTCTTGCCTTTAATAAGTTCGATAGGTTTTTCATAAATTGAAGTTCTCACTTTTTTTACTAGGCAAAAGCAAGCTTCATTAAAAATCAGAAAGAAGCGAGCAAAAGTACGGGAGTATGAGGAAGTAGTAGGCTATAAAGAGAAGAAGAGGATTTAGCCAAAAAAATGGCCCATGACAAGCTGGCTAGAAAGATTGAAGTTATTACATGACATTGGTGTAATAACAAATCTAAAAAAGGCGAAAGATTGAAAAGTAGAGAAAGATGAGAAAAGGATTGGATGTATGTGTATTTTTTCATATCATAAGTTCGATATCAAATATAGTTTATTTTGTTGAGATATGAATTCAAAAGTTCTTTTGGAACACCCTGAAAATAATACTAGATCAGAAATGCATCTGATTTAATATTGTGTGAGTCCTCCACATTGAAATAAGCCCAGAAAGAAAAATACCTCTATATTTTGATGCTCGGCTTGTTTAATAAATTCATAGAACTTATTATGAGCATTTCTTAGCTACACAAGTATCATAACCGTGAGAATTTCATAAAGAGTACACTCAAATTACTAGAGCTAAGCGAGAAATGACATATCATCGTTATATTTTTATTTATGATAAATTATATTTTCAAATCACAAATATGGTTTGCATATCTAAGTTCACACTTAATATTCCTTCCTTTTGATTTCAATGATTATCGAGGAGGAGACCCAAATAATGACCTCGCTGATTGCGTCATCATAAACAAGAAATAGCATGCCAAGTATAGAAAATGGCTAACGTATTATTGTTGCTAAATAAATTAAGTGATAGCGGGTGTAATCATCTTTTGGGCGCGCGAGCCAGGCAATTTACCTTTAGGGGTTGTTTGTTTTGACTTAATTCACAATTTAGTCTTTGAAATATTTAAAAAAAAGTTATGAATGAGAAAAAGTGAAAATATTTGACTTTTTCTGTTAGAAGAATCATTTCATAAAGCAGAAAAAGCTGTCGTTCTTATGAGGAGAAGGGTTGTCGTGCTGCAGGGATGACTCTTGAGGAGCGTTGGGGCAATGAGCCCATCCTGCAGAGCTCGTTTATTTTCCAACTCTGACTTGTCTCATTTAAAAAATTAAACAGGACGGGGCGGGGATGAGAAAATTCTCAAACTCGTCCAGTTTACAATTACCTGATTTTGTTTTTATTTTATTTTTATTTTTATTTTTATTATATTAAAATTAATATATTTCATAAAAAAATCAAGAAATATTATGAATTTTATAGTTGACCCATTAAAAAACATTCTAGTGTGTGTATTTCTAGTAAGTATAAAATAAAATAATAAAATTTATTTTTAAAATATAATTGGTGAGCGGGAGTATGATACATGAACCGTCCCAGGCAGATCTCGAATTTGAAAAATAAACCGAAGCCAGGCTAAAACGATTACAATTAAACCAAACTTGTCCTCATTAAGGCGAGACGGAGGCGGGCAAAATGTCAGATCCAGGTTGCCATCTACTCGCTATCCAATGTTAAAAAACAAACAACTTAATACTTAATGCTATTAAGTACTATTCAGCATTAAACTCAAAAAAAGTTCTATTCAGCATTAAGTAAAAAAAACAAACACTACCATAGAATTTCTCAAAAAACTTTACTATCTTAGCTTAAGTGCAAGGCACACCATAAGGGACGTGCCTAAGTGAAGGTGAAGTGTGACTTTGGATGCACATCAATGTTACAAATATTTTTTTATGGATAAACAGGCATATATTAGTGAAAAGAAGCTCGGAGACACCCACACGAGAAAGTATACAAGCATTATAAAGGGGACCCGAAAGCCTATCTGAGGGCTGAAAGCAAGGCTCAAATTGATCCACTAGGCTTGAACTAGAGAATACAGAGAAAATCAATGTTACAAATATGATTGATGTATTAATAAAAGTTTAAGATTCAAATATTTAAAATAAAAATTCAATAAAAAGTAATAAAATTATATAAATTTCAATAGAAACTTCAGAATAAAGTGTTCGTAAAAAAAAATGAAATTATAGTCTCTGAGGCGCACTTCTCAGTAAGGCCGCGTGTCTTGGAAGATAAGGCGCTATAAGCTAGGGAGTGATTGTGCCTTGAACCTCAGCCTTATAAGAGCACCTTTTAAAACTATGGTTAGAATCCATGTCGAAGAAATTTTTTTGAGTATTTCAGTTATCTTGTTCGATGTTTCTTCAAAGTTATTCCAACGTATACTTATCATGAGGCATTTTTTTTTTTTTTTTTTTTTTTTTTTTTTTTTTTTTTTTTTTTTAGAGGCAAAATAATTAAACTTGAACTACGAGTTTGTCACGATTCATGTGACATTGATCTATAAGCATCCATAAGAAGGTCGTTTTACAGCTCAGTCTCTTACCTGAAAGAAAGAAAAAAAGAAAAGGGAAATTAACTATATATTAACACTAATACTCTTAATGATAATTATAATAATAATAATAATAATCGAAATAAAAATAAAATAAAATGGCGAGCTTTACTCTAATATTTTTATGTGTATTTTGGGTCCATACATTGAAAGGGATTATGCTAAGCCGGGATGCTCGAGCAAATGAGCTGACCAGTGTTCAAATTGAATGCCTCTGCACCCAGTTGTGAATATTCTTATCAAACCACGACTTGAAACAATTTTGCACATCTGATTTATCGCGCGGCGCAGCATAAATCCGGCCTCTAATAATACACAATAAGTTGTGTTTCAAAATGGATATTATGAATTCGCACTTTTTGCAAAATAAATTATTTTCGACGTATGCATGATGGCGAAACCTCTCCCGATGGACTTACGATCTTCTACAGGATCTTCGGTAAATAAACGGATGGTAAGGTGGTTGATTTCTAGTTTCTTCGAGCTCTTGTGGTGGTGGATGCGAGAATTGGCAATGTTAGTTTCAGGTTTAGGGATGTTTTCTTTTTCCCAACTTGGGATTCGACATAATACCACATATATGCTATTATTGAGACCTGAAATCTGCGTTTGAGATGCCCGTGGTGACATATAACACGGCCGTCACTAATCCCTACACAAAATCTGAGTCGATTGAATAGTAGTGACTGCGGCTTGCGGCGAGCGCTAGACTTGAACCGCAGAAAATCCTTGAGTTTGTGCCATTAAAGAGACATAAGCTAGACAAGCGAGACATACTAAAACATAACACCGCAATCTACGTAACCATATTTCTGAGTACAATTCTTCCAAAGTAAAGGAGAAAGTCGCATTCTATGAGAATAAAAACTTCGAGCTTCTCGGCTGGATTTCGAAATCATGTAATGCAAATCTCAATTTAAAGGAAAGTAATTTCAAATTCCACATGCTCCATACTCCAAAAACATGTAAGGAACTTTCAAATGAAAGCACACATGGATCCCTTACAAAAAGAGTAGACTGCAAGGAAAAACATATAGAAAGAAAGAGCTGAGTTCCAGCTCAGCAAAATAAATTTACTTAAATCTAGAATATTTTACGAAAGTAAATTATATAAGTGAGAAATAGGTAAGATCAAAGTTTCTAACTGCCCCAATCTCCTTATATAAGAACATATAACTTCTATGCTATGTTTGCAGGTCCAAGAATAAATGTTGAACCCTCTCAGTAAATGTTGCAACTTCAGCATTAGTGGGATCTCACAGAAACTTGTGCCAAGTAAAGGAAAAAAAAAATCTATTTAGAAAAGCCAATGTGTTATGCAATTTTATAATTCTACCCGGATTATGAATTTTAGAGTTAGTTTCATTCACCTCCCTGAGGTTTTGGCTAAATACCTAGCCTCATTTGTCTGAAAATTTTATAACTCAAATCATTATTGTCAAAAATCTTACACTACAAAATTCTAATTAACATTTTAATGTTTTCTCTATCAGAGTAAATCTATTTTTATACAAGAAAATATTCCTGAGACTGTTAATTTAACTGAACTAGCAATAGTTCCAAGGTTGCTCAAAGAGAAAACCCTGTAATAGCAATCAGGATGAAATTTGACTCAGATCATTTTTTATATGTCTAACCCTATCTCCTTTCAATAACATGAAGAAAAATAGAAGAAAACCACATTTGATTACTAAATTGGCTTCCTTCCACTTTCTTTGTTGCCAAAGATCCAAAAACAAACAAATAATAAGTTAATGACCTGATCAACTAAAGTGCAATTTTTGTATTTACGAACCGCAAGATGAGAAAAGTTTTCATAGAAAATTTTGATAATTTTCATTATTTCAACTTGTATCAAACTTAGAAATCAATTGCCTGAACTGGGACTAGGCACTGAACGGTACCTCCAACCCTGAATCACAGAGACGCAACTTTCTGAAGAAGGAATAATTAGAATTTCATACAGGTTGGATTTCTTTCTTTTTTTCTTTTTTTTCTTTTGACAAGTAAAAGGTAGACCAGCATCTTCCCTCTGCTACCTCTTCCTTTTCGTCTTCTTTCATCAACCAAACACAAAATCAGCCTACTTAACAACCAACGAAATTAAACCCTAAAACAAGAAGACCAAAGCCAAATGATACTTACTAGGCAAAACTGTGTCGACCAGAAATCAGGTGAACCTCCTCCAGAGACAAACACAAAAAGGAAAAAAACAATAAAAAATCGGACTGAGTGAGTCAAGGGTTTTCAGGTTAGGGCTTTCTTAGGGCATCGGAGAAGATCAGATGGCCAAATCTCAAGGGTTTTCAGGTTAGGGCTTTCTTAGGGTATAGGAGAAGATCAACGAAACTGGCACGTAGAAAAAGAAGAGAGAAAAAATTACTAATATAATTTGAAAACAAACTACTGCATAAAATAGTGCCAGTGACTAGTATGCCGATATGACCCGGACTTTGGACATTGTTTTGATTTTTTAACTTCTATTTATAATTTTTTTAAATAAAATAATTTATTTTTATCCAAAATTCAAAATAATTTGAAACCGTACAAAACAAGTGTAGGTCATAATATCAAAATGAGGAACAAATATGTAATATTTAAATTAGAGCCCATAATATGGATTGAGTTTGATGGGTTGACCTATTTTAATAAGATTTTTTTTGAAGATTAGGCTATAAAATATAAAGCCTAATAAAACTGTGTCAAATTGGCGATATCTGTGCTTGATAAAATTACGTTGGTTTTATTCGAGTTGGACTCCACTAAACTGATGATCCCGATGATCTGTCAATGTTTTCAAATAATTAGCTTAGTAATTAAGATTTTAATAATTCATCTATAATATTCGGAGCATTTTTACGTTTTTAACATGGAGTCAACTTCGTTTTTTGTAGCATAGGGTTGTTTTTAAAATATTAATAATTATTATTATAATACATGATTAATATATTAAATTATATTTTTTAACTATTTTATTTTCACATTTTAAATGTGAATTTTTTACATGATTTATATGATATATTAATATTAAAATATTGTATGAAAATTACATAATTCATTTGAATTAAATAAATTATAGTTTTAATATTTAATATATTTCATTTATCTCATTAATCATATTTTAAATATTTATAATTTTATTTTTTTGTATTTATCTTTTAAATTTTATTAAATCATTTTTTTTATTAAAACGAAGTTGTAGTAGCTTATAAATTAAATTAAATTTTATAACTAAATTATCAATATAGTCTAAATAATTTTATTAATTAAATTAGTGTTAATAGCAAAATATTATTATTTTAAAATAATTAATAAAATTATGTCGCTTTATTTATTTATTATATTATATCTTAAAGGGAAGATAATTTTCAAATAAATAGGAAATTTTATTTGAAGTTTTTTTTTTTTATTGTTGTTACTTTATTTGTTTGATAATATTTAGTTAATCAATAGTACTTTGGATATACACTCAATCTATCACATTTTTATTTAAGTTTGTTTAATATTATTATATTGTTTATAATCAATTATTTTATATATTAATTATTATTATACATTTTTATATTATTTATTTATATTTGAATTATAATAAAATTTGTAAAATAAATTTGTGAGAATCTAGGTTTGAATCATCATAATATACAAATAAGTAAGAACAAAATATATACTATTATAATATAATATATAAAGTGAGGATCCATGTTTGAATCCTTGTAAGAACACGAGCTATAATATAATATACAAAGTGAATAATAGATGTTTAAAAAAAACTATTTATATTTTCAAATTTAAAAATTTATTGTGTTTAAAAGCTATTTATCATCTATGAATCATAATTTAGCTTTTTATGAAGAAAAGTATTCCTGTCATACATATAGGCCGTGTTTGGTAAACGGGACTGAGGGGGATTAGACTAATTTTTGGACAAATTAGCAAGCTCAATGCTTCTATAGATGCCAGACCCACTAAACTTTGATTAAAACAATAAGATGAAATGCTTTTGTTTCTCGCTTAACCCCTCAAATCGGGTCTCGCCTAGACTAAACTCAGACAAAATATTTTATATTTTTTTATAAAAATAATTAATGTAATTCAAAAAATTAAAACAAAATTTATTAACTAATATATTATCAAATAACTAATATTAAATACATGAAATAAAAAATAGCTTAATATATTATATATGATATAATATATTATAAAATATAATTTAACAATATATAAATATTTTTCATACAAATAAAAATATTATTATGAATTTTTATAAATTATTTATTAAAACATATAATAATAATAATTATTTATATTAAAAGTATAAAAATAAAAATAATAAAAATATTTTTTAAAATATATCTATGGCTTATTATTATTATTTTGGATACATGATTCATATTGCTTCATTCGCCTTCAAGCACTCGAAACAATTTATTTCTTTCGGCTCATTTTATTTTAAATGAACTAGTGATGAAGCTCTAGCCACGAAGAATAATAAATAAAAAGAAAGCGAATAAAAGAAACTAGAACGAAATTTCAATTTTTCAATATTAATCAAGTCTACCAAAAAACAATAACATAAGGTGCTATTTATAAGCACAAACAAAAATCCTAATGGATAATCCTAAAATCATAAATTGATAAATCCAAAATCCTAATAGATAAATCCAAAAATACTAATAGATAAATCCAAAAATACTATCGGATAAATCTAAAAATAAAATTAAATAAATAATTAATAATAAAGTCTTCTTATTGATTTGGGGTTTCCTATCTCGCTTAGCCTGCAGATATGGGCCTACTCCACGCCCCATCATTCTTCCCTGCCAGTTAACTCGACCAAGAGCCGAAAATGAAAAGTAAAGAATCCAACAAATGAAGTTAATCCAATGACAACATCATCCTCCCCAGATTCCAAGAAGACGTAATCGTGACGCACTATGCCATTTGACAGTTAAAAACGACGAAACCCACCATCTCTGTAACTCACGAACTCATCATCAAGGATAAGATCCACCGTCCCTTAAAACCCAGAACGGCACGATAAATAGCGACCGTCAAGCAATTTCACCTGGGCAGAATAATTCGCAGGCAAAGTAGAAGGCCCAAAAGTTGCCTCTAAGGTAAAGAAGTCCTCCGTTGAAGAACTCCTTAGACGCCTACAATTCCTTAGTGTGGTTGCAAGGAAATCACGGATGCTGATGAGGGCAACCTGCAGTGGAGAACATCAACTGAAACAAAGGAACGACCAGAATGCCGGAAACGCTAAGCTTGAAAAACGATCCGTGAAAAAAAGAGCACGAAAGGATGAATTTTAAAGAAGAGAAAATAAATCTGTCTTCCGCCAAATCATGTGGCCGATGTTTATAGTGTATAAGCCATCCTCAAAATAGTCCTCCTCGGGCATCAACTCTTCGTATACACTGCCTCGTCCCCTGGCGATTTGGGATCGATTTTTTGAATTAGGAAAACTGATCCAATTGGATGCTGAGGTAAAAAGGGCTGAACTTTGCTCTTCTTAGGTTGATGAAACTGAGCAGCGTAGCGGTGGTGCTACTATGGCGGTTCAAAACTGTGGATAAAGTTGTCCTTTATTTGAGTTCAAGAACAGGCCGTTTGTGGTTTTTCTTTTTTTTTATTATCAAAGTGCACTAGAATCAGACACATGCACAACGTGCATATCTTACCCACGCAGCAAGTCTTGCTTGGATCCCGTGAAAACTGAAGCGGTGGGGTGTTTGGCTTGTTAGCGAATTCATGTGAGAAGGATGAAATTGAATTCAGGAAGATGTTGTGCCAAATTGAATCCTGTAAAATGTGCACTCGAAAATACTAGAAAAAAAAAAGCTTAAGAAAGCGGATCAAGAACTCAAATCGAACAAATAAGAAGCTCTGATCTCGGATCAAGAACTTGAAACAACTAGAAATAACTCGATCTCTGACGTTTACGCCTGATACCAAACTGATGTAGTCTGCCACGGGCATCAATAAAATTAAAAAGAAAGCGAATAAAAAGAAACGGAACGAAATTCTCAATTTTTCAATATTAATCGTTTCCTTACCAAAAACACAACATACGCTATTTATAAGCACAAACAAAATCCTAATGATAATCCCAAAATCATAATGGATAAATCCAGCAATCTTAATAGATAAACTAAAAATACTAATAGATAAATCCAAAATACTACTCTCCGATAAATCTAAAATAAAATTAAATAAATAATTAATAATAACAAAGTTTCATTGGATTACTCATCTCGTTTAGCCCGTGATATGGGCCTACTCCATGCCCCACTTAGCCTAAACAATTTCCTAAATTTCAAGATTTTCGTAGTAAATCTGGTCCTGAAATACCGACAACTTATTACCCGTAAAATTCGAAAAATTCCGTTTGTCTCATAATTCACTAAACTTTCTGGTCACTAGATTTCCTCACAGATCTAATTTAATGGCGATAATACCCAGAATTTGGCCATTCAAACTATTTCCATAATTGTTTAATATTTATTTGGAATTGTTAAAATATTAATTAAAAGTTGACTGAGGGTTAAAAAGGAAAAGGGGGCAAAATTACCAAAAGAAAAAGGGAGGACCCTTCTCTCTCCCCTCGACACTTCACGGCGCTACCGTCCCCGCCAGTCACGACGGGCCGCTCCCGCCACCGATCCGCCATCCGACGCCGGAAAGGGTGTTCTATCACCGGCCACTTTGCCTCTGTTTCTGATTCGCTCGCCGCTGCTCGCGAATCACGCCGCCTTCTTTCCTCTTTCTTCTCCGGCTACGTCCGGTCCGCCACCTCGAAGCACCGGCTGGGCCACTACCACTGTTCCTTCGACGCCAAGAAGCTCACGCCGCAGCCACGCTCCTTCCTCCCCTTTCACGCGGCATGCTGGCCACCGCGCCTGTGGTCACGCCTAGAACAGCCTCATGTGTTTTCCCGCCAAACAAAGGCCATTTTCGAGCTCGGGACCCCCTAAAACCTAGGGGAGGTATGATTCGCCATTTCCAAGCTTTAATCGTAGTGATTTTGTGAGATAAACTCAAGAAGAAATTGCTTTTATGCTTTGAGTTGTTTTTAAGTCGCCTAAAAATTATGCAAAATTGTTTTTGGACTCCCCTAATCTCGATCTACGCTAGGGTACCCTGATGAATTTTGCTGACCCACACCGGTTTACTACGGCGACTCGAGAAACGTGTCTGGGACAGAACGTCCGTCTCCGTCTGCGGATTCCGACGGCAATCGGTTTTCGTGATTCGAAAGCCGGTAGAAAGAATCTATACCCTAAACGCTATGTAGCCCTAATTGTATAATTGTCGATATTCGTATTTTAATTGTTCGTAGCGTTATTTTAATATTGAAAATGCCTTATTTATCGTTTAATTGCTCATGTTGTGTTTTGAAAAGATGTAACTTAAAATATATAATGTACTACATTTATGTTGTGTTTAATCTTATCCTATATAATTGTAACTTTGATTGATTAACCGTATTTTAATTATATCCAGAGTTATCCATGTATAAATATAATGAATTATCCGGCTATAATTGTATCAATTGTATTTATCGACCAGACCTTTTGTGTTGGATTGCGCCGAGCCGTGGATTTATTCAGAAGTTGTGGCCCTAGCTTTATCGATAAATCAGGATATTAGAAGTGTATTTTATCGTGCTCTCGACCCATTTTACAGGAGTTAATCCAGCTTTGGGGAGGTTCACTGTAATTTCTAGAGAACATAAGTACGCTCTATGCCTGGCTTAGTCTCGTGAGTTTTCTAGTCGAGTCTAGAGTATATTTAAATCTTAATCTTATTTACTATCAACGCTCTTTCCATTTTAGATTTGTCTCGACAGCCTCCGCTCAGACAAACTCGAGGCAGAGTGATTTCAGATCCCACACATACTCAGAGCTGATATCATATAATTTACGACACATCATCTCGCATGCATGGTATAGCATTTATGGCATTAGGCTACACCCATCATCACGATGATTATTATCATTGAATCAGATTTACTATGGTAACTAAATTATTTAGTCTATGAAATATATCCGCATAAGGAGACTGCGTATGATGATGGATGCGAGTGTATTGGTTGGGTGCGAGTATTGTCGTGTAATTGTATGTGAAATGTTTGTAATGGAACTATAGTGGTGACATACCACCTAGTGGGTTACATCAGACTGCGTATGCACTCTGCAGAATAAATCGACTATGATACGTATTTATGTTTATGTATATGAGTTCCCCGGTCGAAGGCTTTCTGTGGATGCCTGAGGTAAGGTCCCCGGTCGAAGCATTTCGGGGCGCCATTATGGATTATGGTAGGATAGCTTAATGGAGTTAAGGACCGGTCGAGCATTTCTCTCGGCGCCGCCATAATTGTCGGGTTTAAGTGTCAACTGGAGTTAAGGACCCTGGGCGAGCATTTCTCTCGGGGCGCTAGTCACATTGGATTTGAGAGAACCGTATGGCTTATAGTATAGGAGTATAGGTCCCGCTAGAGTTTCGATTTTGTGATGACTATGTGATGATATGAAACTTAATGTGTGCATGCATACTTATGTGAGTGTATTATAATTGTGAATTTATATGCATGTGATCCTATCACATAGATGTGGTATAGATTATATGATGTTTTAACTCACTCGAGATCGATACCAATTTATTTTCTCAGACTGTTGTTCTCCCCGTCGTATCTGACCATTGCATTTCATTTCTTCACAATGATACATGTATTATTATCGACTTCAGATATTTCATCTGTGTGTCATCAAGAAGATTGATATTAATATGTTTTGTAATCACTGTATTCTATTACTTGTGTATACCTGTTTGAGTATGTGGGATCTAGATTTCATCTCTTTGATATTTAAGTCGAAGGTATTACATATATATATAGGATTATGTGATGATATTTATGTCGTATTTGTATGATAAGTGGTAGTATTTCAATTAGGCTTACTACTGTTTCCTGGCTTTATGCCTTCCTCATTCCCTAGTGCCGGTCACTACTTCCTGTGTTGGTCGATAACATAGCTTGCTTTCACATCCGAGATCTAGGAGAATTTTAGGGCTTTTCGAACTCTTATGACACTATTATTTTTATTAACATTTGCCAATTTTGAAACTTCTAATTTTCTCGTTTTGCGTAAAGTAACAATATCTCAACTCCGTATCGGATTTGAGAAAATAAAACTCAAAACCTATTAAAACCCGCCATTAAATTACCATCTCGTATTATTAAGAATGAGGCCGGACGGAACTCCAAAATAATTGGCCCTTGCTACTATCCCCTATCATTACTTAATGTTAAAAACAAACAACTTTAATACTTACAAGCATACCATTCAAGATAAGCTCAAAAAAAGTTATATTCAAAGATTAAGTAAACAAACAAACATCACATTAGTCCCAGATGTACCAAACATGTGATAAAAGTTCATACTTGTCTAGACCAGACTCAAACATAGACAAGATTAAATTTGTTCCAAATTTTTACCGACCGCATTAGTCCTAATCCGAAAAGGGATTTATCCTACTTAATCTTGCGTGATCAAATATGGCCATAGTCTATCTATAAACAGAGGAATGTAATTCACTTTCTTTTTTTAAAATCGTGATAGCATTCATACATTTACTTGAATAAAATAAGATGAAAACGAAAAAATTCTAAATGATGCAAGCATTGCATACAGGTTTCACTTTTTTATGTGCCAGCGAGTGGGTCCCATTGCCTCTCTCCTCTCACCTCACCTGTCCTTTCTCTTCCTCTCTCCTTTCTTCCTTCTTGCTCTCTTGTTTAAGTATGAGATTAAATTTGATAGATTTAAAAAGGGTTAAAATATTAAATAGGAGATCAATTTTTTAAAAAGCAAGCAGGGATGGAGTCGGAGAAAGGAGAGAGAAGAGAGAAGGAATGAGAAGCAGGAAGTGAAAGGGAGGAGAAAGGGAGGTGGAGAGAAGAGGGCCCATTAAGGATTATCTTGATCACAAACTAAAACATATATAAATTTTAAAGTGGTTTAGAAACACTGTATTTGATGAATAATAAATATTTTCGATTTGGACTTCCATTGCGTTGTAGTGGGTCACGGAGAGGCGTGGCCATTTGGAATCAAATGTTCTAAACACGAGTTCACCTTTATCATCAGTACGCCTGTTGAAATCGAGCCTCTCCCTCTCTCTCTCTCTCTCTTTATACTTCTTTCTTCCAATTTGTGTGTATTCGATTCCAAGTTGTCGGATTTAGGGTAGAGAGTTGGAGAACGATGGCTTACTAGGTATTTTTTGAGGGCTTCCCCCTAAGAAATTGAGGGCTCTTCGTAAAAACAGAGGTATTTTTTGTTTTTTGTTTTTTTTTTTGCATCGAATCTGCAAACAAAACCATCATAATGTGTATTCTTCATAAATAGAGTTTATTTGGGAGTTTGGTGTGTTATATAATGAGGTGTTTGCTATATATATATTTTTTGAAAAAAAACATCAAACCTTGAGTTCGATTCTAATGTGTTTTCTTTTATAGAGTAATTTTTTAGAACTGATTTAGAGGAAGCACATTGGGTTGCTTAACTCCAAGGAGAATGAACTTATGCAACGTGTTTGTATTTTTCCTGCTTGTCTGGTGGTGCCTAGCACTTAGATTTGTATGTGCTTTGGTTTACTTGAGCCCAGCACATTAGAGAAATCTATTTTTATTATCTGAAAAACATGATGTCATAACAAAAATCGTAGTGTCATTCTTTTATTTCTTAGGATTTTTATTATGTATATCTAGTTTTCTACTTTAAAGAAAAAAAATGATTCGAATTATCTCAAACTTGTGAATTAACTTTCATGCTCGAGTGATTTGTTTCATAGATTGCGATCGGGATTTCAAAACCGAGAATATTTTGGTGATCTAATAAGCGATGAAGTACTTCACTTGTGCTATGTAGCGATTCTTGTTATATGATTCAAGAATGGTTATGAGTCTGATTTAGTACCCCATCTTAGGACACTAGACCATTTGAGAAAGAGCGAGATTGAGTATTGTGGGTACTTTACACGATGGAAACCAATTCGGGTATGTCATGAATCCCGAGTTGATGGTAGTGGGTTGTCCATTCTAAGATATGAATGGAGAGGCAATTTATTTTGCTATTTTTGGTAATTTTTAATCTTAGTGGCGGCCCTAGAAAACTTGTGTTTGATATTACTTAATACCTTTCTTGAGTTGAGGACTTCCTAAATTGATTTGTTACGATTCTTATTATTTAATCTGTTTATGTTTTTGTTTTTTTTTCTATCCATTGTTAGACTATCTGAAAATTGGACTTAATCCGGGATTGAAATTTGAAGCTGCAACAGCAAAATTAAGGCTACCCACGATGGAGAGTTTCTTATTGCATCAGTGTTTGGGAGTTCGATTTTAGTCCTTATATCTTATTGTTGTGTTAAAACAAAACATGATGGCTTCGACTTGCACAAAATCATCGATCATGGTATCTATCTCTTGGGAAATTCGGTGTTACCTCCACAAATCAAGGTGTATGAGCTAAAGAGGCTGTCTTTGAGTTTAGAAGGCATTTAGTCTCGAGATAATTGATTTTCGGTATTCCTCAATGTAGTGGCTCGAGGTGACGGTGGGGCACTATCTCAAATTCTTTCCACTCCCTATCAATTCCTAATGGTCGCATCTCTCATTGTCTTTGAAAACCTCTTGATCGCCATTGACAACCCCCGCCCCCATTTCTGTTTCATTTTGTCTATAGTATTATAATTTATATAATATTTTCCTTAACTCATAAATGTATTTTTATTCATAATCAACATTGTGTGGGAAGGGAGACTCTGCACATTTTTTTTTCAATAACTGCCATTGTTAAAAGCATCAAGTTAAGTGATTTGTTCTCTTGTAATGTACAAGTGCTATTGATGGGTTGCACAGGAGGTTTATAGAGTGTTCTAGCATCCATTAGGGAACAAGGAACTTATTGGGTTTATAGCTTGTTCTAGCTTCCATATACAGCATTTATTGGTTGGTTGCATAAACAATAATTGTTTTTCTTTGTATTGAATAAAATAGAAAGCAATACATATAAAACATGTTGGAACTTTGTTGCCAAGCCACACGAGTTAATAATTATAAAAAAAACCTCATATGAACATGTTTTATTGTTCTCAATTCAAAATAGAAAAATTCTAAACCATCTTCATTAACGCTACTCATTGTTATTAGTTAGCAGATTGTATGTGGAAATTCATTTCTTGACATCTTGACATTTATCTCATTATTTAATTTCATTTGCAAAAAATAGAAAAAGCAAAAACAAACCTGAGTGGAAAGCTCCAACAATGCCCACACAAAGGGTGGCTTTTCTTGGGAGCAAATAGATTAAGCTTCGATTTGCGAGATATAGACTTAATGAAACCAAATATCTAGAAAGTCCCATAATACAGTGCTTCGGTCATATCTTCATAGTCCTTTCTACACCCCCGAGGAACCCCCCGAATGATGTCTTATCTCTCTCCATTTGTGTTAGAAACACCCAATGATATTGCTCTTTTAGGGGTTTGGATTGAAAGAGGTAGACTGGAGGCTGCACCTCGGTTTCCTACTCAGCCCCTTGAGTTGGCTTTAATAAGACTTGGAGTTGCACCAAATGATGTTTTATCTTCATGGCCCTTGTTAGCGTTACCCTCATGGTTCTTGAAAATGCCACCAATACCCATTTGTACTTGTTTTCCACAGAGCCTCATCAATGATGACTTCAAGGCTTCTATCAAGTAAGGCCCCATAAGCTCTAATAGGCAAGCCCAATTTTAATCTCCATGATTAGGAGAAAGGAGGCACCAATGAACTCAGTGCCCATTTGACCTGAATTTATCCAGGAGCCTTTATTTAAGTGACTTCATTTTCTATCAAGTAGGCCTATAAGCCATGATGAAGCAATTTCAATCTTAATCTACATTTCACTAAGAGGAAAGAAGACGCAGAACTCCTTGATGACAAACATCCATATAGTTGTGATAAAATCTTCTTATTTTCCTTTTTACGTTTTATTTTTAAACAGACATAAGCATCTTTAATCATTTTAAAGATAAATACAAGAAGGATGACAATCCTTTAACAATGTAACCAAATGGTTAGAAAGTGCTATCATTGTTGGTAGTGTGTATGGACTCTTTGGTAATCCACCAAATTTTTTTTTAGAAAAAAAAAAAAATCACTTTGTGGCTCCGTATGTAAGAGGTAGAAAAAAAAATTATGATTAATTGAAAGGAACTTTTACATTATTAACATATTAGCTGGTTCGCCTACCAAAATAACTTTGTTTCTCAAAAGTATGTGAACATATATTAGATGCATATATATTATATAACCATCTTCTTGGAAGAAGATGGTTCTTTGTATGTTCGATGTTAGAAATGTATTTCTATTTATTTGTTTTATTTCATCATGCTTGGTCACATTGATACGATGATAAAGGAACCTAAAATTTAGAAATATTGGTCCCTTGTCAAGCTTCTCATGTTCTGCCACTGAACTTTTGTTTATTTTAGGTGTTTTTTTTTTTGATAAAGTATTTTAGGTGTTAAGTTATTAGATTTTTAAAAGTCTTAATGGTTAGAATTCGTGTCCATAATGTATAGGAGGCCTTACATGTTACCTTTTGGGGAGGGATAGTAGTATAGAGAAGACAAACTCGAGACATCAAGTTTTAATACAATGTGGGAAGTTACTTGACTTTCCTAAAAGCTTTAAGGTATGCGTGTTTATGGGCCCATAATGCATCTTTGGACTTACACATAAGAGTAATAGTTAGGTTGCCATTAGGAAAATAAGCAGTATGTGTCTGAGATCATATGAGTTCTTGTAGCTAGTATTGTGTGGATGTCAATTATACAAAACCTGGATATCATTTGGAGACAATTTGACGATATAGTTTACAATGTAGTGACATATTTGCTGATATTTTCTTATTTTAATTCTGGCGGAAGCTTTAATTTTTTGTTTCTTATTGGAAATTATCGGATCATCTCATTGTATGCTTCAACATCTTCATGCACACTAGTGTTTGTGGTTGACTTACCTCAATCTTTATGTTTCTGTCAGCTATAAGATTATTCATATTCATTTTTCAAAGTTCTTTGCTTATTCTAACTGCAAAATTTTTAATTTGGATTATGAATTGTTGAAAATAATTACTAGTCAATTTCCTTTCATAATCTTTTCATGATTTTAAAAATTTGGGTGCTTAATATTTTCTTGCCCCGATGAATCTTGGCGATGACTATTCCGCTTGCGTTCTATGTATTGATCATTCCGTTTGTCTACATGCAAAATATGAAGTCATTACGACTTGCGAATTCAAGGTTTACTTTTAACTTTATTTAAAGTTGTAGTCCTGTGTAAATTATTTGTACATCCTTAAGTTGTGATAGATGGTTAAATCATAGTTCTAAAGGTGCACCTATGCTTAAGAAACCACTCACTATTGAAGGCATGCCTTGTGGGCTTTATTTTCCTCTTTAAACACTTCTATTGATATTGTTAATTATTTATTAAAATGTATGTAATTTTGTTACATTTTTTTTGTTGCATGTTTTTTTTTTTAAAGGTTAGGAATTTTAAATTTGTATTCATTCAATTAGATTTTGAATTATACTTTATAACATTGATATGCATCCAATGTCACATTTCATTTCACTTAGGTGGGTGCATTGTGTTGCGTCTTGTTGCCTAGGTGCACCTTTGTGCCTTTAAAACAGAGTTGATTCCACCTATCGAAATAAAAAAATAAAAACTAGGAGTTGAATCGAAATTTATTGGCTTAATTTTTTAGCTCTTTCATTAACACATTCGGGAGTGTGAACATGTTAATTTTAACATGGCTTAATTTCATTAACATGGCTTGTTCTAAGGATAACAAGGAGTAGCAGAGAAGTATTTGTACTTGCAGCATGTAAACGGAGGTGTGGCAGGCTGACTTATGGTTATCTTTATTTGTTGTGTTTGACGGGATGGGAAGAGATGTGCATATGATCTTGGTCTTGTGAAGCTTGCTTGCTGTCTTGCCTCTTCACTAGATCTATCTGCAATTAATTTAGAAGCAGGTTTTTTATCATTATGTTATGTCTTCATATAATGCTTTATTGAGCGCTTTTATGTTTTGGGTTTTGTCTATCTTTGCTTTTGACTTATTTGTTCTCGGGGGGCGTTTCCTACCACTCTCTGCTTTTTCAGTCCCGACTCTAAATTATAGTGTCCGCTTGTATTCTTTAGCAATCAGAAAGTTCAATGATTAAAATATTGACATCTGCTTGTTCAAGAAACTGAAGAATCTTGTTTTTCAACCCAATAATCTTCATGGGTTGGTTGCTTGTGGTGGCGAGGATGGTGCCATATATTGAAGGCTTTGATATGAGAACGAGATCATCAGTTGGTGGGAGAGATGTTGTTGCACCTACAAGGATATTGCTCCAGACTAGCTATTCTACTTCCAAATCTGTGGTTGTCTGTGTGAATTGCATCCTCAACAATGGGGAAGGGAAAGGTGTTCACATAGACTTGACATTGACTCATTTTTGAAAAGCTAGTAAATAGGGATTCTTTTTTTTTTTTTTTTTGCATATTGGCCCATTTCCTTGTATTGACTTCATTTGGTCATACTGGTGAAGATTTTTCAATAAATATAAATTATATTGTTTGTTGTATCCACGAACTTATTCACGCATGAGGAGACCTAATATGGTCTGCTATGGGTTTTTTTTCATTATTTTAACCATCTTATGATTGTCCTTAGATTTGATTGTCCTTGACAGAAAAGCTTCTTCAAATGATGAAAAAGTGGGAACAGTGAAAAAGTTGGTTCGTGATGATGCTTATCATCGCCGACATGTCTCCACTTATTAAAGAAATTAAAAAAAAATCATCGTGACATATTTCCTATTCCTTAACAATTTGTGTCCTTCTCACAGTATGATAATCACTATTATTATTTCCTTTTCCCAATACATTCTTACTATAAGCAATCAATTTTTAGGAGGTAAAGCATTGGGAGTTTCTAATGATTTCTTTCCTTTCTTAAACATTATGTCCCATCATTATATCCTTTACCTAATGATTTTTTTACAATAATTCTGAGTTTCTCGGGGTAACAACATTAGAGTTTTATATGATGGTGATGATGATGATGGCCATCATTGTTTCCTTTTCCTAAGCATCATCTTCGTCATAATTATCATTATTATTTCCTTTTCCTAATGATTTCTTATTGTATGCGTTAAATTTCTAGGAGGTGACTGCATTGGAGTTTGATGGAGATGGGGGCTTCCTCATGGGTACATTGGGAAATGGATTCGGAAAGGTAAGATATCATTCATCTCAATATAAAAAAAATTGCATTACGTATAAAAAAAAGTACATTATTATTTATTTAATTTACCATTAATTTCATTCTGCTAAAAAAATATAAAATATCTCATTCATAATATAAGATCATGTGTTGGAAATGTAAAAGTGCATTGTGATCTTAATTTAAAAAAAAAAATTTCAATTGTGTCTCCATGTGTATTAAGCTCTGAAACCTTTCTTGGATTTTTGATCATATTATATGTAACATCACTGAACATTTTATGTGTAGCAACTCCCACGGGATATGCGAATAGGCAATGTGAATCTGAAGAATTGTGGTCTCCATAGAAGGGACATTGTCTCGTGTCCTTAATTTTATTTGTGTTTTAGCCTATTATTTTTAGATCTGCGGGGTTTAGTAATCTGCGGGTTTTCTTTGCCTCCTTTCTTAGAGCTTTCTACGAGTTCTTTTAATTTGATATCTTTTATTCTGACCCTTTTCAAATTAACCTTCTAAAGATGATGCCTTTGTGGCTTGTTTTCAATTAGAAGTTAATATGCTTTTTGAGAGGCCTTTTTAAAGCCCTTTTTCATTCTTTAAACATTAGAAACGGATATAGATTCCAAAGGTTAGAGCTTATTACATTTGTTATTTTTCATAGGCTTCTAGGGTGGTATAGATGGAATAAGTGGATCTGGGAGTTACAAGATCTTACGAAGGATATGAGTTGTTAATTCTTTTAGGCAACCGTTACTAAGAGAGGAGTTCCCATGGTGGAGATGTTTGTCGAATTTATTACCCTCTTGGTTTAAGTTCTGGTCACTTTGTTGCATGGTTATTATTTAGGGTGTTCAATTTCAGACATATGTTGGCGGGATCTTTGATAGTTTGTGATTCCTTTTCTGTTTTGGGGTTGAATAATGGCTTTCATAACTGCTGGCTTTTTCATATTGCTTGGATGAAATGGATGTTTTTAATAAGAGTGAAGAATTAGGAGTGGGAATAGAGAACACCTTAATCTTGGAATTCTCAAAGTTATTTGCACACCGGAGTTTTTGGAAGACAAAGTGGGTAACAACATTTAAAGGAAGGCCATAAGTCTCTACAACTTGAAAGGATTGAAGTCTTGAGAATGAATAATGAATTCTATGCGAGAGAGGTTGATTTGGGGACTATTTGACTAAAAGAGGGTGTTCTAAGGCGGTTCATTGAATTTGGCTAACATTTGATAAAGAATGATTGAAATTGAGGATATCATTAATAGTATGAAGAAAAGGATCTAGTTATTATATCAACATGTAAGGCGAGACGACTACGATAAAAAAACAAGTAGAAAAGGCAGCAGCAACAATCGAGAATCGGCGACAATATTTTTCTTCTCTTAACTTGGAAGGAATAATTTCGGATTTGTGTTTTAAATCTTACGATCATAAAGCATTTCTTCTTGTGGAACCTCATATGAATTATTCATTTGTGATATTTATCAAAAAAAATTCATTTGTGACCTTGTAATTTAATTGTTAATGTATGATTTTAACTTTGCGATACAAGATATTGATTTTTTAAATTACAACCTTTTGTTGCCATTTCCATTTTGGAACTGCAGTTTACAGACTCATTCTTGCTATTGAAATATGCGGGTTACGATATATGATTTGTTTTATATCCCTATTTGAATTAAAGGATCACATGTAAGTGTACCTTTACGGATAAGTGCATACACCTAGATATTCCTGATAAAAAAGCTGGGTCAAACTTTCTTTTCTTAAAAAGCTTTCTTTGCTTTATTGGTATGGCGGTCAATATTGGACATCAAGTGGCATCAAAATCTTAATTGGTAGCTTCAAAGTTGATTACCTGCGATAATCATATTGACAGAATATGAGATCCACGAGACGGTGAGCAATTCTCATATGCAAATAATGCCCATCTTTGCAGAATTCACTGTGTTCTTTGCTGGACCATGACTAAAGAAAACTCTCAATTTATTCATACACTTGTCTCTGTTCTCCATAAAGTATTTGTGGTGAGGCATGAAGCATGTTGTGTTGGCAGATACCTTATTTTCCATGTGATTTAAATGATTTCTAGAAATAAGTTCCAATCTGGGAAAACTTCACATTATTAAATATCTACTTGCATTTTATGTGCTATGTTCATGAATCGTAGTATTTGGCAGACTAATATGTTAATATTTGATTAGACATGTTAAATGCACTTTTGGTAGAAAATGTCTTCCACTCCCCCATGAACACACTGGACTAAGACAACAGTATTGATTGTTTCTTCCATGTTCACTTCCCCAGAGTTCCTAGAAAATGAAGCATACAGGTTAATTTAGAAATTTAGATTACTTTTAGACTTGTCGGTGGCATTCTTGAATTGCGGAGTGATGTGTTAGCTTATTTTATTATACATGTATCATTTAGGAAATGGATGAAATGCAATATTAATCATACTTTCTCATAGAACTATTTTGCTGGCTAGTGAATAGTTTTTAAATCGTGTGAAAAAATGTGGGAGCTTTGCCCATATATAAGTGGACACAAGGGACAGAAAGCATTATGGCAGTAATTTTTATAGATTAACTTGTGTAACCATAATTGACGCTATCAACAATTTAAGATGATTCTTGAGATTCTGCTCTGGAAGTTTAAATTGCATAATATGACTTATTTTCTTATACGCTCTTATAAGCATGTTTGATGAGCGACAACTGACTTCAACTTGGGCGATTTGTGGATAATAGAAATGCACAATGACCCAGCCTATTTTAGCTAAATCCACTATCAATGTGATTTTATGTGAGAAAAAATTGTCAATAGATTAGAATGTGCCTTTACCTGATGGATGAAGAATTCAAAGAATCCTAGCATGAACATTCAACGCTAGACTTTTTGATTTTACCTTGATTGCTTTATCTTCAGTTCTAATTTCTTTCATTCATGACTACAATTTGAATATGTTCAAATGAAATATGTTACATATTTTGTATCTTTCTTCCTTTATAGTTTATTGATCTTTCATTGATTGCTTTATAGCCATTTGTGCAGTTTATTTATTTTATTCATGACTATTCAATTTTAATGTGTTAAAATGTGTTATATATTTATATCTTTCTTCCTCTATAGTTTACATATGTTTTTGATCTTTCATTGACATTTTGGTTGTTCTGGGGATTGCATGGCCGGCGTGAACCGTTTGGAACAATAAATGATATATGTGTTCGATGGCCAGTGGCTTAATGGGCACGCTCCCAAATAGGTGTTCTTACTTGGAAAATTCTTCATTTTGATCTCAAGATTTTATTGACTCTTGTTCTTGAGAATTACATCTCAAATTGATCCAGTTTCGACATTCGGTGACAGCACCCTTTGGCTTTGTCATTACAATAAGAGATGGAGGAGGGTGCACAAACAGCTATATGATGACTTCAAATTTCGATAAAGGAGAGGACAGCAGGAGGTTGAATTTGACAAAATTTGATCGGTACTAATCTTCTAAAGGCTACATGCATATTCTTCATTGATCATCGATTGTATAAATAGGAGACCTGACCTTCTCGTTTATGCTTACTTTTTGTTAAAAATGATGTACCATTACTTAACAACCTAAAATTCCCCATTTACATTATGAAGAAAGCTTATTCAGTTAGGGATCTCTTTGACTACATTCATTATGTTAAAATTATACTTAATGTCGAAACATTTGGTATGAAAGAATTTTGTACCTTAGACATTAAGTCGTAGATTTAGACACCATACAAAAAACTAATTAATTTATCATATATGTTCCTGAACAAAGCAGAAAATATAATATGCTATTACATTTTAAATTCAAAATTTTATTTACTACTTTATTTAGTATGTTTTGTCAAAGATAACAAAGAAGAATTGTTCATAGAGCATGAATGCTTATGCCGTAATGTTTTTCCGTGCTCGATGCTTTCGGTGCGATGTGAAAGAAGATAACAAAGCAACATGTGCTTAATATGTGTGTCTTGATTTTATTTGAGTTAATGTTGGCGGATTTTACATCTGGGGTGTTTAGATAGCTTGTTGTTTGATATAATCTTGTATCCATTTTGAGCGCAATCATTGGCAGATCCATTTGCATATGACAATTAATAGAGCTGTATAAAGAAAAAATTGGAAGCGATGTATAACAAGTCACAGTCGATTAACAAGTTCTTGGATTCTTATTAATTATTCTTTAACCTGTACCCATGGAAATTTTATGGTCTCTAATTTTAAAGGTAAATCAACCATTGACTTTTTTAAATCCATATGTTAATACGCAATGTTATTGTAAGGCAAGGATAATGGATAGAATGAAAATGGGAAGAGGGTAGGTATTGAAAGGAATAAGAGTGGGAAAAATTACTTCAAATTAATGCTCGAAAATAGTAACCTCAAAAAAACAATGCACCATGACAACGTGGGCTTGCTTTTCAGAGATGAAAAACATAATGGTCAAGTCTCCCTCAACTCTTAAAAGAATAAACAATTTTTTTTTTTTTTATTGAAAAAGATCAAATAATTTTAAAAATTATAAATCTACATTGGTTATAATCTTGATTTCTATCTTTTTTTGATAAACGGACCATAAACATTTTTAGAACAATAGTTAAAAGTAATATTTATGATTTATTAAAATAATACTTAGATACTATGATACAGTATTTTACATTTTCATGTCTTCTTTATAATTATTCGAATCAAATCAAACCGTCAGGGTTGAAACACAAGTGTCAAAAATAGTAACTTGCAACAAAAATAACATACTTCAATTATATTCAACTTTATGCGAGAATTTATGAAGTCATAAACAATCATAATAATAATAACATTAAAATTTCTTAGAGGTTAGAATAGTTTTGGTTAGCTAGCTTGCTTGCCACATTATGGTGAGCTAGAAATTGGATTCAAAGGAAAGTTGACCGACCCTCTAAGAAGTCTAGCTCACACACAGTTCATACAGCTGGAAAAAGAAAAAAGAATATACACTAGCATTTTGTTACTCATTGAATTACGGTCATGAGAATCCCGCTGCCCTATTCCTCGGAAGGTTTACTTAATGCGGGGAAGGCAAAGGGTCGAGGGGTCGAGGCGATGCAAGGGGAAAATAGCCTTCTTGATACCGCCTTAGCATAAGAGCTAAATTACCGGATTTCAGGAAGATTGAAGCATCTTGTTGGGAGAAGGCGAGCAGATTGTGTATAATAGCTTCTTTTTGGTTTTCTTCTTATGTGGACTGACGACTGGAGGCTGTTTGTGCTGGTGCGACCGTCTTTATCTAAATTTGGCTCCTTCAGCAAGATTTGTGGATCTCACTCCTTTAGCATGAATACTTGTGCTTTTAGCTCATTTGCCTTGTCATTAGAAGGGCAGCTTTACGCTGTCTTACCTAGTGAATGAAATAGAGCTTGTAAGGAGGTATGGTCTAAGCAAATTTAACCCAACGGTAGAAAAGGCTGACAATGAGTACAAAGAAAATGTTTTGACCATTAAAATAAGATACAAAGTTTAAATGTTTTATGAAGTTGAAACTCTAATCTCTGTACCTTTACATTGTTTTTAAGCCTTTAATAACGGGACCTAGAAATTAAGGAAAATCTTGCAAATGGTGGCAATGCTAAATGTTTGTTTCCTTAGAGTTAGGTGTTATGGTGATATGAACATTATAATGAAAGAATCGAGCAAGCGACAAGCAAAACGACTCCTTACAGTGGTTAACAGTATAGCTAGCTTCCGATAAGCTAAATTCAATATCAAGCATTAGAATAATAGAACAACAATGGTGGAGTGTGTTTTAGAAGGAAAACTACATTGGATCGCAGTGGATTAGATATTCGAGAATCGAGGCTCGATCTTCCCAAAGTCCCAAGAAGGAGTTCAGTTCTTTTCCATCTCCTCCCTCACTGCTCTAGCATTTCATGCATTTGAGACCCTTTGCTTTCGGTCTCTGTCTATTTACTCCATAATCCTCAGGAACTATAACCTTGCAGCATACTGAGCAAGTGCTCTTCATGAACACTTTGCCTCCTGCATATGGAATTCTTTCAATCCTATTTTAATTCTTCTACTACCTATTATAATAAAGGAGCATATAATAAAGTGTAAGAACAACAGAGCAAATTAGGAATAAAGTTACTCTACCTTATGCGGTTTTTGGTACAAAAGGGAACAAGAAGACCGGGTGCTTGGTCGCTGGGTATAGACGAGTGGCAATAGAACTATTTTAAATGAGAGCATTGACCCATACTCCTCCTTCATTCTCTCAACAAGACCCCCTTGACAATCCTCCATTTTCCCTTACAGGAATCTCCACACATACTTTCCAAATCAAAATCACTGCATTTGTATAATAGACTATATATGGTGAAAATAAGGAACTAAAAAAGGAGAAAAGCCGATTTCTTCTTTCTTTGAGACCAATAATTAGGGATTACACTTCTTTTTCTTTCTTTTCTTTCTCCTTCGCTAATTTAAAACTAATGCAGGACTTAAAATGTAGGATTCCAAAGTTCATTTATTTGCATTGGTTTGTACTTAACTAAACCAAGAAAGTAGCCCATATGATTACCACGAGTTCTGTTCCTTGGAGATTTACAGGTCGAAGGTCATTGGGTGGCCAATGAAATATGATATTTAATGTTTTGTAGGTATTTTCAGCAAAATAGTTTGTTGAAACAAATCTTATGGAGTGGTTATCACAACTTATGAAAGGGAAAGGTTTTTTTTTAACCACGAAGAGTTATTTTCTATGCAATTAGGTATTGTTATTTCTCATTATCATAATATCTCAATGTGCTCAAATTTCTATTACCACTAAAATTTTTTGATTTTATGAATTCTTATTGAATCTTTGTAACTATAATGAAATATTTTAGTTGCTGGCTTTATTGTTTTTTTCTTTGTGTTATCACTTTCTTTCAACCGAAGACTTACAGACATTACCATATTCTTTGAAATAAAAAAAGCAGTGCAATTTATAATTATTTTCTTTGGTGCAGAATCAATAAGTAAAAGGGAAATTAGTGAGTTATAACACGCTGGAGGATGATGATTTTTAAAAACTTGAATTAGACTTCCTTGATATTTGTCATATCAAATTGGATTAATTCTTCCCCTTTGTTTTACGAGTGGAGCCCCATCATTATTACACTGAAGTTTAATTCTGAAGGTGGGGTGATCTGTATAGTATGTTTCAATTCTAGTTTTTTTTTTTTTTGATAGAGATCTGTCTGATTCTAGATTATCTTGTGATGTAATTTAAGGCTTTTCTATTGTATGGAACTGTGTTCATGGATGCCTACAAGCATTGATGTTTTCTAAAAGAGGACTAGGGGATTAGTGGTATATGTGGGGAAATGGTGATGGATGTAAAGTCATTTTTTTATGCAGGGTTCTTATCAATGGGAGGTGAACTAAATGAAATGGTAGTGAAAATAAAGAAGAAAACTTAAGAGATTGGGAAAATCTTTTCTTCTTTTGTTGGATTCTAAAAGCCTTTCTATGTGTTCCAAAGAGTAATTTCTATATTGGGCAATGTTGAGTCCATTTAGTCTCTTGCTTTGCTTCCATATAGGTAGATTTATTAACGTCTAGGTGTCATATTTAAGGGGGTGTAGGAAATTATTTACTAAAAGTATGATGTAGGAGACATCTTCCTCTTGATAGGGAATTATTATTTAGGTTTAGGTGTGGTAGCAAAAGGATTCACGGAAGCAAACGATCCAGGAGTAAGTGGCGATATTGATTCTTTTTGTGCCATTTTCTCACTCCTTTTTCATGATTAACCTATTATATTAATGACCTTTTTCCTAGTGATATACATTGGGTTCGGTTAATGTCTTTACATTTCCTATTTTTTGGTAATTAATTTTCTTCTTCCTAATCTTCATCTTGGGTATTAAAAATCTCTTTCCTAATTTTAATCATTTCTTTTTTTCTCTCTCAATTTGTGCTGGTAATTAATTGATTTTTCTTTCCTATTTGATATTTGGGTGTTGTGTTCCAGCTCCACGTAAATCTAATTTCTCAAATTTTATATAATATATTTATTCTTTTGGATGAATCTTTATTTCCCTTTATTTATATTCTCTATTTTAGATAGATATTCCACACACACACACACACACACACGCACACACACACACACACACACGCACACATACATATATATATATATATATATATATATATATATATATATATATATATATATATATATATATATATTGCAGCAATTTCCTCTACGTACCCGAATGACTTGCTTTGCCTATTTCCCACCAACCTACTTGCTCATATTTTATCCCATCTATTTTCAAACCCCTTTCTGATGTTTTGGCCCGGGTAGAATCGACCGGTTCGGCCAGATTATGGAATAGCCCGTTTCGATTTGGTTCAATGATTAAGCCGGAATGCGATTGAGCGACATTGAGCCCAGCGTGAGCGGCGATTCAAGCAGATTAACCGGTTGAGCCGTCGATTTACGAAGCCCGACTGTTCAATTACATATATAGTTTTTAAAAAAATTTAAATTCAAAGTGACGTTGTTTTGATGTTTTGGCATCAAGCATTACCGTGCCCTTCTTGACTCTCACAGGCATTACCTAACTCCTCGTTGCACTTGCGACGGACTAGCAACAAGTTAGCAACACCACGGCGAATCCATTTGGATTTTTACATTTATCATTATCGTCATGGACTTGGTTTGAAATTTGGGTGAGTTCTTGTAGGTGTTTTGTATTTTTGATTCAAGGCAGAACCATGCCGAATAAATGTTAGTCGCCCGGACTTGGCATTTCCGTTTGTTAAATTTTTAGTCCTTGCTCTCTTGATCTTCTGTAGTGTAGTGGAAGACAGTTTTAGATGAAGGGCTTTCTTACATATGTATATTCTTTTCCCCCTCTTAATTTATTATTTTAAGATCTTAAATGTTTCCTAAACTTGGGGTTCACTCGTTCTTTTCACTATATTTCTTGTTGTCGTACTACCATAAATCCTGGCATTTTTTTTGTGAGAATTTTGATTTATTGGAAAACTTAATTGTGCATCTTTGTGGAGATATCCTTGATGGGCATTTGCTTATTCCATTAGGATTCAGTTGTGGAGGTCATCATTGAAGGCATTTGGATATTCTAATAGGATTTAATGCTGCAAATCCTTTTTCCCTCTATTTTTAATAGAATAAACATATTTTTTTAATCGAAAGGTCATGCTAATAAATGAGTGTAGCCACATTCTTTAAGCTGACAAATCGATATATTAAATATTGTACACTACTGTGATAATCTTGGGGTCTTGCATTATGAAGAAGATGCTTAATGGTTTTGTAATGCTACGATAAGCATACATCTATGGGGCTAATTCAATGTCTGAGATGATCTTTTGATAGATTGAATGGTTTATTGAGTGCATGTGACGCCCCAAACCCGGGGTGTCCGTTGACTACCCGTCAACCTGCGAAAAATCTATATGTCTCGTGTTGAGACACACACGTAGTAAAATAATGCAATGGGAATGCAAGTAAATCTTCGTAAAACAAAATAATCGACTATTTTATTATAGTTTCCGTATGCATTTCTGGCTTGATTTATACATCTGTACAAAATATTTACTTAAAGCCACATGTTGGCTTTCTTCTCAGAGTACCTCTCTTTGTATCTGTCTCACTTGAGATAGTCTCTGTGCACGAAGGGTCTGCAGCCAGAGGTGAGCAAAGCCTGATGAAAGTTTTCCCTCTGAGGGTTACCACTTTAAAATGCATATGCGGAGTGGCATATATAAACAATTAAATACGTTCATACAATTATTTACTAATATGTAAATGTCTATAATCATGCATGAGATGCAACCCCTCATTACTCAGGCACGATCTGACTTAGGCTCTACTCACTTTGGAATCTTAAAGCGTGACTAAAACTGTCATAGTGTATGTGGACACCACTCGATTTTATTTTATCGAGCGATTTTGATTCCTTTCCTTTATTTGGTGGGCCGCAGTTTAGGGTTTACACCATAGGGCCGCGCCACGCCTTTTCAACATTTTCACGAACTTACATCGTGGGGATTCATGTCCCTAGCAGTGAATAACGTAGGACTTTCACCGCACGGGGGGATCTACTTGACAACAGCCCCCGAAACATGTAATTTATCATTTGATTATTTACTCATTGAATCTCTACCTTGGACTTTGTCCCATTTTCGAGCTCACGACCCACTCACCAACCTTTGATGAATAAACCTTCTACTGCACCCACACCCAGGCGGTAGCGATGTGTAGTGCATATGAAATGCGTGATCATGATGCATTTTCGCCGTGTTCACGTCATGGACGACATTCGTGGAAACATTTACATCATATGGATAATTATAATTTATACGTATAATCTACTTTCAATCTGAAACATGATAATCACGTGGCGTCATCCCGATATCACATTTCCACGCATGTGTGGCGAGCCATAACACCTGCCAGTCTCAAAATTTGGACCATTCAGCAGGTACCTCACGGCCCCTTGCGAGCATGAACCAATCAGGTTCGAGCATCATTTTCACGGCAACCGAGCCACCACACTAGAAACTTTCGGTTTCTAGTCCAAACCACAACTCCCAAGTGGTGGCCCGTGTGAAGCCGGTCATGAAATCCATACCCTTTAGTCGAAGAGCTTTGGAGGCCCAATTTGTAGCCTCTGCGTGGCCTCGTAGCGGCTTACTATGAGTATAAAGCGCTTTGGGCTAGAAAATAAACAGTAGGAAAATATCCACCTTTGGAGTTTAATGGCTTCCAGCACTGGCGTCATGGCGTAGATCTCGGCTGCGTGCGCGACTTTAGTGCTTTCGAGCTTCCGAGCGTTGGCGCCGAAGCAGGAATCCTCTTTTTCCCCTTTCCTCCTTTCTCCTTTCCTCCATTTTTTCTCTAAGAACCGTTTCTTTCTTTTTAACTCCTTTCCTTTCTTTTCATTCCTTTTCTTTTCTTTGCCTTTTCTTTTTCATCCTCATTTCCCTTTCATTTCTCCTCATTTCTCTTACTCCTTTTGTCATTTTCTCTCGCTTTTGGAGAGCGACCATTCAGTCCAAAGGAGGCAATTTCCTCCTCCTTCCCTCTACTAAATTTAATGTGGCAATAACTTTTTAATTTCTTTTCTTGTTGTTGTCCAATTTATGACATAAGTACCACTTGAGCCGTGTGAGCCATGGGATTGATCCAGCACATGGCTAATTGTGAGCCATGGAATCCATGCCCTGCATGTATTTCGATGTGAAGTGCCCATTATTTTCTAATCTTGAAATTAATAATAA
Organism: Tetrastigma voinierianum; assembly: GCA_016808115.1. Lineage (NCBI taxonomy): Eukaryota > Viridiplantae > Streptophyta > Magnoliopsida > Vitales > Vitaceae > Tetrastigma > Tetrastigma voinierianum. Next base: position 295,309 of record JAEQBH010002239.1, on the reverse strand, counting down.
GCTTTCTTATGGTGCCTGTGGCATCTCCTCTCCTTACCATGTGTCATCGGGCTTTGCGTCTCGAAAAAGCGTGAAATCCAGGCCACCTCGGTGGCGAAATTCGGCGTGGTAGCTAAATTCGCAAGGCGATTTCAACGAAGTCAGTTTAGATCATCCAGAGATTTAGAAAAATTCAGTTTTTGCGAAATTACCATTGTGCCGCTTTTTGAGAAAAATTTGGAATTTTCGGGTCTTACATTCTCCCTCGCTTACAAAAATTTAGTCCGAATTTCACACCACATACACATCCAATCATGTGCATATGTAACCTTACCTAACTCCACGACCGTGTCGGTCATGAGAACCCAGTTAAGGTCTTAATTACTGATAACTCGATGGTTGTCAACTCATACATGTCAAGAATGAGATTAACAACCCGATACGTGTCTGTACTGAGTCATGCGCCATTGCGCGAACTCTAATCTTTTAGAAGAGTTAAATCTCTCCCTCGACTAGCCATCTACATATGTCGAATCGCGTGAGATTGATAAATTTTCATTTCGATCAAATTAGCGATGCATATGCCAATTACTAATAGACTTGACCATGAGGCCCGACTTAGTTCATTTCCTAAGTGATGTATTGCCAACCACTCATAATTAAATTTAAAACATTCATATTCATCTCCTTATCCAAATTCCTAAGGTTATAGTTCTAACCTTAGCATTCACTCTTTTCACTATCTGCATTAAACCATCACATTATAATATTCTTGTCTGTGCTTAGTGCAAACACTCAAATTCCATATACATCATACGAGTGTATATGGCCTTTCACTTGCAATTTGAAACACAAATCACGCAATAAAAAAAACATGAACATTAATGAGCGTATCTCGAAAGGGTGTAATTACACGACCTCGAGACACTTTTCACACCTTGGAAAAATAATTTTCCACACACCTCGTAATTGCATTTATGTAGTAAGCGCAATATATTTCAAGAGAGTCAACCTAGAAGTCTCACGGCGCTCTTTGGAAAGATTAATTTTTAATACCATCTGGAACATCAAATGGTTCTAATTCCTTCATGTTTGCATTCTACATTCAAAGATCTTTCCAACGAGTACTCCTGCATGAATCAGGAGTTAAAATGAAAGTTATGGCCCGAACAAGTTGGAGAAAAAACGATCTGGCGTCGGAAGAGTATGTCGCGACAAGGAAGAGGTATGTCGTGACCCAGGTGTCGCGACAACTGGCCCGGTATGTCGCGGCCGGTGTCGCGACAGCCCGATGCGGTAGCGACGGTGTGCGATATGAGCAACTGTCGGCGACTAACCTGCGAAACCTTAAAAAGCGAAATTTGATATTTTGACCAAATTTCAAGCCCGGCTCACCTAGGATATATACTCTTTTCGTTTTTTTAGGTAAAGTGGCAGCAGGAAGATTGGAAACCTCTCTCATGAGGTTTCTCTCTACAGGCGCCCATTTTTCGATTTTTCCTTGCCCCAGAAAATTTTCTCAGCTCGATAAATTTATAAAATTTATTCTCTTCCATTTTTTTTTTCCTGCTACTCCTTTGATGCGGTAGCTAATAACCTTGCTCTTTACCGCGGTAAATCTCTAGAATTTAATTACAATTCTAAGTAATAGATTATGTATTTTGATTTTTAAATATAATTTATATATTTATGACAACATCACGTTCAATGTGATTTCGATTATCGTTAGCAGTAAATCGTGAAGGTAACTTTTTTAGGTTCGACCGTCGGTTTTGGTTTTTAAAACATTGATTCCAGTGAACTCGATGTAAAAAATGTTGTGTTTGCCTCTCCAAAAAATATTAAGAAAAGAAAAGGCTAAGGAAAATAATTCTCTTATAATTTTTTTAAAGAAAATCAAATATAAATAAAATTTCTTAGAAATTTAAATATTTTAAAATTATTTAATCTTTATATTAGTGAGTTTTAAATAAATAAAATTGATTTAAGGGAAGCAAATAAAAATTTTATAGGAAATTTAATTCTATTTTCTTTCTTTTATTTTTCTTTTCATATTTTCTTTCCTTGAGATTTTCCTTCAAAATTTTGGGAACAAATTTAGTTATGAAAGAAAATAAAATATAAATTAAATTACTTTAAAGCACAAAGAGGAACTAGAAATGGGCATGAGAGCGGAATTAAGTGCTAGAGGCGGACATAGGGATGGGAGGAGCAGGGTTCGAAACTTCTTGAAACAGAATTACTACACTTATTTGTAATTCAGTGAGATAGTTATAAAAATAAAAAATTTAAAAAAATGAATCAGGGGCATTTAATTTAGTGGTATACAATTATGGGCTTTGGGGGCATATTTTCCTACTTGATTGGATTCCCCTTAGAAACAAAGAAAAATTTTTGAGTGAGTGTGGCCCTCCTAGGCCTTACTGAGTTCGTCCACACATGCAATAATTAAAATTACATATACAACCGTCATGTACTGCCTAATTTAAATCACCAAAGATTTTGGTAATAGAAGGAAGTTAATTGTTATATGGATGCAAATAGATAAAATATTCATAATTGTTTTTACGACCTACTAAATATAAAATAATATGTTTTTTTTTAAATAAAAATAAGGTTGATTTGACTATATCTTGAAAGAATGATAATTAATCTCTAAATAAACTATATCTATACCATTTTTTACGTAATTTTTCAATAGAATATTTCTATCAATGATTTATAAAATAGTATAAAGAGAAATAAAGAAATACGGAGAAAAAACAAAAATAAAATATGGGAAGACTAACCTTTTCATGCTATAATTCTGTCTTCAATCCGTCTCTTTTGAATTCGGAAGCTCTATGAGCTTCAACTTTGGTAGATCACGAGTGTCAATCTCTCTAACTTAGAGAATGAAACCACCATATAGATACATCCATTATCAATTTGAATGTATGATAAATATAAAAAATATATTCCCTAAATATAATTCATCAACTTGGATTATTCACAAGTTTAATTATAGTTAAAATGAAGCAATTAAGGGAGATTTCATTATAAATTATTTTTATTCATGTAAATTATTTTCAATGGCACAATACTTTTATTTTCTGTGAATACTAAATTCTATAATTTCATTTTTTTTAGTTTCCTTTTTCTTGTAAAATATTTCAATAATTTCAGTTTTGAATTTATTTTATGTTTATTCCCATTATCCGAAAACACTTGTAATTTTTTCCATTATTTTTATACTCGTTACTATTAATATTTAACTACAAAACTAATTTTATAACGTTATTCTTTTGACCTCTTTAAATTGTCTTTATTATTCAATATTTTTAAATTAATTAAATTAACATTTCAAATTATTTTGAGAAACGCTATTCAAAACCAAATACTAGATTAAAAAAAGCTAAGAATTTTATTTATTATTCACTATTTGACATCATTTAAGATTAAAGTTTCAAATAGTTTAAGAAATGTATTATTAATGATCAATAATCTATGTGCATATTAAAAAAATCAAGAAATATATATATAAAATGAGAGAGAGGGAGTAAAAAGCTTCAACGTACCTTATGATTGAAAAATCGAACTTGTGGCTGCCTTTCATTTGTAGATTTAGAGCTGAAACTGATGAGTTGTGGTAGATTTATGAGTTCTAAGGTTAGCAAGTTTGGGAATAGTTCCAAGTTGGTCCATCTTTATCTTGACTCCCTTCCATATGCGATTACTTGTTTATGGCTTCGCAATACTGATTTTCATACTCGAAGCAAGGGGAAAGGCCTACAGCGCGTGGAAAGCGAGATATCTGTTTAGGACACCAAGACACTTCTAGAGTTTTAAAGTTGCAAAGGCCTTATCGGAATTGGGTCATGCCATACTTCTTCAAGTTCTTGGCTCCCAAAGGGACAATGACTCGATAGAAGGAAAAGCACCTTGTTCCATAGATTGTTGATCCGTTGAATCAATGATATCACGAATATCGGAACTCCAAGCTAACATCGAAATGCTTGATTCTGCCAAAACTCATCCTATTTGATGGACTAAGAAGAAATTTAGTACCACTTAATTCCGAGAACACTAGTTCTTCACTTCTCTCCAACAGCTTGATAATTCCATCTCCAAAATCTAAGCCTCTGTTAACTTTGAGGAGCTTCAATGCTTTGTTGTGGAGCTTCAATGCTGTTGGTTACGAACCACGAAATTTTTATAAGTATCGCATATCTTGTCAAGAGTTGTCAAATAAAGATATCTTTTTAGTAACAACTGACATCCCGTATTGTTATGGATAAAGTTGTCAAAGCAAAGGCCAGATCTTAAGATTTAGATAAACGAGCATTAGCATTGCTATGATCACCTTCAGCGCCGCCCGTTGGGGTTAGAGGCAACTTGTCATGTCCAAACATTCTAATCTAGACAAACGGATCGGGATACGCCATTGGAATTGCCCCAAGTTCCTTGCAATTTATTTCAAATTCACTTGACCTTAGATTAGGCAATTGTGCCATTTCATGGCGATCGCGGATTCGAGAACCTGACCAAGCTAAGAACTTCCAGTTTTGTTAGCTTTCCAATTCAACCAATATCCTTCCGGCTTGTAGCACACATCTAGGCCGCCAATGTCAGAAGATTTGCAAGGGTGAGTGATGAAGGTAGTTCTTCAAAGTCCATTTTGGACAAATCTAATACTTTGAGTTTTTTCATCCCTTGGAAAAATGTGTTCGGTATATTGAGGAATACTCGTCTTTTATCACGATAGAAAAAAAATGAAGTTTCGGACATACAGACACTTGAGGAAGGCGCTCATCCAGCACGCTGCGATGCAGGAGATGAGTCGCAGGTTTTGGATTCGTTAGTCTCGACCGTTCTTCCCGATCCCGACAACGTACGTATAAATGGATGAGGATCGCTGGATCTGATTTCTCTTACTACATCACTAAAAGCAACATCATGCATCCTCCTGAAAATTGTTATAAGGGGATCGAGTGAAGAGCAAACTGAACATCTTTGTTCATCAGAGTACTTCTATCTTGAGGGACGATAATCCTCGAAGTAACCCGACGAGGCTTTGAGGATATCCCTGTCACGAAGCGATCTATTTCTCGCTTGCTCCAAGGAGTCGCGTGATCAAAACAAATCTAGACCCATAGCATATTGTAGCAAGTTATCCATTGAAATGTCACCATCATAGCTCAATGAACCACAAAGTAATAACAACGACTTAAGGTCGTCTTGCTTCAAATGGGTATAGCACCACTCTAGACATGAGTTAACCGTCTTACTTGTTGCGCAATCCTTGGTACACATTCGAGGCATTCTCGAAAATGCAATGGTTGTCGTCTTTCGATTGCCTTGGCAATTCTGTTACAATCAGAGTGGTAGACCCTCGCATTTTTCGACCACTTGAGTGGATATGGATCTTAATTTTTTGTTCTCCTCCATGGAATCACAAACACCAGTTGTCTTGTTGAATAAGTCCAAGCTTCTTCTGGTGGTAGAGTCTCCACTGGAAAAACATATTTGTCGCCCATGCCTTTGTATAATAGCTCTTTATCTCTACCCAAATGAACACTATTTGCATTCTTTCACATCATTGTCTTTCTGAGAGGAATTTAGATTCCTCGAATCAATCTCTCTCCAAATGTCATCTAAGATTATAAGGATCTTCGTACTTGATCTCTCATTTGCATTTCAAAGCTGCTCTTCGTTTCCAAAGCCAGGTACCACGACTTAGAATCTGACCCTAACATTTGATTTGGCTTTGAATATCTTGTACTTGAAGAATGCTCGAATGTCGAGTGGAGGATAAATCAAAGTAAACTTGCGTGGTGAACAAGTGGTGTTGCGTAGCTTGTTTAGCAACTTTTTTTCACAAGTGTGGTTTGCACTCTGATTCCACTGCTCCAATGGAGTAGACATTATCGTCTTTCAAGGCATCCATAATTTTGTTGAAGCTGGGAGCTCTTGATTCAGCTTCATAATTAGATACTCCACAAGGAATGAAAATTTGTAGTAGACACAATATTAATTATAATAACATTAGTTGAAAAGTTGTGATTGGGATAAACATATTTGATGACAATTTTTTATTTTGTAAAAAACCGAAACCATTTAAGGAAAAAATATTATAAAGTTAAAATGTTATATAAATAAATAAATTATCAATAATTAATTAATGTATTGATGTGTTGTAGGAAGTACTTTTATATAACCTTTGCATATAAGAAGGTTGAATTACACATGCTAGAGGGTAATAACTTTAAATACAGAATATTATTAAGTCATTTTTTTCCAAAATTTCTTACTATTGTGAAAAGGTTGGAGATGTACCTAAAATAAGACAAAGAAATAAAATTTGGAGCATAAAAAGTTATTTTCGTTCTAAATAATTTCCCCAAAAATCAAACAACTTTAGATAATTAATATCTTTCAATAAATATAATTTAAATTTAAAACATTAAAAAGTATGAAGGTGAAAATTTAATTGTATTTTGATAACTAATCACTTGCATTATCTTTGTGTAGTAAATTGTCTACATTAGTCTTCGAACCCATTTCACTCTTAGATGTCTTGGCTTTTTAAACTTTGAATGTTCTCTTATGAAATTTAGAGTGTCACACCCCCACCCCCTACTTATCGCGGGTGTGACCCTCTGTGAAATCCACAGGTAGTTTACCTCCTAGCGACTAGAAACTCTGTGAAACGAAAGCGTATTAACTGCCTAAAACTCACATAAATTTTTTTTTCTAAAGCTTTGTGATTTTTATAAAATTTCGAGCGGCATACTTGGTTGTATATAGGACATGTCCAAAACACAGCTATACACAATTTTACACAATAGTTAAATATAGCGGTAAACAACGTGCTTTGGAAAAGAAGCGCTCAAAGCTCACACATTTTCTAAAAACTATACTATACGTATGCTCCGTATACAAATTCAAAGTATTTCCTTACAAAGATTATTAATTACGACAGCGTCTGAAAGTCGGGAGAATCTCTTATCGCTCCGGTACGTCTGGCGTACATGTGCACGGAAATAGTTTTAAAGCAGAGAAAATAATGAGCTAGCAGGCTCGGTGAGTGTATCTTTTGAAAATGTTTGCTTTTGAAAACTGTCCCAAAGCGTAAAACTTTCGTTTACATGATATTTTCAGAAATATTTCTTTCTTTACTTTATTTTACTTTAAAAAGTTTACGAAACTTTTTTATTGCTTGCTACTTGAAAGTTTATAAAACCTTTCAAAATCTCTTGCTTGCTTTATCTTACTTTAAAAGTTTCTAAAACTTTTTCTCAACTCTTCTTTAAAAGTTGCTCGAGGCACGTAAACTTCTTCAAAGTTCTCCAAAGCTTTTAAATGCTTGCGGGGCGCGGGAACGGCGGGTTTCTTTAAAACTCTCGGAAGCTTGGGCGGCAGAACCAATAGTTGATTTTCAAAAGCGTATATTATCTTTATAAAGCATGGCCTTTGGGGCTATTTTCTTCTTGTACCCTAGTGAACCGCGAGGAGCACAGAGGCGGCCGTGCGGTGGTGGGACACGGTCGCATCACCTTTTTCGGTGAATATGGTGGAATTGACTGGGTAGCCATCACCATAATTCCCAGTTAGAGCTCATAACATTATATGCTCTGTACGTGCCACGGTCTCCTTTAAATGCATGATGTATGTCCCTACGTTTCAGCGAGGCAGGGCAAGAGCTAAAATGCATGTATGAATCCCTAACATACCCAGATGCGCGTCACGAATACCTCGGCCCAGGTTTTTCTTAGAACTAGGGAAGGCCTATTTTTCACAAACATTCTTTGCTTGCTTGCTTGAAAAATGGTTTAATCATTCAAAACCATTTGCTCATTTAGTAATTATGGTTTCTGATTTAAAACCAATGCTTGCTTTTCAAAGATAGTTTTGAATCAAAACCATTTGCTTGCTTTCCCCTAAATTCATTGCTTGCCCGAAAATGGTTCTGAACAAAACCATTAAATACCGATGTAAGCGGAGTTTATTATACACTAGTATTTGGAAAATGAGTTTAAATATTTCGGCGCTGCACACTTGCTAAAACTTGAGGGCACGAGTTCCACACTTTTCAGCCTTTACTTTTAAGCTATACACACTCGGCCGAATACTGACGACATATTGTGCTTTATGTATGGCGTATAAACTTAACGTCGCCCAGCGCATGAGTCGGCTTTAAAGGTCATATGACATTCATATAAAAATCAAATTAACAATTTACCTTGAGCGCTAAAAAAACCACTGGCAAAAAAAAACCACTCATTTTGGTACCCTTTTTCGGTAATACTACATGGACTTTATTACAAAATTATTCAAAAAGGTCTTGAATTGTAAAACTCTCGGATGGGTCCTTTATATATCCAGTGACATCTCTTTTTGAATTTGATGTAAGAATTCGCCTCCACAAGAGCGCAATGGTACTTGAGAATTTACGACATGTTTTTGATTAAGCTGGCCCGAATCGCTCTTGCATTATCCGCTTGATTTACGGGATCTTAACTCCGTAATTTGGAAATGGTTTTGGCACTACTCGCATTTGGAAAATTTATGATTCTAAGGTTTCTTCCTCGAACTGGAATCACGATTTGATTGTCTGCCAGCTGGCTGAGTTATTGTATTTTACATCCCAGATGACTCCAATTTGTGAGCAGTCTGCCGTGGCTCCCTTTGACCGATTTTATGGGCACTTTTGGCTTACAATTTGCATGCACTTCCTTGACTAACTTATTCGCAGAAGTACATTTTCACGAATTTTGAATCGCTCGATTTAGATGAGTGAAACTCCATATAATGGCTCTTACAAGCGTACACGAAACGAGGCATGTCGGTGAGATTTGCGAGGCTCACCTTTTCGTCCGTGTTGGGGCCTTAGAGGCTTCTGATTTGCTCTTGGTTCCTTCCTATACATTTGTAATACATCTATTATGGTTCTTTACCTGATTGGAATCAATTCATTTGGATGATTATAACTTGTCTATAGCAAAGCAAGCAGGTGGTTTAAATTTTGTGAGAATTTCCTTTAAAAACCTAACATTATCCTTTTCTGACAATTCATCAAAACCAACATGGAATTCATCCAAACCAACTTCACAACACTTGAATTGGTGATTTGGAACTGAACCCACAAAACCTGAGTGAAAATCCAAGAATTCAACCCGAAGGTCCCACCAATTCCTACAAAACCGTAAAATTACGCGTGATTCATGTTTAATTTCACCAATTAGGGTTTTACAAAATTTCAAGAATTAGGGTTAATGTGATCTCTCCACAAAACCACAAACCGAGTAACTAAGTTCCATGGAAATGCATACCAAAAGCTGAAGACATCAAATTACCGTGATTTAGTAAACTTCAAAGGCTGGTTTTGGTGCTCCTTCCACTTCTTCTCTTCTTCCTCCTCTTCCTCTTCTTTTTTGGCTCTCTCAACTAACTACGTGAAGCCTAGCTTTAAAATGAGACAAATGACTTATTGTTTGTCTCATCTCTATTTAATCTCGACTTTCCTTTAATTGCACTTAAGTCTTGAAGCACTTTCGACATTTGCATATCAACTCTCATTATTTATAATGTCGACTTTTCATTAATTGAAATTTGACCCTCATCTCTTTAATTTTTCGATTGTAACTTATACTATTTGTATTGTGGCCCGTCTACGAGCTTTAATGATTTTTCGTATTACGTGTCTGTTGCTAAATGACAATTGTACCCTTGTTCTCATACACAAATCCAGGGTTCCACGTAAACTTTAATTTCTACTTTAATCTCCAAAATACTACTATGCTTGACATAGAAGCTCTTAACCCTTGCCCCTACGATTGTTATCTTTGTGCCTTTCGGGACGGGCGTTACAAAATCCTCCGGCCCAGAACATTTCGTCCTCCGAAATGAATAAACTAAACTTCTAAAAGAAAGGGAAGGAAAATACCTCATCACGAAAATAATTGAGGGGTATTGGCGGCGCCTTGTCCCAGGCCCTCTGGTTCCCCAGTAGGCGCCTCCCTCGTGATTCTTCCATAAGACTTTAGCAGAAGGAATCACCTTAGTCCCTCGACACTTTGTTCCTTGCGGTCTCTGATACGCACGAATTATCTCCTCATAAGTCAAATTCTCCTTTAAGCTGGCAGTTCGCTGCTCCGATATATGTGAAGGATGCGGGATATATTTCTCGAAACATCGACACATGGAATGTATGTGAATCCTTGATAACTACGGGGGAGTAGCTTCAACTTGTAAACTCTTGGCCCCACCTTGCTCACAATCTCACTTAAGATCGCATAAATCTTGGGTAGGCTTGTCGCTTCCTAAATCTCAAAACACCTTTCCAAGGAGAAATCTTCAAAAGACTTGGTCACACATCTCATTGCAAGTCTACTACGACGGTTGTCGCGCAACTCTTAAACCTCTTGCTGCTCTTCAAGTTATCCGCGAGAAACGATTTTTCACTTTCTGCAGTGACACACTTGCACTAGTTCGGGGCCTATCGGTCTTCTCTCACCAACCTCATCCCGGCTGCTGAGTCACATTTTACGCCATACGATTGCCTCGAATGGTGCCATTCCTATCTTGGCACGATGAAATGTTGTTATAAGCGAACTCCATTAGTGCCAAGTGAGTATCCCAACTTCCTTTGAATTCCATCGCACGAGCTCTCGGCGCATATCCTCTAGCGTCTGAGAATGGTCTCTGCATTGGCCAATCCGTCACGAGGATAAAATCTTTATCTTGAAATGTAAGCTGATACTACTTGTTGTTTGCAAACTAGGCGACACGGATGTGAACCTAGGATCGACACTGCTCAGGCCCCGGAACCCCATGAAGTCTCAGCATCACATCCACATCTGGTAGGCCAACTTTTCCAGGAGAATCTGAACGATGGCGAGCGAGAAAATGATGGAACCGTCAATCGATCAACTATCACCGCATCATGCCTTTGAGTCAGAGTGGAAGACTGTCCGCAAAATCCATGTGATGTCTCCCATTTCCATCTTTGGAATAGGGAATGCTTGTATCTTACGGGCTGCGATGCTCTGCCTTCACCTGGCGGCCAGAGGTTAGACATCTGGAGGCGAAACTTTGCGATCTCTTTCTTCATCCCATTCCACCGGTAATGTTCTTTCAAGTCTGTACATCTTAGTACTACGGATGCATAGCATCTGAGATGGGTATGCTTCTTCCCGAAGCAATGTCTCTCTTCATCTCGCCATAGCCACTGCAGCACATACATTCATCCCTTTCACTATCATGCCATCATCTCTAATTTGAAACTCTGCTTTCTTTCCTTTTTCTATCTCTTCCTTAAAAGCAATCATCTATGGATCCTGCTGGCCCTTTGCTAGAATCGATCCAGAGAGGTCACAACATGAAATGTGGCTAACAAGGCTCACGAATCTCGACCTCGATATCACTTTTGAGCTCTTAGATCCACCAACGGTGGAGAGATAACGATCTCATATAAGGCAAAGAACTTCTCTGATCGCTGCACAAAGGCATCTATTCTGGCATTAAGAACTTTACTGGATGAAGTGCTACGATAATACGGTCGTAGTCAGTAATCAACTCGAAGCCATCTTCTTGCCTCGGGTTTAACTCTTTGCGGGTGAAAATATATTGAAGACTCTTATGATGCGTAAAGATCCTGCTGAGGAACACCATATAAATGTCTCCATATCTTGAAGCAAACCTTATTCTTTGCAAGCTACAAGTCATGTGTAGGGTAATTCTCCTCATGCTTCCTTCGAATTTGTCCTAGAGAGGCATATCACGATCACCTGTCATTACGCATGAGGAAACCTGACAAGGCCTTCTTGAAGCATCTTTGTAAACCCGCAAGCCCATCTCTCCCATTGAAGCGAAAATTTAGAGCGGAGGTAAAGTCAATCTACCCTTGACTCACCGGCTTCTGGCGCGGGCATCCGCAATCATACTTGACGAGCTTTCCTTGTCGGCAATTCGGTGGAAACTATCTTGGAGAACCCACTCCAACAAACTTCACCTTGTATCACCTTCTAAACCAAGGAAGCTTCTAACCTCATTTGTTCTTGGCGGTTTCGATTTACCACGACTTCTATTTTCTGGGGATCCACACTCACCCCCTCGGGTGAAGAATGCGCGACTAGGAATGCCACCACTGTCGAGCTGGCGACTGCTCGACTTGGCATACAAGCGGCATCTCTCCACGCCCGGGTCTGTGACACAATCCTCGGGTGCTCTTAATGTTCCTACGAGACTACACGAATACAGCAGGATATCATCGATAAAGACTATGGCTGAACCTATCCAAATCACGGTACGGAATGCAGGTTCATCAAATCCGTAGCTTATTTCTTAGGAGCATTAGTCGAGCAAGCGGCATCACGAAGCTCATAATGTCGTAGCGTGTCACGAATGCGGAGTCTTAGGAACATCACCCTCCACACCCTCGATGATACCACGAGCCTCAAATATCTTGGAATTTTCGGGACCCACAGGCGTCGAATAACTCATCGATCACAGGGAGTGGATGCGATTGCGCGGATGGTAACTTTGTTCAGGCGCACATGTCATGCACGGTATGACTCCCATCTTTCTTTTCACGAAGAAGGCCCCGGAGCTCACGTGGGGATATGTGCTGGAGTCGAATGAATCGCTCTTGTGATTAACCCAATTGAGCGTAAGAACCTGCAATGCGGGAGCCATCCTATAGGAGGAATGGAAATGGGCTGATCCACTGGGGATCAAATCAATCAGTGAACTCACCTCTCTTCTGGAGGTAATCCTACTTGATATCATCTGGGAGCCACATACGGGAGCTCTCTGGCCCGGAATCTCTCATCCACGAGTCCCCTCAGCTCACATTTCCACCACGTAAGCTAGATATACGGCAATGACCCTTGCGCGGCATTCTCTGCTTGTTGTCATAGCGAGATCATCTTGGAAGATAACCACACATATTCCCCGAGACTTAACCTCCAATTTCCCTGGCCTATGCAACTTTACTTCCTTTTTATAACAATCTAATGTGGCTCTATGGCGAGATAGTCAATCCATACTGAGAACCACATCAAAATCCCTCATATCTAGGCCCACCGCAGATCCATTTGGGAACTCCTGTCCTCAATCAAAACTCTTATCTCGGCTTCTGCAATACGAGAATAACGGATCTCCGACTTGAAGGGAAACTCTCATGCGACCCTCTAATGTTTGGGTCTGCATGCAGCGATCTAAGAATGGCTTGGATGCAAATGAATGCGTAGCTCCACAGGTCCCACTAATGTATATGCATCATGATCGGGATAGAAATAATACCCGGTGACCACATGCAGATTTGCATACGCATCTTCTTTGGGTGCGGCATATCCTGCACTCGGCACGAGTCGCGGGCTCTGTGCGCATCCACGGGGCCTTGCCTGCCGCCTACACCACGGCCGCCTCTACTGCGGTGCGCCCCCTCTGCTTGGGAAACCTCTCCCTGAAGACCTTTGAGTGCTCATCTCGGGTGTGGGGGTAGCTAAGCTAGCTACTGATGTCTCCGCACCAATCAGCTGAGGACACTCCCTAATAAAATGGCCTTCAGCCTGAGTCAAACATACATCTTGAATCTCTTACACTCCCCATGATGTCGCCTGCGACATGTGACATCTGGAGGAATACTGCGGGTGCCACTTCATGGCCCGGGGGCCTCCTTGATCCACATTTAGAATAGCTCCTGTTTGCACCACGGCCTCTGCCAACCTCTGCTCTTGCTTTTCTTTACCTGTGTCTTGTCGAGCTGCATTTGGGAAGTGCACAGTGCACTCCTCTTACTCTTGCTTTCCTGTCTACTCTGATACATGGCTGTAGTGCTTTGCTTTCGACTCTCGAGAGAGCACCGCCTCTGACTAAGTCCCGATATTATGAGGCATGAGACAAATGCACTCAGGATCAGGTCTTTTTAATCCGACGAAAACCTTTTGCACTTCATGGCTTCATCGGCTTGAATTTATGGAACCAATCTAACTAGTTAGGAAACCTCTTCTCCTATGTCAGCCGTGTTCTTACCATTTAACTTTGAAGAACTCATCGATTTGAATCCTTGGCTACGAGGAAAGAACCTGCTCCAGTGAACTCTTGTTGAAATTGGTCCCATGATATGCCATTAGGATACCTCCTCTCCACGGCGTCCAAGCCAATCCATAGCCACTGTCCTTATCGAGCGGAAGCAGGCGGCTTTCTTCGTCAGGTCGCGACGTAACTCGTAAACCTTGTTTACTCGGTCCTAGCCACTTAACCCGAACATACGGATCCTAGCTAGTCGTATGGGCACAGGCGCCCGGCTTCTGTACTCTTCTGTCGGCCTCCCCAGTTCTTGGCTGCTCTATGTGGTGGTGGAGGTTACGGCTATTTGTCGGTCGCTATGGCTGTTGCGCAATCTGTGCCACTTGCTTCTGCTTAGTAAAGCAGTCCTGGCATTCCCAGGCTCCTTAGTGTGTGGATGATGAAGGCTGACTTCTTCTTGGAGGGTAGATTCATGAGCGATAGTGGAACTACCTCGTGCTCATCCCTACGCAGTCTTGAGGATGACTCGAGCTAATGGAACTACTCTCTAGGACGACCTCGGCGATCCTCTTACTTTACGACACGACACATAGTCTTTGTATAAAAAAAATCAAGCATTTAATACTTTTTTGAATCACCTCATATCGCTATCATTCAACGCTGAATTAGATATAACTGCGAAGTATCAAAACAATGTATACGATCCGATCTTTATGACTACTGATAGTACACCTGTCTTATTACTGCTCCGGCAGTGATCACTCCCACGAATCTGTGGGTGCCTCTATTATTTCCATGACCCGGCCGTATTCTTTACTAAACTCATATAATATTTTTTTCTAAACTTGTGATTTATAAAATTTGACGACATAGCAATTTGTATATAGGACATGTCCCAAGCTTGTATACACAATTTTACGATTCAAATATGGCGGCAACAGCATTGCTTTCGGAAGAGCACCGACTCACTGGCGTTTCACAAAGAAGCTATCTTATGTACATACATTATGCTCCATTATACAAATTCAAGTATTTCCTTCTCGAGATTATTAATTCTGACAACGATACAAAGTAGGGAGAATCTACTATGCTCCGGCGTAAAGGCGTACATGTACTGGAAAATAGTTTTTAAAATAGAAAATAATGAAATTACTTGAGCTCGAGTGAGTGTATGCTTTTAGAAAATGTTTTGCTTTTTAAAAGCATCCCAAAAGCTAATAAAACTTTCGTTTACATGATATTTTCGAGAAATATTTCTTTCTTTACTTTATTTTTACTTTAAAAGTTTAAAAACTTTATTGCTTGCTATGAAAGTTTATAAAACCTTTCAAAATCTCTTGCTTGCTTGCTTTATCTTACTTTGAAGTTTCCAAACTTTTCTGCGACTCTTGCCTTTAAAGTTCTTGAAACTTTTCGCCAAACCTTTGCTTCAAAGTTTCTCAAAACTCGTAAACAGGAGCGCCGGGAACAGTGGTTTTCTTTAAAACTCTCAGGAAGCATGGGCGACCGGGAACCAATGGTTGATTTTTCAAAATTGTATCATTAGCGCAGCATCCCGACCAGCACGGAGGCCTATTTTTCTTCACGTGCCTAGTGAACCGGGCACGGGCGGCGGAGTCTTTTGGGTGGAGCTTTGGCTGCAGGTCCGCATCACCTTTTTAAATATGGTGGGATGACCTGGGTTCTCACCATCACCATAATTTAGTTAGAGCTCATGCGTTATACTCGCATGCGTGCCGCGGTCTCCCTTTAAATGCATGATGTATGTCTACGTTTCTTGAGCCAGAGCAAAACTAAAATGCATGAGATCTAACATCCTGCACAGGTACGTGCGGAATACCTCGTAGGTTTTCTTGCTTAGAACTAGGGAAGGCACATTTTCACAAACATTCTTTGCTTGGCGAAAAATGGTTTAATCATTCAAAACCATTTGCTCATTTGTAGTATGGTTTTACAATTTAAAACCCGATGCTTGCCTTTTCAAAGATGGTTAAATCAAAACCATTTGCTTGCTTTCTAAATTCATTGCTTGCTTCTTGAAAATGGTTTACAAACAAAACCATAAATACAGTGTAAAAGCAGTTTATTATCTGGCTAGTATTTGGAAAATGAGTTTAAGTATTTCATTATCTTTGCTTGCTAAAACGAGGCCTGGTTCACACTTTTCCTAGCCTTTACTTTTTTAACCTACACACTTTCAATGAATCTGACGACATATTAATCGCCTATGTATAGCGTATAAACAACGTGCTTCTGCCTTAAGTCACTTTAAGGTCTGAAACATTCTAACATATAAAATCAATTAACAATTTACCCTTGAGCCTTAAAAAAAGCCTAGCTCCGCTCGTTTGGTCTGCTTTTTCCAACAATACTCTATGGACTTTATTACCCAGAAGAATTATTCCAAAAGGTCTTTAAAAATTATAGAAACTCTCCAGATCAGTCCTTTATATCGATAGCATCTTTAAAATTTCAATGTAAAATTCCTTCTCTAAGGCCTCGACCACATAACCTGAAGTTACAGCATGTTTTTGATTCCAAACTCCTTTGAATCACTACTTGTTATCCTTGATTTTACGGGATCTTAACTCCATAATTTGGAAATGGTTTTAACTTTACTCGTTTTGAAGGCTATGATTCTAAGGTTTCTTCTCGGTGGAATCACCCAGTTGGATCACGAAAACTTCGAGTTATTGTATTTTACATCCCCAGATGACTCATTTGGCGAAACGAATCGCGCATAGCTACTTTGACAAATTTTATGGGCACTTTTGGCTTACAATTTGCATGCACTTCCTTGACCCTAACTTATTCTAGAGTCCTATTTTGCAAATTTTGAATCACTCGATTTAGATGGGTGAAACTCCCATATGTAACCAATTTCTGTGTACAATATGAGCATAATCAGTGAGCTACGAGCTCACACCTTTCGATCCGTGTTGGGAGCCTTAGAACTACAATTTGCTCTTGGTTCCTTCTATACATTTTGTAGCCCCTATCTATTATGGTTCTTTACCAATTGGAATCAATTCATTTTGGATGATTATAGCTTAATCTATAACCAAAACAAAAACAAGTATTTTACCGAATTTTGACTGCACTTCCTTTAAAACCTAACATTATCCTTTTACAACAATTCATCAAAACTAACATGGAATTCATCCAAACCAATCACAACACTTGAATTGGTGATTTGAACTTCAAACCACAAACCCTAGTGAAAAATCCACCCAACCCAAGGTCCACCAATTCCTACAAACTATAAAATTTATGATGATTCCATGTTTAATTTCACCAATTTGGGGTTTTTCCCACAAAATCCTAAGGAATTTAGGGTTAATGTGATCTCTCCACAAACCCTGAACAAGGAGTAACTAAGTTCCATGGAAATGCATACCAAAAGCCTGGCGACATCAAACACCTACCCATGATTTCAAAATGAAACTTACCTTGGTTTTGGTCTCCTTCCCACTTCTTCCTTCTTCCTCCTCTTCCTCTCTTTGGCTCTCTCCTTCTTACGTGAAGCCTCTAGCCTAAAACACAAATGACTCTATTTGTTTGTTCCCACTTATTTAATCTCAACTTTCCTTAATTGCACTTAAGTCCCAAGCACTCAACATTTGCATATCAACTCTCATTATTTATAATATCAACTTTTCATTAATTGAAATTTGACCTTCATCTCTTTAATTTTCAATTGTAACTTATGCTATTTGTATTGTGCCCATCTCTACACTTAATGATTTCTATATTCATGTCCTATTTGCTAAATGACAATTGTACCCTTGTTCTCATACACAAATCCCGGGTTCCATAAACTTTAATTTCCTACTTTAATCTCCAAAATACTACTATGTGACACTTAGAGCTCTTATATGCCCCTACAGTTGTTGTACTGTACACTTTCCCGGGACGGGGCGTTACACTAAGTATATGGATACAAAATTACAAAACTACATAATCGATACAAAGAAAAAGTTTATATTTCTTTTTGAAAAAATATTTCGTCTATTTTGATGTTCACAAAAAAATAATATATTTTTTGAAAATAATTATAAAAAAAGAAATGGTGTCCAAATATCTAGATATGGATTTTAATGCTTTAAAATATTAAAAAAGGATATTAAATGTAATTTAATCATTATTTTAAAAGAACAATAAGAAAATAGTATGAGAAAATTTAAAAATAAAAAGGAAAACTAACTATTTCAAGAGACATTCCACACTATTAAAGGTGAGTACAACATCTCTCCTATCCTCCATCCCATAATTGGTGATGTCCAGCTCTTCGAGATTTTGAAAATTCTTGAACGTGGAAGGTGACAAAAGACATCTCTTCATCAAAAATTTCATCACCATTGCTCATAATATTGCTTAACTTAGGTAGCTTCTCCTAATACTAGTTTTCTTAATTTTGGCCTTGGCTCCAAAATCATTTTCTTCAACTTGGAAAATCTTTCTAAAACCAAAGACCTCCAAAGTAGGAGAATGAAACCCACATTTGAAAACAATAACTAATTGTAAATTAAAGTTGTAATAAACATTAAAATACGTAGTCTATATATTTCAAGAACTCCTAACTACTTCAATACAAAAATAATAATTTCCTTTTAAATTTGTTTTTCATTACAGTATTATAACTTTTATTTAAATTACAATAAACTTACAATGCTTCTTTTTTTATTATTAGGTGGCATAATTTTACAATTAAAATTGAATTGTAACTTTATTCTTGTTTTCAACACTGCTATATTTTATTTTTATGATCCAATATGTTTTTAAAACTAAATTATAAAATAGTTGAATCGTGGATATTTGGTTTTAAAATTGAAATTAATTAATCTCCTTATATGAAATAAAATATATTTCACTCTTTTTATATTTTCAAAAGTAAAATGTTATATTAATCATATAACATCTTAACCTGATTTTCCCAAATGTTATTTAATTCTAAATATAACATTATTATTTGAATTAAATTTTCACTAGTTCTCTTTTCCAATTCATTGCAAATATTTAAATTAGCACCTAATATTTTTTCTTTCTAAACTATAATAATAACTTACCATTTTTACCCTTTTAAAGATATTATTTATATTAATACATTTATCCTTTAAAATTAATTTTTCACTTTAAAATTTTATTTTTCAACTTATTTTTAATTTAAGTATTATTCATAATTGTTTATTATTTAAATTTAATGTAATAAAATTATTATTAAAGATTAATGTCCTCTTCTCATACTTTTTTTAAAATATATATATATTTTTATGGTAAATGTCTCTAAATATTTCAAGTGGCATAAGGAAAAACAAAAAAAAATATGAAAGAAAACTAACCTTCTCATCTAAGGGATTCCGACAGTTAATGATATATAGCTCTTTAATGTGCTCCAAAACCGTGAACTTGGAAAGAGATAAATGATATGACATGTTGTCATTCTTGTCCTCGTAGAAGGTAAGCCTCAATTTAGGTAGTTCCTCTAACTTTAGAATTTCTATTTTTGGGAGGATTCCATCATCACTATTAAGTCCTTGATGATCAAACACATATTCTAGGACTTCACAATTATACACAACTAACTCTTTCAAATTTTGGAAATTGTGTATCAAATGAGATGGGATAAGATTGGCTAGCCGTGGACAATTGTATATTCTATTCGTAATTTGTTAGAGAATTTGTGTTGGGATGCCATATCTTCTTCAACATGGGCATTTACGAGTATTAACTCCTCCAGGTTCGAATGAAACCAATAGAGACACATCATAATATAACATCATTCGTCATAAATTTATGATAAATATAAAAATATTTCCTCAAACGTGAATTCATTAACTCTCGAATATTCACATCTTCATTCTTGTCATAGGTAGAGAACATGAGGTCATAAAAAAACTTCTACAAATCAAATTAAAATGAATCATATTTCCTGGTTGATGGTCAAAAGCTTTAGTTGGCAAAGACAAACAATCATTCATTTATTTCATATATCATAACTATTTTTCACATACGACCATTTATTATTTCATATTAAATCATAAACATACTTTAACAGTCTATTTTTTAAATCTATTTTTATTAAAAAAAAATAGTTTTAGGAGTGATTTTTAATTTAGCTCATTACTTTCCCTTCAAAATATTATTTCAATTTCTTTAGGAAGATTTGAAAACATAAGAACTTTTTAAAGTCTCTTATTCAACTTGGGTTTTTTAATCAAAATGTTAATGTATCTCCTTTCCCTCCATTATTAAATTAAAATATTTCTTTGATCATATTTATCTTTATATGTTTTTTCACACCTATTTATTTTACAGTACATCGTTATAGTACTATGTTCCTCCCTTTACCATTTAAGCCGTTTCAAAGGTATCTTTATCTTTATATGTTTGCTATTGTGTTATCATGTTTTTGTCCTTTATATGAAATTTTCATTTTTTTTGTTCATTTTTTTTAATACTTGTTCATTTTTATTATAAGTTAAACCATATCTGTATATGATATATTATTTACTATGTTACCAATTATTAAATAGTTTATCTGAATTTGTCCGCATGTCTAGCTCAATTACAAAGACGTTTTATATGAAACATTGGGAGGGGGGGGTTCAAATTCCAATAGTGATAGCTTATTATAATATATACCTTTAAAAGTGATTAGCTTTAAAAAATATATATATTTTTTATCTGATTTTTATACTTTTTTGCTCATATTTTCTATTAATTCAATCATTCATATATTTATACATTGCTTATTATGTTAATATTTTTAAAGTTTTATCTCAAATTTCCATATTTTTTGTATTTAGTTTTATTAATACTTTCAAATATGGATATTTTCATCAATATTTTAATAAAATAGAATCATTTAAAAATTTCTTTATAGCAAAGGTATACTATTTAATTTAATTAGATAAATAAATAACAGTTAATTATTAAAGGAATAAGATAGTGTATCGATCGATGTAAAAAAAATCATGTATTTCTTATTACGCTTACAAATTCTAAAATGAAATAGTAGAAAAACAAAACATATAATTAAATAAATAAAATGACCATTGGTTTTATCTTCAATTTACATAAAAAAATTATCCAATCCAATTTCATTTGATTATTTTTTTTCTTGTGAATCATTTTTGAATTTTTTGATAGAACTTATAAAATTATTAATATTTTCAGGTTGTTTATTCAACTTAAACATTAAATATCCACAAATAAAATAATATAGTAAATCCTCTTCCATCTATTTATTATCTCCTTTATAACACATGTATAAAGTGGAATTTAGAATTGAATGTTGGAGGCAACTTAATGTTTCAATTATCATGCAAACTTATATTTAAAATCTTCTACTTCATTTTTTTTTTTGTGAAAATAAAATATCACTTAATAAAGAAATACTTTATAAAATAAAAATAAATAAAAATAAATAATTTAATGGTAATTAATAACCTAAAGATATTATTCAGAATCCTATATATAACAAATATATAAAAATATCGAGTAAACATAAGGATGATGCAATTTAATTAAAATATATATAAAATTTAAATCATTTTTATTTTAAGCTATTCTTATTATCTGATAATGTAGAAAATGCTAATTGTGATATTTTTATTATTACTTATTGTTTTTAAATTTAAAATTTTGTTTAATTATATTTATTCTTTTTAAAATTCATTTATTATCCATTGTATCATGTAAAATTAAAATTAAAATTAATTTAGTATTTTTATTTTTATTTACAAATATAACATTTAAATAATAATTGAAATTTTTATGGAATGTTTTTGTTAGTATTTTCCAAAATTAGTATGAGAAAATTAAAAAAGAAAAAATTGAAGAAAACTAACCTTTTCACCAAAGAGCACTTCATGTTCTTCGATAGGAATATTAACATTTCCTCCATCTTCCACTTCCTCCTCACACCAATTGATATATAAATATTTGAGGTTCTAAAAAGTCATAGGCATGGAAGGAGAGAAAAGGCCTCTTGTGTCGTCATTCTCCTCATTGTTGCATATGATTATCATTCCTTCATTTTAGGGAATGATAACTCCAAGAATTCTAACTTTGGGAGGATCTCACCATATGTATCACATTCTTGAAGATCAAATACATGTTTTAGATTCCTACACTCACTCACATGTATCACTTCCAAATTCTTGAAGCTTTGGATTAAATGACATGGGATGATATTGAGTAGGTTTCCACAATGATACACTGTTAGGATTTGTAAATTGGAGAATGAATCGTGTGGAAGTCGGTGATGCCATATCTCCTTCAATTCACCAAGTCCGTAGAGTACCAACTTCTCCAAATTAGAGAATAAAACCTGTAATATCACACATGACGACATCATCAATTGAAAAGTTGTTATAAATATAAACATATTCCTTTTTACGGTAATGTAATTGATCAATTTCCAAAGTATTGACATTAGTTATATTTTAAAATGTCTAAACTGAACTAAAAAGAATCATGTAAAAGTCTTAGAAAAATAACCAAAAAATAATAAGTTATTAATAGAGAATTTATTCACTTCGGCTACTCCAATATCAAAGATTCATATATGAATTATTAGGGAAAATTAATTAAAACACAAATTTCTATTTAACTGTAGTCTTTAAATCAACCCTTCTTACCTCTTAAATAAAATTCTTAAATTAATCAATCATTTAGAAGAAAAAACATTAAACTTTAAAAATTTAAAACCTTACAAAAATAAGAGAGATAAACACTCTTTTTTATTCATTTATTAATGAAAATAAAAAAACGATATTAAATATCGTTTTCAATTACAACACGATCCAAATAAACAAAATTCTTCATAATCCTATCATACATTTCCTCCCTTTTCCTCTTCAAATAATCCTCATTCATTATAACACCATTCTTTATAACAATTACATCTGAATCAGATCTACAAAAAAATTCTATAAAATTATTTTCATTAAAATGACATTTGTTCCACCATCTGGAACACATCTCATCACGAAACCCATATATCTGAGCCCATTGAAACCATCTCTTATACCTCTTACTCAAACAAACCTTACAACTGTTTTTCGCCTTTTTTCTCTTAATATCAATATACAATATCCCAATAAATTTAGATACCAATTCACCTGACGACTCACCTATCTTAATCCTCTTTATAACACCTGCATAATAACCTAACATCCTATTTTAGCTTTATAGCCCACTTTCATTAAAGCATACCAATTCATGTAATCAAGTATAAAGAATCGGTGTTATAATGAATGAGATTATACAGAAGTGAAAAAAGGGAGGAAATGTATGATAGGATTATGAAGAATTTTGTTTATTTGGATCGTGTTGTAATTGAAAACGATATTTAATATCGTTTTTTTATTTTCATTAATAAATGAATAAAAAAGAGTGTTTATACTGTTTTTGTAAGGTTTTAATTTTTAAGAGTTTAATGTTTTTTCTTCTAAAGGATTGATTAATTTAAATTTTATTTAAGAATTTAAGAAGGGTTGATTTAAAGACTACAGTTAAATAGAAATTTGTGTTTTAATTAATTTTCCCCTAATAATTTAACTATATGAATCTTTGATGTGGAGTGACGAAGGAGCGTTCATCAAAAAATAGAGAATTAAAATTAAAGAGGGACCTAAGTGAGTCCGACTCACTGCAGGGTGGTCCATTTAATTTTGATTGAGCTAAGGGCCCACGGCCCGTTAAGTTAAGTTGGTAATAAGTCAGATGATAGATTCATAAGTAATGTGGATTCGCTTAATATTTAAAAATTGAGCTGAGTTTTGAAATTGAACTATGGTAGATTGGAAACGTGGTAGGATGGTGTTGCAAGATTTACTGTGTCACCGAATCCGTGTGAGGCTGGAAAGCACAGGATAGTATTGTTAGCCGACTTAACGTCCGTTAAATCCTTTCCGTTAAATGATGACGTGGAAGGTGGGCCGTGGTTCAAGGTTGAAGCTTAGCGATGCGGGACAAGATACTCGCATCGCCCCCCCTCCGTGATCTCTTTTTTCCGTGCGCCGCCAAGTCGACGCCGGATAGAGCCCAGAGAGGCTGCCGGCTGGGATTTAATTTAAAAAACTGACGACGCGCCCCATGGGGCGGTGGTGTTTTACCTCCTCAACTTGAAGGTAGGCGCCTGGTGTTGTGTTTTCTAGTGATCCTCCGATGGTACGCTGTTGGCAACATGGTGAGAAGGAAGGTCACGACTCATCATGTGTGATGGTTCTGCATCCATACTAGTCATTCAACCGTAAGTGTATTATTTGTAGTTTGAAACCACTGAGGGTGTCCTGTAAAAGTCCCAAGGGTCGATACGTATGTGACATCACCAGCATTTAAACCAGAGCTGTATCCGTGGGAGTTTGGGGATTTTACCCAAGTTATTTAATGTGTTGAAATACTTTTTATATTGGTCAGAATTCACGGAAGGATGAAGATATGGAACTGTCATTTCTTCCTGGGTTGCGTAAAGGCGGCGGATGATGATTGAAGCTTTTAAAGAGAGTCCTGATGAAATTCCACTCGCCTCATGTCAGTGCTATACTCGTTGAATGGTAAGATAAAAGAAACTCACCTGTGGAGATAGATCCTGGCTTATGGTCCGAAGGGAACAACCATCTCACTTATTTTCCTTATTCAACCACTTCAAAATCAAACTCCTACTCGACCGCAACTGCTTCATCTTTCAAACAATAATCCTTCATCTCTGTTCTCTTCTAGCTTTCTCGACCTCCAAATGAGGTTTCAAACCACCAAATAATATTATTACACTTACCTCTGGCCGAACGACTAACTCCATCTAGCCATGTGTATCCCCGCAAACGGTCGCGACCTTCCTCATGTTGCCAATGCGCAAGCGCATACCCACCTGAGGATCTTTAAATTTCAACACCGGTCGCCTACCTTCTGGGCTGAGAGCAAACACCAACACCTCCTCCAGACCTCTGTCATCCCGTTTAAAAATCAAGGCAGAGCTTCTGGCCAAGAACATATATTATCCCATCACTGATCAGACTTAACTAAAAAGATTCTGAGGGGGGCATGCAAGTAATATCTCACCCACACATTCATAAGCTTCCAACCTCGAATTCCATCGACCTTCCATCGTCATCATTTAACTTAAAAGGATCAACGCATGACTTAAGCCCATCACTTAATACGGTCCTGTCATCTAACCCCTCACACTATCAACGCCATATCTTACCAACACGATCCCACCACGTTTCGACCTACACTGCTTCATTTCAAAACCCTGCTCCAATTTTTGAAACATTAAAACCATCCACACGTTTTTTAATCTATCATCCTGAATTTTTTATTACCAACCCTAATCTCCTTAACAAAGTCAGGCCCTTATTTAATCTGTAAAATAACAGATCACCTCCATAAAGAGTTTTACCCACTTTAGGTCCCTTAATTTATTTTCTTATTTTTTTTGACAACTATCTTTCATTACTCCACATCAAAGATTCATATACTAAATTATTGGGGTAGCAACAATTAAATACAAATTTCTATTTAATCGTAGTCTTTAAATCCAACCTTCTTAAATTTCAACAAAATTTTAAATCTTTTAAGAAAAACATTAAACCCTTAAAATTAAACCTTACAAAAGCAAGATAAACACTTTTTGTCCATTATTAATTAAAATGAAAAACGATATTAAATATCGTTAATTTACAACACGATCCAAAATAAAACAAAATTCTTCATAACTTATCACTACTTCCTCCCTTTTCCTCTTCATATGGTTCCTCATTCATTATAACACCATTCTTTACAACAATTACATCCGAATTGCATGCTTAACAAAGTGGGTCATGCCAAAACAGGACGTAGTTTGTCAGCAGGTGTTATAAAGAGGACACAATATTAGGTAGAGTCGTCAGGTGAATTTGCATCTAAATTTATTATTATTATTAATTGTTTTGAATTATAGGATTAATATATATATCATATATTATTTTTTAAAAGATTGTATAGACATACAAGAGAAAAATAAAAAACAGTTGTAGAACGGGGCCTGGGGAATCAATATGTGGGGAGAACTGCTGGAGGAGGAGGAGGAGTGATTTAAAAGATGGTGGGTCGAAATTATGAATACGAAAGTACGAGTTTGAACCCATTCAAACGCAGTGAAATTAGGTGAAAGATTAGGAGCACATCGGAAAAGGCCGGTATAAGGTGTGAGCTGAGGTGTGTTAAGGCTTTTAGATTCGCCAGGAAGGAGTGTTGGCATAAGGAGACAACAAAGGCCTGCATTACAGGTTCAGGTATTTACATGGACTGGTACTAGTAATGTACTCATAATATTTGAAGTACCAGGAATGTGTTGATTGTTATGTTTGCAAAGTGACGCCTGATTATTGCATACGTCGAGACTATATTATATGTTTGAATTTGCGACAGGTTGCCACTATAGATCAGGCGCTGTGAAGGCGTCAAAATCCAAGATATTGGGTTAGTATACTAATGAGCACCAATTGATCTAGATGTTAACGACAGATGACATATTTGATAGGTTTTATACAACTATGCCTGGGTTATGGATGGTAAAAAGGGATTTATCTCATAGGTTTATAGTTAAAAAGAGTTGGTGCAACGTAATTACAGTTGATGGCAACATCCAAGCAATCAAAAGTAGTGACTGATAAGACGCTTTACTGAGCCGTCACATTGCAGATAGTTCAAAGTTTATACAGTTGTGAGTACACAAGAATGGAAGTGGAGGTTCAAGTAATGGAGATATAATATTATTCAAAAGAGCACTTGTATATAGTAGAATACCATGATTTTACTGTAATATATATATAAGTTGAGATTTATTTTAAAAGTGTTTAAATTAATAATTGCAGATAACACAAATTCTATTTAACTGTAGTTTTGAATCAACTCCTTCTTAAATTCTTAAATAAAAATTTAAATTAATCAACCTTTAGAAGAAAACATTAAACTCTTAAATACTTCAAAACTTTACAAAAACAGTATAAACACTCTTTTATTCATTTATTAATTAATAAAAAACGATATTAAATATCGCTTAATATAAACATCATCCAAATAAACAAAATTCTTCATAACTATCATACATTTCTCCTTTCCTCTTCTTATATAACTTAATTCATTATACTATTTCTTTATAAATACCGCACCGACCGTGACACAAAAATTATAAAATTATTTTCTATTAAATGACATTTGTTCCACCATCTCGAATTATTATCTCATCAGCTCAAACCAAGATATCTCGTTCATTGAAACCATCTCTTATACTCCCTACTCAAACAAACCTCTCGCAAATGGATCAAGTTTATGACTGTACTCAGCTGATCCAATTAAAAACATGCCCTTAAAGGTGATTCTTCCCCGTTGAACTCACTAGCAAGAGAAACAACCGTCCACCACCACTCTATAAACGATTCCTCCTCAGCCTGCACTATCTTCTTCTTGATAATATTTCTAATCTCCACCGGTAACCTCGCAAAACCTTCCATTCTCTCCTTGCCCATAAACTCAATCAAACAACTCTAATTTATAGCCTATTCCAAATTAAATTCACATAAATTTTTCCCAAATTTATTCTTTAATTACAATTTCATTTCAATTTCCTTTTGATCAAAACCTCTTTAATTATAAACCATTACTTTTCTAACAAAACATCACATCAAAACCTATTACCTATTACGTTTTCCACTTATCGTCATCACTTACGTCATAAAAAATTTATTATTACGTTTTCCACTTATCGTCATCACTTATTACCTATTACTTACCTATTACGTTTTCCACTTATCGTCATCACTTACAATTTCATTTCAATTTTTGATCAAAACTCCCTTAATTATAAACCATTACTCTTTCTAACAAAACACCATCAAAACCTGTTACCTATTACTTACCTACGCTTTCTCCACTTATCAGTCATCACCACAATTCTATTTCAATTTTCCTTTTGATCAAAACCCTCTTTTAATTATAAACCATTACTTTTCTAACAAAACATCACATCAAAACCTATTACCTATTACTTACCTATTACGTTTTCCACTTATCGTCATCACTTACGTCATAAAAAATTTAAATTATAAATTATTAAATTACATATTTACACAAACTACTCTTCAAATTTACATTTAAATGTCATTCCAAATCCTTCACACCGCCCAGAACCATAACTGAAATAAAACCCACAAATATTCAAACTAATTTATCATTTAATAACTTTTCTAATCACAATTTATTACATAAATTCTATCTTCACTTATTTTTCTTCAAAATCAGTAAAATTACACATACTGCAACAGGAAATATTGTCCACTAATGCATCGCTATTATTCATACTTATTACTTACAATCATTCTATCCCCAACATTCTCAATCAACGAATAATCGCAAATAATCCTTCTTATCCCCACACATCAAAACTACATTCATCGCCTTCCAATATACCCGTACCAAACAATATCCCCGTTGTGTCCTCCTTGAGAAACCAACCACGCCTAAACAAACTCCTGCAAATTGCACACCATTTCCTGACCATAAACCCGTGATTATCTCCCGGAGTCCGGGGACTTTCATCTTACCATTCAATAGTATCTGCCACAAACGCAACCCAGATTCTGGAATTTCATCCAGACTCTCTTTAAAAGCTTCAATCATCATCTTCGTTTTTACCCACTGAAACCGACGGGATTCTCCTCTTCCATCCTTTCCGGCGAATTACGAACCATCTCACGTATTTTCCTTCTATTCGAACCACTTGGGCAAAAATCCCCAAACTCCCACGGACCTGCAACTCTGGTTTCATCTTTCAAACAATAATCCCTCGCATCCTCAGCCCTTCGGGCTTTCTGGACCTCCAAATGAGGTTTCAAACCACCAAATAATACACTTACCTGGTTGAATGACTTCAACCCATCTAGTTGCAGGTATCCCTGCAAATGGTCGTGACCTTCCTTCTCATGTTGCCAACAAGCGTACACCATCGGAGGATCTTTAAATTTCAACACCGGCCGCCTACCTTCAAAGTTGAGAGTAAAACACCACCACCTTCCTCTGGACCCTGTCATCCCGTTTTAAAAAAAATCACGCGCCTTCTGGCAGAATATATGTATATCATCCCGCTGCCGACTTGATTTGCGACTTAATCCAAAAGATCACTGAGGGGGGGCGATGCACACTGTCCCCATCGCTAAGCCTAACCAACCCCCGTCCACCTTCTTCCACTTTGCCATCATTTAACTTAAAGGATTTAACGGACGTTAAGTCGACTACTTTAATACTATCCTATTACTCCAACCCTCACATTTTATCTAAGTGACTCGGCCATATCTTACTACCACTATCCTACCACGCTTCCCTAATCTACAATCGTTCATTTCAAAACTCCCGCTCCAATTTTTAAATATTAAACCATCCTATTACTATGAATCTATCATCCGACTTATTACAAACTTAACTCATTAATTTGATAAAGAGAGAATCCGTTTGCTTCCTACTCGTAAAGGCGAAGATAATGATTGCTTTTTAAAGAGAGTTCCGATGAAATTCCGTAATCCACATGGCTTGCAAGTGCACATCGTTGAATTAAAAGATAAAGAAAATCCCACTCCAAAGAGATAACTGGGTTTACGGGTCCGGCGGAAATGGCAAATCTACATCAAGGGACGGTTAGGCGTGGCTGGAGCCATACAAGAGAGGACCTGCAGATAATGTTGGCAAGTATCAAGATATTGGAAAGACGATTTAATGTAGTTTCTTTAGATGTGCCCAAAAAGGGATAAGAGAAGGATTATTTGCGTGATTCGTTGATTGAAATGTTTAAGGATAGAATGATTGTAAAGATTAGTATGAACCAATAATGATGCCATTATCGACAATATACATGTTGTGGCGATGTAATTTTTACCCGGTTTAAAAAATAACAAGATGCACTTACGTAATAAATGCATTGTTGTTATTAATGATAAATTAGTTTGAATATTTTGTAGTTTTGTTACAGCTTATAATTTGCAATGATGAAGGATTGGAATGACATTTAAATGTAAAATTTAAGAGTAGTTTGTGCAATATGTAATTTAATAATTTATAATTTAAATTTTTTATGACGTAAGTGATGACGATAAGTGGAAAACGTAATAGGTAAGTAATAGGTAATAGGTTTTGATGTGATGTTTTGTTAGAAAAGTAATGTTTTATAATTAAAGAGGTTTTGATCAAAAGGAAATTGAAAAATGAATTGGTAAAGGATGCACATTAAGATGACTTTGCATATGTTTTAATAGGTAAAATAGTAATAGGTGATGACGATAAGTGGAAAACAGAATAATAAATTTTTATGACGTGAAGTGATGCATGATAAGTGGAAACGTAATAGGCAATAGGTAATAGGTTTTGACGTGTGATGTTTTGTTGTAAAAGAATTATTATAATTGAAAGTTATGCTGATCAAAAGAAATCGGAATGAAATTGTACCAAAGAATAAATTGTAAAATTTACGTGAATTTAATTTGGAATAGCTATAAATTAAAGTTTGTTTACGTGAGTTTATGGGCAAGGAGAGAATAATACTTTATGAAATACCTGGAGACAGAAATATTATCAAGGAAGGAAGATATGCAGTACGAGGAGGAATCGCTTATGTGTAGGTGGTGGACGGTTGTTTCTCTTGCTAGTGAGTTCAACGGGGAAGAATCACCTTTAAGGGCATGTTTTTTAATTGGGTCTTTAAAATTGGCCATAAACGATCCATTTGCAGAGGTTTGTTTGAGTAAGAGGTATAAGAGATGGTTTAAATTCAGCCGTATATATTGCTCAGATTTGTGACGTTGCCTGCATTCATAACAAATGTCATTTTAATGAAAATAATTTTATTAATTTATCCGATCCATTTAATTGTTATAAAAAAGAATTGCATATATAACGAATTTATGATTATAAGGAAGAGCAAAAGGAGTGAAAATGTATGATAGATTATGAAGAATTTTATTATTTGGATCGTTGTAATTGAAAACTTATATTTAGTTTATCGTTTTTTATTTTCATTAATAAAATGAATAAAAAAAAAGAGTTATTATATCGTTATGGAAGTTTTAATTTTAAGAGTTTAATGTTTTTCTTCTAAAGGGTTGGATGCACTTAATATTATTTAAGAATTTAAGAAGGGTTGATTTAAAGACTACAGTTAAATAGAAATTTATTTATGTTTTAAAAATCATATAAAAATCTTAGAAAATTCATTGAAATAATTAACAAACTAAGTTGCAAAAGGATGCTCATAGACTACTTCTTGAATAAATGTATCATTATTTAATAATCATGGATTATATAGATTCCTCTAATGGCATAAGTTATTTTAGCTCCTATCATCTAAAAAGTTTTATTTAAAAACTTATAAAATTCCCTTTCATATGCCATACAAAAATCATGTAAAGATCTTGAGAATTACAAAAAAATTATTATTATTATTATCATGTATAAAATATATTAACAACACAATTCATTTTAATAATAAAGTTTTTATTTTAAAAAAAATATGTGGTACAATAATGTGAATCCTGAATTTTCACTATTATTTCCATTTATATCCCTAAATAAAAAGTTTTTGTAAATATATGTACTTTCATTTTAAGAGCACTTCTAACCTTGATATTCCTAACCATAACACTAACCTTGAGAATTAAGAAAATAAATTGCAGCATAATAAAATAAATAATAAATTTGAATATTTAAGGTTTAGAAAATTTTAATTTTAAAACTAAAAATAATAACACGCTTTCTAAAATTTTGAGAATTAAAATTTCATAAAATCTGAATTTACACTCTAATTAAAAATTAATTATTTAATTAAATAAAAAAATTAAATTTTTAAGTTTAGAATTACATCCAATTATTAGTTTTACAATGCAAATTTGATTTTATGAATAAAAATAATAATTAAAACTGACATCTAAAAATTCATAATTTAAACACATTTATAAAATTTGTGATCGAAAAACTAAATAATCATGTTTTTAAACATTCAAATCTTAAATTTTTTACTGTAAATTTTGATTCAAAATTAATATATTAAAAGTTAATAACTCAAAACTTAAAAATCCACCAATTCTTTTTAAATCATAATTAAAATTCAAAAAATGTGCTCATTATTTAATAATAATTAAAATTAAAATTTTAATTGAGATTTAGAAGAATTAAATTTGTTTTTTAGAAAATTTGAGTTTTCAACTTTTAAAATGACAATTTTGAATAAGAATTTTAGAAAAAAATGACTTTCAATTTTGAATATTAATAAAATGAGTCTTTAGTTTTCTGCCAAATATTTTAGAAAATATTTAAATTTACTAATTTTAAGATTAGTTTACTTTTCCTTTTCAAAAGAAAAGATTATTCATTTTAACTAAGATTTAGTTTTTGATTCATAAATCAAGTTTGGTTTTCAAAAAGCTAATAATTAGATACAATTCACCAAACTTAAAATTTACTTCTTTTTTATTTAAATAAATAAATTAAATTTTGTAACTTTAAAATATAAATTCAGATTTTATAAAAATTTAATTCAATTTTTTTAAAAAAAAACTTGACAATTATTATTTTTAATTTTATAATTAAAATTCATTAATTCAAATTTATTTTTTTATTTATAATACAGATTTATTTTCTCAATTCTCAAGGTACGTAGTTTGGTTAAGGATATTCGAGGCTAAAAATGCTATTAAAATGAATATACATGTATTTCAAAAACAAATTTAGTTCAAGATATATTATGTTGCTAGAAATGCTAGAAATACTTTTTGTTTCACGTCAAGGTTATACTTAATATACACTATTTCTTTTATAAGAATTTTCTCATTTAAAATTATGCTTATTATAACTTATACTATATTATTGTACCTTACATACCTCCATCTATATTATTGATGTTCATATTAATAGTATTTATAATATTTACTCAATAGTCTTTCTAAAAAACTTACTCAATAGTATGCATGTTTATATATATTATATATTATTTTATTTGTTTCATCTAAAATTTTGATATTCCCTTTATTTTCATCAATATTTTCCTTAATATTTCAATAAAAGAGAATTACAAAAAAAATTTATCTTTACAAAACAAAACAAGTAAATGAACAAAATAGAGATTCATTTCGCCATCATTTTCCATCATCTAAATCTTAACTAACTCTTTTCCTTTACTATCTTTTTTCTTATAAAACATTACTATTATCTTAAGATTTTAAAATTCAAATAGGACAACTTTTCTAAATACTGAGAGTATCTTCTAGTAAAATGATATACTAAAATCTCTTCTTATCTTCATGTTCTCTCTTCTTAACACACAAGTTGAAATTTTGAAATAAAGATATATATGGTAGTTTAATTTGTTTCTACATTGGATTTACTTATTAAAAAAAGTGATGCAAAAAAGTAAAAATCTATGAAAATTAGCTACTAATTAAGCATGAACATACCTGGTAGTTGAAAATGGCATATTGACATCAGGATTGCCTTGGGAACACATTGCTTCAGATGTTGTTTCCAACTCAGAGCTGAAATAGCCAAAGTTCACTAGCTTTGGTAGAAAACAAAGTTCCAAGGATCTTAATTTAAGGAATAGTAATTGCAAGTTGACTTAACATATGCCCTCTTCCATTATTTGTCGCATCTCGTCAGTAATCTTCTATTGTCATTTTTCAAGTCAGGGAAGGTCTCTACCCATGAGTATGAATAGAATCTCTGGTCCTGCTTTGATTATTCCCTGCAACCACAGCTTTTAGCTAACAAAAGAACTTTACTGATCTGTTTCATCTTATATTTCACTAACCCATAATCTTAGTTCTCTGTTGAATCTCACACACTCCCAGTGACACCCATCCGTAGAGTAAAGTCATCGTCATTCTCAGATGTAACGTTTTTAATTTTTCATATGTTTCTGGCACTTCATCGAAACTGCCTATAAATATTGCATAACTTGTTAAGTTGTGACCAAATATATCTGCTTTTGGTACCAACTTGGCCTTTGGTATTTTTACTTCGATCGTCCTCAAACAATGCAGATTATTCAATTCTGATAAACAAACGTTGCTATCTCCATCACAAACTTCTTCGACCGCCCATTCAGAAAAACTAGATTTCATGAACAAACATTCTAATCGAGACAAGCTTGATAAGATATCCCGCGGAATTACTTTAAGCTCCTTGCGTGAGTTCAAACTGTCACCTTAGATCGTCAATCGCATCATTTCTCTGGCGCTGTTGGATGCTCTAACCCACCATGCTAAGAACTTGTGTTTCTTTAGCTCTCCAATTATAGCCACTCCTCCCAACTTGCACCTATCTATTAGCAATGTTCGAAGATTTGCGAGGGATTGAAGCGTTGAAGGTAATGTTGGGAAATGCATTCCAAACAAGGCTAAAACTTTGAGTTGACTCATCACTTCAAAGAACGTGTTTGGGATAGTATTCAAGGAAGCACCACTATCGCTTTGCAATATAAAAAATTGAAGTTTCGGACATACCAGCTTGGGAGGAAGCTCGAGCACAGCTTTGCAATATAAAGAGATGAATTTGGATTCATCTTCAATCTTTTTGTCTTGGGCCTTTGACTGACGAACATCTTCTACAACCTTAAATCGATGAGGATCCTTGGATGCAATAATTCTAGCTACATCACGAACAAGATCATGCATCATGACACTCTTATGATCACCATCCATGAAAAGCAACCCGAGGCTCTACCCGTAACCTGTCTCCATCATCTTCAAGATCATTGCAACAAGCTTGAGGCTTTGAGGGTTTTCACCAATGCAACTAGTTTATTTATCGCTTCTCCAATGAATGATAGTCAAAGAAATCCAAAACAATAAAATATGTTCTAACATTTGATCCGCTGAAATATCACCATAATAGCTCATGCAACTAATAAAGTAAGAACAAGGACTCACTTCATCGCTTATTCAAATGATTGTACTTCCACTCTATTACGAGTATACCTTTTTCAATCGATTCCTTCAATATTGATTGGTACAACCTCTTAGTTCGGCCCAACGCATTCTCTTCCTCCATATTAAAGAATAGCTTTTATCTTTTCAATGCCTTTGCAATCGTTATAATTGTACTAGTAGACTCTACATTTATCAAGTACTTAATTGTTATGGGTCGCAGTTGGTCCCCCTCCACAGAATCACCTGCTATATTCTTGAGTAAATGCCAATCTTCTTCAACTTGTAAAGGTTTTATTGGAAAACATCTGTGTGCGCCCATGTCTTTGCGTAATCGGTTTTCGTTTCTAGAGACCAACACTAGCGTAGACATTAGAACTGACTGTCTTTGAAAGGAATTCCAACTTTCTCCAAATTAATTTCCTTCCAAATGTCATCCAAGATAATAAGGATGTTCTCTTTCTTCTGTTCTTTCTCTTTCTCCGGTTGATTCCCTTTCTCCGGTTCCTTCTTTTTCTGCAGTCTCTGCTTCAGTTCATCTGCTCTTGTGGATTCATCCTTCCCCTTAAATTGGAAGTCTAACCCTTCTGCAGTTCTTTGCTGAATTTTGGCAATCCCTTCTTCATCTTTTTTAGAGTCTCGAGTCCAGGATACATCTATGAAGATATCTGTGGTGAACAGATTCTGTTGCTTAGCTTGTTGAGCTACTTGTTTGACCAGCATGGTTTTGCCCACACCGCCCATCCCACATATCCCAATCATCTTCGTGTTATCATCTCTCAAGGCATCCATAATTTGGTTCAAAGTGGAGTCTCTTGACTGAAAACATTCATATCCTTTAAACGTTGCTCTCCGTGGAAGGACCCTGTATGAGATTCCATCAAGGAAATTGCGGGCTGTTTGGATCCCAACAATAACCTGCGAATTCTTGTATGCTTCTCTGCCAAGCTGGTACCGTGAGATGAGATTAGGACACCACCCATTCAAACAGCTCATGTTTTGATCATCCCTCATCAATGCCTCTGCCTCCACTGTGATCCGATCAACCTGATTCAGCCAGTCTTGAACACCTGCCCACTTCATCCCTTTCTGGTGGTTTATCAACAGTTATTTGCTGATCATCCTTCGCCGTCTTCAACTTCTGAACTTGGTTGTGAAGTTTTTCAGCATGGCTGCGGTAGCAAAACAGATAACCGAGATGGCATCCAATAGGGGCAACCAAGTACTCTGAAACTTTCCCAGCAACGGCAATAACTATCTCTGCCATTTCGTCTCTGTTACTTGGATTTGGATTTGGATTTGGGAAAACAATTGGAAAGTGCGAAAAGTCTCCAACAATTGATGCAGTGTGACCAAAACGAGAGCAAATGGGTTTTTTTTTTTTTTTTGAATTTGGTTTTGGGAAACAGAAGGGAAATGAGAAACAACAAAAGGGAAAAGCTTATAATTTGATGCAGTGTGACCAAAAAAGGAGAACTGGTGGGTTTTTTTTTTTTTTTTTTGGAATTTAATGTTGGAAAACTGAAGGGAAATGAGAAACAACAGAAGGGAAAAGCGTATAATTTGATGCAATCTGACCAAAAAACGAGAACAGGTGGGGTTTTTTTTTTTTTTTTGGAATTGGGTTTTGTTGAAAAACAGAAGGGAAGGAAACAAAACAGCAATAGGAAGAAACTAAAAGAAGAGAGCTTAAGAAATGGATAGGAGAAGAGTATTTGAGTTGAGTCAGGACTGCAGGGTTCAAAAACTCGATCGAGTGGGGCCGCGCCGAGTCCGATGTTTCGGTTGAGATTCCGAGTCAACTCGGTCTTCTTAGAAAAGAAAAAAAAAGCATTCCGCAGGTGTAAAGTGTAGGTAGGCTCTACCATTTGTGCCTGTTACAACAAATAAAATCAACTTTGTAAGAGAAACGATCTTCTAAAATTAACTAAAAATCACTTTCTTACCGAGATGAACCAGATTTTCAATCCTAGCTGATGCCGCGATGGTGAGTAGACTATCTTGGATTTCTAATCCTAGACTTTCTGGGAGATCCGTGGTGCAGTGCGTAGACGATAAAGAAGATGAAGAGATAAGGATAAGGAAGATGAAGGGAATGAATGGGTACTCACTCACCCGTTCGTGCCACCTACCACTAATGTCTAAATTACCTACTCACCCATCCGTCTTTCTCAATATTACTACTCCTTTATTCTTTCAATCAAAACCCACTGTTGGGCTGTCGGTCAGGGAGGTGACTGGAGAGCGGAGAGTGGAGAGTGGAGAGTAAGTGGAGAGTTTCCACTATTTTTTGTTTGATATATTACAGCTAGGCTTGGTACATAGCTTTCTGACCGGTAATAGGAGAGTTTCCACTATTTATTGTTTGATATATTACAGCTAGGCTTGGTACATAGCTTTCTGACCGGTAATAGCAGGTCGTTCCACCAATTAGCTATTGGAAATAAACACTGAATATGAAATGGTCGCAGTACAGACTACAGATAGAGCAGCTTTTTCATTCTCTTTCTTGCCCTTTTTTATTTTTTTTAAATATTATATAATTAATAAAAAGTTTGTAATTAATAAAAAGTCTGAGTTGGGGAAGACATGAAATGAAATGACGACCCACCTAAAACCTAAAGGTCAAATCAACCGGGGATTGGGACCCACGCTATTGAACAAAGTTGTCATTCTTTCTTTTTTTAAATTTTTTAAAATAAAATTCTGAGTTTATTCATTTGTTTGGTCTATTTTGGTGGTAAGAAGTAATATTTACTTCTTTTTTAGTTTTTTGTTTGAGAATTTATTTTTTCTTTCCTTAATATTAATGCATTATTTCATTCTTTCAAAATCACCATAAATAGGCCAATAAAAACTTACTGTTGGGCACTCGGTCAGGGAGGTGAGTGGGAGAGTGGAGAGTGGAGAGGTCAATCACCAAGAATTTAATCAATACCTATTTTCTCTCTAATTGGGAACCTGCGTACAGTCAGGAATATGCAAGAAACACCTACTTTTAATTTGTTATACCCATTGATTATTTTAATCATTTAATATCTTTTCTATGATAACTTTAAAATAAGTAAAAATTATTGAAAACATCATAAAAAATCTCTATCAATATATTTTTTATTTATATTTCAACTCTCTCACCCTTACACTCCTTTCGGACTCCAACCACACTTATAGTTAATTTATAGTGGTCGATCAATTTAATATATTTAATATATTGATAATGGACCCGAACGATTGTCAAGCTCATAAATAATTGATGGGCTTCACTACTCAAAAGATGTAAATGATCCAAAAAATTATCAGAAATGACCCATAAAAATTCTGCAAACTTATTAGTAAAAAGTTTAATTATTTTCTTGTGTTTTATATATATTTAATTATTTCCTTATATTTATATATATATAAAAGTAAATCGAATATTATAATTTAATAAGGGTTTAATAAAATATTTTGGAGAAAAAATAAAATATTATGGTTTAATCTTAATTATTTTCTTTTAATTTTATTTTTCATAAATCTTTTTGAAGATAAATAACCGTTAATAATTTTAAATTCATTTCAATTATGTTTTTCTATATACCTGATATGTTTTTTTATTTAATAAAATTTATATTTTATAATATATTTATTGGTTCTTGTTAATCAATTGCTTTACGGTTAATAAATGCTCTTGATAATGGACAACATTCTAAAAGTGGATGTTCAAGTTAGTCAGACTCATCCGCACTAATTTTATAAAATATTAAATAATAATTTTTTAATTTTAAAATAAAATGAGACAGTGGACAGAGGACTTTTCAACCTTAACAATTTGCCTTTGTCTACAGTCTGCTCTCTAAGATATTGCCACGCATATCTACTTTCATTCATATTTTTATATATTTTTTCCATATTTGCACAATTATATTATAAGAATATTTTGTTTGATAATCCTAATTTTGTTTTATATTTTTGAAAAAAACAATTTGTATTTTTCACATTTATCCCTTTTGCATATCAATTATCAATTATGTTTCTAATTCAAGTTGAAATCTCTCATTCTTTAAATCCCCTTGCTTTACCATTTGATTCAATTCCTCTCAAAAATAATATTTTATTAAATTCATTAATTAATACCGCATCAAAGTTAGATTTACTTTAATCGATAATGAAGCTATCAACTTTATTTTTCTATATTTTATGTGTTTTGTTTTATTTTTATTGACAATAATTATAATTAAAAATAAATTTTTACTTCAACTTATGAAATATTTGGCTTTTATTAAATTTATGGGAATCCAAGTCTATGTAATTTATTTCACCATTGAATTCCTGCCTTATTGACTTTGAATATGGTTGTCAGATTTCAATCATGTTTTTTTTATTATTTCTTTATTTAATTGACGCTAATGTCAACCATGAAAATTAGATCGATGGGTTTCCTAAATCCATTTATTACATTATCGTTAAAGAATGTTTTCTTTTCTAGGGTTTTTTTGGAAACCAAATGAGTGATAGATTTATTTTTATAATTATTCATTTGTTCCATTAATTGAAGTAGAGTGTTTCAGGGAAAGAAATATAATGAAATATCTATCGATTTTAGTTATTAGTCTCCTCATTTTTTTGTGATTATTCATGGGGATATTTTTTGAAGCCAAATTTGATGTTTTCCTCAGTTTTACTCTACTATCTTATTAAGTATAAAAATTGCTTTTGGAAGAAAATTTAATTTTTAACCCAATTTTACAAATTATGATTGTCCAACCGCTTGATATGAAAAAAAGACTAATTTTGTCATCGTGAAAATAACGAAAATTTACTTAGTCCTTAAGTACCATATCTCTGTTATTTCGCGCGACTTATATATTTTGGTTAATTATACTCAACTCAAAACATTGTAATTACATCAAATATGTATTGGCGCTATCTCCGTTGAACTACTAATATATTGACTTAAACGACTAAAATTACAATTACTCAAATATGTAGATTCGGGCTATCTTTCAAATCCATACAAATTCATATCACAAAATAACAAATAATTTCGCCGAGTAACCCACAGATTTGCTCAAAAGTCATCGCTAACCTCAACATTCAATAAGTTATTATATAAGCATTTGAACGTATCAATCGTAATATACTAATAATGAGGGCAGATAAAAACCTAGTTTTGCAATTTTTTTCCCTTCAGATTTCAGTTCCGCCGCTTTTACCGATAGTGAATTTGCATACCCAATGTAAGTTTTCTTAACTTTCATAACGGCCATTTAAGGACAAGTGATTATAAGGAAACGAAAGAATTACTAATAAATTTACAGCATGAATGTGGTCACCCTTTATAAAGTAAATATTAGTTGTCTTAAATATTGAGATTACATGTAGATTTTAGTTCAAACACTTAGAATAATCTTTTCTTATTTATAGTTTAATAAATAAAAAATAATGAAAATAAAATCCTATTCTTTCATTCTTTTTCCATATTTGTTTCTAAGTGAGTTTCTTCAATTTTTTTTTATTTACGAACAGATTCAATCATTTCAATTACAATTTCATTTTCCTCTACCTAAAATAAAACATTTAAAAAATAATTATTCCAATCATTTTTCTAATTTTTTATTTTTTAAATTAGGAAATAAACTTAAATAAACATGTTTTATATCTAAATTTAAAAATTAAAATATGTACTTATCATCCAACTCAAGAGGCTTGTTCTTATTTGTTAAACTAAAATATGAGTTCTACTTCTACAAAATCATTTAAAATGAAACTTAAATTAAGATTCCTTTTTATTTAATTATATATTTTCCCTGATTTTTATTTTTATATTACAAAAGTAAAAATAGTAAGAAAAAATCATTGATATTTTTGGTTTAGAAAACTATAGAAAGAAATATGTATCCAACTGATACATTTCTATTAATTATATTTAAATTTAATAATTGTTATTAAATTTATTAGCATTCAATAAATTAAGTTTATATGACTTTAACATAATAATTAAAAATTGATGCTGTGCGACCAGAAAACGAGAACTGGTGGTTTTTTTTTTTTTTTTTTTCTTGTTTTTGGAATTTGGGCTTGTCAAAACTGGGCAAGAAACAAAGAAGAATAGGAAGAAATCCAAAGGAAAGAGAGCCTCAGGAAATGGATAGAGAAGAGTATTTGAGCTGAGTCCTGTTGTCGCTCAAAACTCGACTGAAAGAGAGTCACACGAGTTCGATTTTTCGGCTAAGATTTCGAGTTAACTCGATTTTCTTAATGAAGAAAAAAAGCTGATTCGGTATATTCTTACTCCATTTTTACTTATTACATTAAAAAAAATCAACTTCTCTAAGAGAAATATGAGATTTTTCTTCAAAATAACTAAAATTTTTTTTTCACTTTATCAGATGAACCAAATTTCTCAAAATTAAGCTTATTTATAAAATTTTATATTTTTATTATTCTCAAAATTAATGAGTGACAACATGTTGTCCACTTAGATTTATTCGATCAATAATTCTGTTTTTAGAATCTTGTCTTAAGTTTATTAAATGTCTCTAAAATATACAAAATACATGAATTTAATAAATATTTATTCATTTATAAATTATCCATTCTTTTGTAGAAAAAGAAAAGATAAGATAAAAAAAAAAATAGCGAAATATATTTGTAAAATACAAACATTTTCTTGGGTACAATTATTACTTTTTACTTAGTACTTAATACTTATTATTGCAGTAAAAAATGTTGTACATTACATTATTCCAAATAAATTAATTAATAAAAATAGAAAGAGAGAGAGAAGGGGGTAGCCTTTTGCATGGCAGTCATATGTGTGGCAGCACGTGACCACTTTGTCCTTGAATATTTTTGATTAAAACCCCAAATTTCATTTCTCTAATCAGAAATATTTACCATAAATACCCTAAATTTATTATTTATTTATTTAAATATATAATCGTATAATATAAATTATAAAGGATGTCATGATTCAATAATTTATATACCCTTACAGAGCGAGTTGATGCCTTTACTCTACACGAACAAGATATAGCTTCATTGCCCGACGTAGTTCCTCGACTCTTAAGACGGAAGGATGATTGTTCATTATTATAATTATCATAAGGCGACAACATACCCTCATAGCTAATGAAAAAAAATGAGGATGGGCTTCCTTTCTCAAAAATCAAATCTCAACAATCAATTTTATTGTCTTCCACTCACCCCATGCATAATTCATTCAACACTCCAAGACAAGAGTCACGGTTCCGAGAAGAAAGGAGAAGAAAAAAAAATGTAAAGATGAATTAAACCAATTATTTATTCTAGAATTTCTTTCCATGATTTCTATCTCAACCATATTGTCACTGATTAATTTATTAATTATAAAATAAACACAATTATACTATAATTTTAATTAGCACTATGTATGCTAATTATAGACCATTTACTTAGATGATTTAATATTAACTAGTTATAGACCTATAGTTCTATCTTCGCTCTTACTTTGGTAAACTCATTTGACCAAAGTCAAATTATTCCCTGATGCTCTATATATATAAGTAATACGTTTATTAGGTTTTTTTTTATTGTTAATCAATTGTTTTGGACTTAATAAATGTTCTTGATCTCACAAAATAATTCAATAATAGGTATTAGAGCTATTTTAATTGACAATGAAGTCGTCGAATTTGTTTTTCTATAAATCAGTAGTGGCCCATTCACCCCTCCTACTATATGTGGCTACAAATATTTCATCACGTTCATTAATGATAATTCCCGCTACGGTTTTGTCGAGCTCATTCGTGAAAGCTTCACTTTGAGCCTTCAAATATTTCCAAAGCAAAAGTTAAGCTCCAACAAGTAAGAAGATCAAATTGCT
The DNA here is from genome assembly GCA_016808115.1 of Tetrastigma voinierianum. NCBI lineage: Eukaryota > Viridiplantae > Streptophyta > Magnoliopsida > Vitales > Vitaceae > Tetrastigma > Tetrastigma voinierianum. The sequence continues at coordinate 252,523 of JAEQBH010002239.1, read as the reverse complement.
CATCTCCGACAAAGGTCATGAAGATTATTGCTAGGAGAAGGAGTACGCGGTTTTTTAACTCGACCATCTAGAAATACCTTCGTGAATGTGCATTGATTCTAGTGTACACGTCCCATTCTCAACATAACGGAATTCAAGTGAGATGAGGAAGCAGATTTTAATATGGTGTGATATATGATTATTAATTTTCATTACCCGATTTCTTGTTAAAAGATTTGAAAATTGCAAGCATTATTTTGAACCAAGTACCTAGTAAGTTTGTCATAAGATTCCTATGGGCATAAACTAAAATGGGTTTGAAATAATATTTTATTTTTAAAATACTTTCCAAATGGCTTTAGATATCATACAAATGATAAAGATCTAGAACCACAAATATAAGAATATCGAAAAATAAATCATTGACCAGTAAAGGAAAAGTACTTATGCATACAGAATTACAATTATTAATAAAATAAGAAGTTTATAGACATGTAATCCATATGTCTAAAAGTATAAAACTTGTAGAGTACAAATGTGTGTGAAAATCCATGAATGATGAATCAAGAAGAAATAATTATAAACCCTTGTAATATGTAATAAATCAAGTTACATTGTCGATTTCTATGGGGACCCGATGCAATTTATACACATATGGTAAATCTTGTTCCTGGTGCGATTTATTAAAGAAAATAATGTGCACATCCTATATTCTCATGCATTTTTATTAAGAAATCACAAATCAAATTTGAGATTATTATCGTATATATTAATGATTTAAATCTTGTTGAAACTTCTAAAAAGGTCATAAAAACTATAAAATATTTGAAAAAGAAATTTGAAATGAAAGTTTTTGAAAAAATAAAATTTTGTCTTAAAAGTATATAGCATCAAAAGGTCCATAGGCTCAGACCATTTTCAAATACAATTTCTAATATTATCTAAAATAAAGACTTTATTTAAGAACTTAGAACTTTGCAATCAAAAAAAAAAAAATTTTATGCTCTCAAATATTCTAAAAGTAAGTTAAAATAATGTCACTTTAGTAAAACGATGGATAATTTTCTAAGTAAAAACATAAAAAAGGTTTGGACATGTTTTTTTACATTTTTTTTGTTATGAAATGGAAAAAGAATAAGGAAAACACAGTTTCTGTAAGCAGAAAATACAAAAATACAAAAATATTGAATTTAAAAACAAATTTCCAAGCCCCCATCATTCTCCATATTTCGAGCACTCCAAAACCCTACGACACGGACCCTATGCCTAAATGCCCAAATCAGATATGGAAAACCCATAAAAAAAAAAAAATATATATATATATATATATATATATATATATATATATATATATATATATATATATATATATAAATTATTTTTGGTACATTATTATTATATAATATAGTAGCACTATATAGAAATGGTTGCAGTGCAGACTGCAGTTGTTCATCCTCTTCCTTTCCCTTTTTTTTATTTTTTATTTTAAATATTATATAATTAATAAAAAGTCTGAGTTGGGGAGTCCAAGACATAAATGAAGTGACGACTCCACTCTATGACCCCAAAGCAAACTGGCATAAATTCCACACGGTTGAACAAATCTGTCATCCATGATTCTTTCTTTTTTTTAAAATATATTTTAAAATAAAAAGTCTGAGTTTGTTCATTTGTTTGGTTTGCCGGTGCATAATATTTCTTTTTCTTCTTTTAGTTTTTGTTTGAGGATTTATTTTATCACAAAATAAATCAAACCTAAATTAGGAAAAAAAATTTTACTCATGTTTTATTAACTTTTGAAGCACGTACTTACTATTGCAAGGTCTTGTTAAGTGATAAATGGATGGGAGAGAATAAAAGATTTCAGACTAAATAATTATAAGAACAAAAGAACAAAATACTAAGGCTTTGGAATCAGAAAAGTATTAGAGAAAGAAAAAAAATATTAAAGAAAATAATTTTTTTATGTTTGATTTCACAGTGAAAAAAAAAATCAAATGTAATCAAATTTTTTTAAAATATTACATACTTTAAATTTAGTCATACATAATTGAGATAAACAAATAAAATGAGTTTTAATAAAATATATAGAATTAATTTATTAAGTTTAAAACCTTATTTATTTTTCTTCTCAAATCTATTATTTTATATTTCCTCTATTTTTTTACTATTTTATTTCCTTAATACTTTTCTAGGCCCTACAACGGAGAGGACTAAGTGGGATTTCTCAAAATGAACATATATATATATATATATATATATATATATATATATATATATATATATATATATATATATATATACCTCAAAATGTCTTCCTTATGTCTTAGTAATAAATTGGAAAAAGTTAAAATTAATTTTCAAACGGTATATTTATGTTTTAAAAACTATTCTTGTCAACGCTTAAAATATGAACAAAGAATCACAATTTAAGGATTATGCCATCCTTTAAAGACCCGACATTGAAGTGCAGTATTGACACAGATATATTTGGTTTACTATCTCAATTCCCGACAAGCATTTATCTTAATAAACTGCGCTTAACGCTCCATATTTTGGGTTTTCTGTGAGATACTTTATGATGAATGATATGTAACCTTTTTATTTTTCCCATAAAATGTACAGAAAAAAAGAGGGGAGATGGGAAGCAATTCAATGTTTTATGAAGAAGGGAATTTATAGCACAATTGAGTTGGCATCTAGAACCATCCCCCATCCACCATACACCCAAGAAAAAAAAGAAGAGAAAATGGTTATACAAAACTGTCTTAATTTAATCCCTGTATTCGATACTAGCTTCAGCTTCAGTCAAGCTGATCAGCTAGGGATGAATACCAAAGGACAATAGATTATTTATTGTTAATAATTATTCATTTGTTTCATTGATTGTTAGGAGGTTTCTGCTAATGAAATATTCATTGATTTTATTTATTAACCTTTTTTTTTGAGATTATTCATGGGATATTTTACCCAGACGACAAGTCCCTAGATTTGTCCCCAACTCTCGTATTTTTCTTGCTTTTTGGTCTTTTTTTTCAATTTTTTCTTATGATAATTTGGAGTAGCTGTGACACAGACATTTATGGGACAACCGGTTTCTCGCTTTTATTTTTATTATCTATTTCTTCTCGCTTTTGAGCACCTCTTCCTCATATCTATGTAGAGAAAAATTTTCATCCCTTGACCTTTTATCTCAAACTACCCCATTATATAACAAAATAACAGTTTTACAAATTTTTACCTTATTAACTAATATATATATATATATATATATATATATATATATATATATATATATATATAATCGTAAAAGTTCTCAAACTTACATTTTAAATTTGTTACCTTTATATAAATTAAAACAATATAAACGAATAAAACATATGTAATTAAGTTATTAAGTTTCGATTTATTTCGCTTCAAAATTTCTTTCTTCCACTTTTATTATATAATTTTCTATTTTATTTGTTATTTTTGGGTTCCAAACGAAACCTTAAAGAGAAAAATGGAAGAAAATAAATAATATTAAATATAAAATAAATTTTATTTTATTAATTTTTAACTTATTTAATTACATGTATTTTCTAATAATTTATACCTTTAAGTTTTGTTTATTTTAATTTATGTAAAGATCGATAATGTTTCGAATACATTGCACTTGATTACGCATTTCAATCACGCGTATAAAAGAAAAAAAAAAAATTATGATGTTTCCTTCGCTTCGCTTTCCCCGACAGCATCACTATACCCGTGAGGACGAATGCCAATAAATTAGCTTGTCCCATTGATGCAGAATTTCCTCGTTCTACCCATGTGCCTTTCTTTACCAAAGTATTTAATCGTAAAAAATAGCATTCACTTTTTTTATAATAAAACAAATAAAAATAAGGAAAAATCAATCATAAAGACTCCCAAGCAATCATGTATGCTCACTAAGAACCATATTTTAGGCTTTCAAAAAAAAAAATCCTTACTTTTGGTAAATATGAAAACTATCTTATCCCCATGGAGGGATTTATAAAGAAGAATATTAGTTTCTCACATGTGATGGCTTATTGAAAATGATCTTAATTTAATCACATGTAAGAATCGGCTTTCAAAAACCAAGAATGAGTTGTATGATTAATTTAATTTTCATTCAAGATTCCACCCCAAGGATTATTAACTAAAAATGAGTTGTATCATTATTTTAATTTTATTTCCTTCTAATGATTCTATTATTGATCATTTAATTTTTTTTTATATAATTTTAAAATAAGATGATTGCAATCTTTATCTTTTGTAATTGTAACATTAAAAAATTTGTTGACAAGGTTGAAGCAATTAATAAAATATATGGTTGATGTGGGGAAATCTGGAACTTAAATACCTTTTTCAAAAACAGGTATTTGTGGTAGGGTGTGAGCCCCAGAAGGTATTCTTCTAAATTTGTGTCCCATATTTTCTTTTAGTTACAACATATTCAATCATTTGGTCACAATTCATTTCATAATCTTTAAAATAAAATATTTAAAATAATTCTCAAATCATATTTTTCTATTTTTTTATTTTTAAATTTGAAATAAAATTTAAAATAAAACATATAATGTTTTTTTATTTCTAAATTTAATAAAATTAAAGTACAAAATTATCACCCAACTCACAAGGCTTTTAAGTTCTTATTTGCTAAACTTAAAATATGAGTTCCACTTCTACAAAAAAAAAAAAAAAAAAAAAATCATTTTAAAAAATGAAACTTATATTAAGTTTCCTTTATTATTTAATTACATATATCGATTTTGCTTTTGTGCTTCAAAATAAAAATAAAATTAAAATTATTTATATTTTTATTTAGAAAAACTTATAGAAATAACAGTGTATCAAAAATGATACCTTTCTATTAATTATATTTAAATTTAATAATGTTATTAAATTTATTAGCATTCAATAAATTAATTTTATATGACTTAACATTAATAATTTAAAATTTTAGCTAAAAAAATAATGGTTATATATGCTAGAAGTTGGTGTATTTTCAATTGTGAGGTTATTATTAATTTTTAATAAAAACATAAAGGGTAAAAGAAAATACAAGATTTAAAGTGCCAAGATATAAAATGTATGAGTGGCTCATCATGTTTAGCCATACGATAAAGATTCAACGTTTAAATAAGATAAATTGATATACGAAAAGAAATAGGTCCCGGATTCGAGTCCCAGTAAATACATGCTTTATTATATTATAATTAAAAGCTGCGAATTTTCAAAAAAAAAAAATTGTAGATGAGTGGGAAATCTGGATTTTTACATCTCAAATTCAAATTTTAAATGAAAATTATGTTTAACTTCACCGTGTCTCATGTCTGACAACCTAAAAGTTGGATAAATGAAAAGGATAAATCATGCAAAACTTACATATACATAACTTTCGTTACCTTTTCAATTGCTTACATGTTAAACCTAAAAAATATATATTTATTTTTAAAAAATCAATAATATTCATTAGAGAAAATCTATTTCCTAATTTTTTTTTTCCTCTGCTTTTAAGTGAAGAACGAAGATAGATTAAGAAAGCTAGGTTGATAAGAAATAAAATAAATAAACCAAAAACAAAGAGAGAGATCAACATATGAATTTAAATTTTCCCATTGTTAACAGTATGATGTTTCTGGATGAGTCCTTCCTAAACTCTCTTCTAACTAAGCAAATAATATTTATGATTGTAAAGTTGTCACTATACGAAGATCCAAAAAAGAGGATGCCAGTCAGTATAGGTCATCCTCATCAATAGCTTACATGCACTAATGTATATCTACTTTCCATTATTGAAAACAGAAAAAGAGAAAGAAAAAAAAAACAATCATTCATCACAGCTTTGCACTTAGCCAACATGAGAATAATAATAGGGCCCATAAAAGAAAATTTTGATTCCTCTGAAAGCACTCAGCAAGTAAATAATAGACACACCATCCCACCAAAGTCGATTGCTTTATCTTTAATCATGGGCCATCCCATGTGATGTGAAAAAGTATGATTTCTTTCATTGAAAAAGATATGATATCTCACTTGCTTGTTACTCAAGAGATTTACACCCAAGCTTACTAGTTTATTTTGCAAACATTGCCGCTCTTATCAAGCATAGCTTTTCTGTTTTCCGCATCAACTTAATCTTAGTCAATCTTTTTACTTAATACAATTCTAAGAGAAGTTATACCTTCTAGATGTCGCTGATCGACACCAGCCATTCTAATCCATGAAATCCATGATGTCGATGATCCCTCTAACCCTTAGACCATGCCTTGGAAATGAGTCAATTGAGATAGAGGGCAGAGAACTCTCTGATTACCGAAGCTCCCTGACTTCAAATTTAACGAGGACTGTATGGCTGTGACAATTGGGATGCAACCTGCAACAAGAAAAAACCAACAAGCCGAGATTTTATGCTCATAAGCCAAGAGGCTTACTGGCAAATAGGTCCGAACTCATTTACCCGTAATAATTTCTTAGGCTCCATTTGAAACCATAAAATACTAGGGAAAGGAAAAATGCTAAGAAAAATTATTTTCTTATGTTTGGTTTCACCATAGACATTATAAAAGAAAATCAAATACAATCAAAATTCCTCAAAATTTTTACATATTTTTAAATTTTTTAATCTTAATATAATAGAGAGAAACAAATAATACTAGTTTGAATAAATATGTAGAATTAGGTTATTAAATTTTTTTTAAGCTCCTCAAATTTCGTAAGTGTAACTAAGACTCGTATAGTTGGGACAATTGGTATGCGAAGGTTAATTTTGGTAAGCAAGAGAATGCGATCAATAAAATGCAATCGCTTTCACTAAACTCCACTCAATCGTAGAGCATGACACCACCACCATCATCATCGTATAATGATATCAAAATAAATAACAACAACAACAACAACAATAATAATAATAATGATGGCTTTATACCTATAGAACAATCTTAGATATCAACCTTGGGAAACCATGCAGCCTCGTTCATTTATACTTTCTAAAATGATGTACTCATCCATGACACTACTGACAGATGACACAAGTCTAACAGATGGTTCTATTCAAGGGTTCACCCTACACAATCAAAACTTGATCCTCTAAGATCACCGTGGATTTTCCTAATATACTTTCATGTGGTTCTTCCTCTCTTTTGTTAAAGCTTTTTGTTAGTACTGTTGAGGACATTGATCGACATTAAGGGTATTGTTATGATCAGCATTTGGACAATAATTGTTTCTTACTGGGATCGTCATCCTGTTGTCATGCTTCCGAATGGGTCTACTCTATTATAGCCAACCATTACATTCAGCATCAGGAGGGTAGTAATGCTATCAAGCCTGAAGATCTGCACAAGCATGTTACCAAATATACTTTCCTCATTGGGAGTTTTAGTTCCATTTAATTCTTAAAAAGATAATTAGAAGTTGTGATAATGATAAAATTAGTGATAGTGCCGACTTAGTATTATTAGTAATATAAATATTTGCTTATAGTTGTTGGTTCCACTATGTCACAATGATGCAGGAAGGATAGTAGCAAAAGCAAGTGAAACAACCGTGAGTGTTAGATTGGCACTAGTATGCCAAAGAATAGCAATAGCATCAAAAGCTATGCTGCATGAAATTTACAGTACATAAGGCACTAGAAGCCCAACAATAATAGGATACCACCATAGCGAGATTTGAAACATACATATTATATACATTGGTATATCTAATCTATATATCAACTTAACAAAGTTTATGTTAACAATTAAAAGCCTCATACTAATAATTGGCCAAAATGTATGTTGTTTAATAAAAATGCATCCACACTCATATTTGCTTCGTTTGATTCCTAATATGTTGATTCTATCCTTTAACATAAAATATTAGAGAAATGATGCTTCCAAAACTTTGTTTTATTTTTCTAAGAAGTTTTCAAAATACCTTGGTTGATAAACTCATAAAAGATAATAAATTAATGAAAGATTAATGGAACTACAAGGACAAAAGGTAAATCTAAAAAAAAAAAACTTAATAAACTGTATGCAATGGGCATCTCAATTTTACCATTAAATTTGTTCACATGGTTGTGGTTATGAAAATTACAATAAGAGTATGAAATATGCATCATGAATTAGCGTAAGTACCCATAACCAATGATTATCCATTAACATTAGAACATATTCTATTTAATGAGTGTACCATTATTCTAAAACAAAAAGAATATAAAGGAGTTAGAAACGATATTATAATGAAGATAGAAAATTCATCCATAAGAAGGTCATGAGTAGCATATCATCCAAGTAATCAAATGAAAATATTAATGGCAGATCAGAGTGAGTTTATTTCATATCAACAATTAGAGGATCTATAAGGTTTACAACAAATTTTTTTACTACTGAGATATTTATTATTTCTTTATACTCAAATAACAATAACACACACACACACACACACACACACACATATATATATATATATATATATATATATATATATATATATATATATATATATATATATATATATATATGCGTGTGTGTGTAATTGTATACAAAATATTGGCATTATTAATGGATCAAAACAATAAAAATAACGCAACCAACTTTTGAAAGAATTTCGCTCTAGAAATTAAGGGCTATAGGAGGCTAGGAAATCCTTTATAGAAAGCTAGAAACAAAGGGATAAATCAAGAAAAGCGTTAAACCCAAAAATGCAATGCACCAAGGAGAATGTGCCCTTTAAGCCAAAATATCAGCATCCTTGCTAGCAAGCATAGAAACCATAAGACATAATTCTACTTGAGGCAACTATCTCCGTACAATGCACGTAGTTGGAAACAATTCTACTTCATTAAATGATGGAGAACAAATCAACAACGATGCTAAATATTCAAAAAGCTGAGTTTTCAAATTAAATATTATTAAAGCAATAAAAAGAAAAACAATGGGAGTGTGCAAGAGTCTGAGCCCAAAGTCCCTCTCAGATCCTTGAGAGTAGCTGATAGTCACTCTGTCTTCTAAAGTTCCATATGCCTTTCATGAGACCTTCATAAACTTAGAAGGCTTGGCAAATTAAGCTTAGAAGAGCCAATGTGTGTGTGTGTGTGAGAGAGAGAGAGAGAGTTGAACTCAATAAGCGTTGTAGTGCCCTCTTTAATGCATAATGTAGTCTCGACCCAGAGGAAGCCACACAAAGGGACTTTAGCTTCTGGATAGACAAATCTCAAATCTCAAAGCAATTTGTTTTCTTGCTTTCCATATAATTAAAGACATAAAGGCGGCCCCTCCACACATGTCTTTCTCTTTTTTCTCTGAGAGACCCCTCTCCCGCCTTCAAAGTTTGTAAGACAAAGCTAGGAAGGACCCGATAACACCCAAAAGAGAAGAAGATGTTCCATAAAACCCTTGTTACATCGCACTCCCGAGCAAGATGGTTATTGTTTCTTCTTTTTTCTTTTGTAAAAACATCTATGTGAGATCTTTCACTATCTTCTGATATCTGAGTCAAGAGTTAGGCATTTCCCCATGCTACCTCGAAGCGAAAGAAGCATGTTCTAAGTATGCTCTTAGAAAACGAATTATGTTTATAGGAAAATACCCATGGGAAGCATAATCCAACACTTTAAACATGGACTTGATAGAGAATAGCCCATTTATTTTTCTTCGTTCAACTAAGGCAAGTAAGAAAATTGTTTACTTCCTCAGTTATAATCATTTGAAGGGTCTCGAAAAGTTTGACATCCTCCTCCTCATCCTACGGGCTCCCATCTGCTAATGCCTAGCGTCTTTGGCGGCAATAACAAACAGATTTGAAGCGATCACAAGCCATTGACCTACGCCCTTATCCTTCCAAGAAACACAGCTGCCCCCACCACAAATACCATTTTTCGCTTACGACTCCCATCCCTTTCTAAGTTCTTTCCAAACTCCAACTCAACGGCTAGCCCTCACCATTTGGTACACACGACCGCCTTGATCCTCTATACTTAACTCTAATTAAAATATTCCAAAGGGCATTTGTTTCTTGCATAAAGCGCCAACTCCATTTACAAAGAAGGGCCTTATTAAGAATAGACAATTTCTTAATCCCCAGTCCTCCACTATTTTTGTCTTGACAAACCACCTCCCAATTTACTAAGTGAGGTCTTCTTTCTAGCATGCTTCCTCCCCATAAAAATTTCCTTTGAATCCATTCAAATCTCATTCTAACCAATCTAGGGATAGGGAATAAGGACATGAAATAAATGGGAAGGCTAGCCAGGGTACTCCGAATTAAAATCATCCTACCTTACTCTAGATGTGGATTCTCTTCACATAAGTCGGTATTCTTTGATTCTCTCTTCTATTATCCCAAGCTATCATGAATTGAAAGCGACGCAGGTAACGAATAGGTGGATGCATAGTTATTTGAGGCGTAAGGCGCATTAAGGCACAAAAGCCTGTTAGGGCCTTGAGGCGTAAGGCACGCTTGAGGCGCGGGCTTTTTTAAGTGAGGCGCACCATATGTCAAATATATATTTTATGATTATTATGATGGTTGTTTCCTATTTTTACAAGACTTTCTCACAATTCCTTATGTTGTTTCAGTTAGATTTTTGCTTCTTCTCCTCTTTGGGGTCTCATTAGTTGAGAGGGGTTAGAGTCATTTTAGTGCATTTTAAAAGAAAAAAAAAAATAAGACCAAAATGGCGTTTTTGAAATTATCTATACAAAAAAAAAAAAAGCCCTAAGGGCTTCTTTCGCAACTTCGGCCGACGGAAAATGGAAAGAAGAAGAAGAAAAATGAAGAAAACCACGAAAATGCTTGAGTATCTTCCTCCCTTGAGGCGGAGGCTGAAGTAGGGAGTGGTAGTGCACGGGCTTTAAACTCACTGAGGAGGCGCCTTTGATATGCATGGGTGGATGGTAGACCACCAACCTTACATCCCGACCCAGGTACTCGAAATTCTCTCTTCTATTTACTAAGATTATGATTGTATTTGGTGATTTAAGTAATAGAGGGATGCGCGAGGAAAAGGGCATGTATAATTGGCCCTCTTGATCATTGAGTTTTCTATTGGGTCAATTCCAGCTGCCTACACAAATATCTAACAATAGATTGCCTCTCTCACAATCCATATCTTTCATTTGAAGCGTTATTTAAACCACATATTTCTAATTTCAAATGTTTGGCACCCCTCAATCAATTTCCATCCCTCACCTTTGCTTTTCTCTTTTGCCTCCGTACAACTTAGGGTATAGTTGTTTTGGTGAAAAGATTTAAATAAGATAAAAAAATAAAAAAGAAAGACCCGTATATGGGTACAGCTAATTTTGTCTGTGACAATCACGATCAATAAAATGCAATCAAGCTGCTAAACTCACTCACTGTAGAGTACGGCACCACCATCATCGTATAATGATATCAAAATAACAACAACAACGATAATAATCTTATAACTATAGAACAATCTTTAGATATCACCCTTGGGAAACCATGCAGCCTCGTTGATATATACTTTCTAAAATGATGTACTCATCCATGACGCACTGCGACAGGATGTAGGTCTAACAGGATATGGTCTATTCAAGGGTTCACCCTACACGATCAAAACTTGATCTTCTAAGATCACCATGGATTTTCCTAATATACTTTCATGTGGTTCTTCCTCTCTTTTGTTAAAGCTTTTATTTAGTACTATTGAGGACATTGATCGATGTTAAGGGTATTGTTATGATCAGCATTTGGACAATAATTGTTTATCAGATTGGGTCAACTGTTGTCATGCTTCCAAATGGGTTTCATCTATTACAATCAACTATTACACTCAGCATCAGGAGGATAGTAATGTTATCAAGCCTGAAGATCTGCACAAGCATGTTACCAAATGTACTTTCTTCATTGGGAGTTTTAGTTCCATTTAATACTTAAAAGATAATGAAGGTGTGATCATTGAGATGATGATAAAATTGAAATAGTGCACTTAGTAGTATCAGTAATATAAATATTAGCTTATAGTTGTTGGTTCCACCGGTCATAATGATGCAGGAAGGATAGTAGCCAAAGCAAGCAAAACAGTAGCAACCGGAGCAATGATAGGCACTAGTAGCAGCATCAATAGTAATAGCATCAAATGCTATGATGCATGAAATTTATAGTACCTGAGCCTTAGAAGCCCGACAATAATAGGATACCACCACAGTAAGAACACATCAATAAATTGTGTTTATGTAATGTACATACATATTATATACATAGGTATATCTAATCTATATCAACTTATCAAAGTTTTATGTTTACAATTAAAAGCCTTATACTAATCATTGGTAAAGAAGCAAGGTTTAATTAAAATGCATTCGCGAATCCATGATGAGTTACAACAATGGCGCAACTCCATGCGTTACGGCTAACAACTTCATCCAATATACTAAACTTGCATAGTTGTAGTTGTGTTGTGTAAACACTTGTAGATTGTGTTAGGCATATACTTTGCAAGTTTTAAATGCAAATCTATAAGAGTAGACATGTTCGAACCTCCATATTGAAGGAATTTAGATGCGGAAATTCCAGCAACTTATTCTCACTAGGCATGTTTAATCACAATTTCCATCGAGTTTGAAGACAGGTAATTTTAAGGAACTGTTCTCAGGCAATTTTTAATGGCATTTCTACTCATTTCAAACAATTCAAACAGCAAAATATGTAATCATGTTTATGGCAAGAAGATATAGATACCATGGACATAACCTCTGAAGCATCATATTATCCAATCTGATGATGTATTGGCTTGACAAGATCAGTTAAATGGTATTAACCAATTTCTAATAAATGCATTTATTGAAATATCTACTAGCCAACTACCTGAATCCCTATAGAATGTGGATTTCTCTCATTATTTCTTTTTTTCTTATATATAAAATACAGAAAAAAAGTGTAATCACTTACAACAAAAGTCATGGCCTTTCGCTCATTCATGGGGGACCTCCAATACCACTATGGGAAGAGAAAAGTTTAAATTTATTGCAACAGTAAATAGAGGTACACATGAATATCTTGTGTATTCTAAACAATATCCAAGACCAAAGTTCAAAGGTTTTTGTGTCAGAAAAAATAACTACAAACGGCAGTAGAAACCTTAGATGTAAATTATTGTAGTAGATGAGATATATAAACCAATACTAAAGTGTTTCTTGGATCCTACATTCCAACGGAAATAGAGAAATATAAACTGAAAGCAGCTTTGCAAGCTTTAGGTTTGAAAGATAAAAACAATTTATAATGAAGAAACTAAGTTAGGTGATCACCACAATACTGATAAAAGATGTCCAAAGAATTCATAAAGTAAAAATGAGGAGCCAAAACATATGGGAGAAAATATTGGAATAACAGTACCACAAAAATGAAGAGTTCAAGACAGTATTCCAGAGTACCTTGACAGGAAATGTTCCATGTGGTAGTTTAGTAGTTAAAAGTTCCCTGATTCTCCTAACAGCCTTGACTTTGTTGGCTAAGATGTCAAGTAAAGACAATAGCTCTTCAGTTTTCAAAGGAAAATCTGGCGTCAACCACAAGACAGGTCGCAGACCTTTCTTATACTCGCTTTCATGTTTAGAGTCACCACTTACATCCTTCTTCTTTTTCTTCTTATTGCTTTTATCTTTTCCCTTCTTAGCTTCCCCCATATCCTCCCTAGAAAACTCAAAAGATGATTTTTGACTATCAACCGTACTCTGGCTGCTACTTTCTGGGGCCAACTTTGAGAACTTCTTCAGAATCTTTGAATCCTCAGGATCATCACTTCCATTTTTTGATCCTTTCTTGTTCCATCCAAACCAACTTTTCTTCTCCTTAACAATGCCTTTGGATTCACAATTTTCAAAAGAACCACCTGAACCATGTTCTTGGGAGTCATGGACATGGTGGTCCTCATCTTCACAGACACCATCTGAGTTGCCTATACGAAGAGCAGAATCAATTGCATCCCTCTCTTCAGCTGTCAATACATCTTCATAGTCATCATTGTCACCACCATTAGCTATCCTTTCAACATTATATAACGTGATTCTGGCCTATACATTTTAGTTTGAGACATCACTTCATGAGCAACTTCTGCTTCAGTTGGTTGGTACCAGCCCCCTCCAAAGCATTTGTGATTTCTTTCTGCTTATGAGCAAGAACAATCAAGGAACCAGAGACCAAAGATGCATTACCATCTTCTGGAAGAATAACCTCCCAAGAAAGAGAAATGTTTGGTCTGACCGTCAAATGCGGAAACCATCAAAGCCAGCAAGTGTCATATCAGCACGAAGATTGGACCCACGTTTCCAAATGCGGCAAGTATTTGATGGGGCAATTCGACCAATAAATGGGTGAACCAGGCTCTCAAAGTGGAAGGTTATCTCCATGTAAAAATCACGAATCCGAGCTATTGAGGCAACAATGCGTGACGCTGATCATTCCTCGCCGTCCTCAGCGTCTGAACTTGGTTGCGAATTTTTTCAGCATGGCTGTGGTAGCAAAACAGATAACCGAGCTGGCGTCCAATAGGGGCAACCAAGTACTCTGAAACTTTCCCAGCAAAGGCACAAACGATCTCTATGTTTTTCGTCTCTGTTGCTTGGATTTCTTGGATTTGGAGCAGTTGGGAAGTAGGAAAAGTCAGCAACAATTGATGCTGTGTGACCAAAACGAGAACATATGGGTTTTTTTTTTTATTTTTGGAATTTGGTTTTGTTGGAAAACAGAAGGGAAATGAGAAACAACAGAAGGGAAAAGCTTATAATTTGATACAGTATGACCAAAAACAAAGAACTAAGAGGTTTTTGGAATTTGGATTGCAATTGAAAACAGAAGGGAAGGAAACAATGCAGCAATAAGAAGAAACTAAAAGAAGGGAGCTCAAGAAATGGATAGGAGAAGAGTATTTGAGTTGAGTCAGGACTGCAGGGTTCAAAAACTCGGCCGAGTCTGAAGTTTCGGCTGAGATTCCGAGTCAACTCAGTCTTCTTAGAGAAGAAAAAAACCCGATTCAGTGTATTCTTACTCCATTTCTACCTATTACAGCAAAAAAATCAACTTTTGTAAGAGAAATCTGAGATTCTTCTTCAAAATAACTAAAAATAAAAACTTTTTCACAATCTTACCAAGATGAACCAGTTTTGTAATCTAACTGATGCGATGGTAGTGGAGTTTCGCTGGTTTTTTACAACCCTAGACTTTCTCTGGGAGACCGGCGGCCCGAACGATCCGTGGTGCAGTGGAGTTAGGCGTGAATGGGGAGAAAAGAGGCAGCTAGGCGACTGGAGAGTGAGAAGAGTGGGAGGTTCACTATATGTTTTGTTTTGTCTAAATCTGGCATAGCTAGGCTTTGCTATTACAATTTCAGTGATTCTTTTGCTACTTGTTACAGAAAATGCACTTGTACTCAGATTGTAGTTTCAAAGTGCGGTTTTAAAAGTGTAGCAAAACTATTAAATCAGTGAATGCACCGAGAACATTTTATAATTTGTTATACTTGATTATTTTAATCATTTAATATCTTTATTTTCTAACACTTAACTTTTTAAAATTAAGTAAAAAAATTATCATAAAACAATTAAGATATATTTTATGAAAACATCATAAAAAAATTATCCATATATTTTTTATTTATATTTCAATTCTCTCCCTCTACCCTTACATCCCCTCCTATCTCCATCATAGAAAATCCATTCATTTATCCTGACATCCCTTTTGAAGGTATACAATACATTGATAGTGGGCCCAAACTAATCGTCAGGCCCATAAATAATTGGTGGGCTCAACTACTCAAAAGGTGTAGGTGTTCTACAATATTTTCTTAATACAGAGTATCTCACAAGATTCGCTTAAATTCATTGAGGCAGAAATTAAAATTATTTTAGCATCTTTTCTTTGTGTATAAGTAAATCGAAACAATTATAATTTAATAAGGGTTTGATATAATACTATTTAAGGGAAGCTAGGGAGGAGGACAAAGCGTTATCGTGTTAGAATGGTAGGTTGTGAATGTGACGAATGAATTTAAGAATTAAGAGAGAAAAGAATCATGATTATGTGAGTTGCCGCCGTCACCCAGGGCAGGGACGGTGGGTGTCGAGATAGATGCATAACTATGCAATTTCCAGCTGAATTGCTATTATATATAAAGTCGCGATGCTTATGATATTAAGCTTAAAAATTTTAAAATATTTGTAATGTCATAGTTAGTAATTTATATTTGTTTTTTTAAAGTCGATGATCACGATTAATAATTCTGACATTCTTTGTTGTATGGTAATTTGGGTTGAGCGGAATTTATGGCTCCATTCAAGTTATTATAAATCTTGCGATGTGAAGAGGACAAGCCGCGGGAGGTTTGTTATATATATATGTGAAGAAGAGGTTTATATAGGAGAATATTGAAGTTGGTATTAATGAATAATATTATGTTGGTTGGTGATGGAATGAAGAATGCCATCACCACGGGTAGCAGGAGTGTTACAGGGGGCTACACCACCTACAACTCAGCAACTTCATCAAACAATTAAATTTTTTTTTTTTTAAATGACAAATTTTTTATTTTTAAAATTTTTAAAAAATAAAAAATAAAAATAAAAAGTTGAGGGTACAAATTGACAAGCAGCACATAGTTGAAGGACATAAATAATGAAAAAAATAAGTGCTGGCTCCAGTTGACACATGTGCTATAGTTGAGGGCAAAATGCACTTTAAACCCAAATCAAAAATCCATTTTCTAATATTCACAATTCAAACTTCACTTTTCTTCCATTTTGTAAATCCAATATACTTTTTCTAAATTTCAAAATTTATGAATTCTTTTGGTAGAAAACGCCAATTCAAAATCTATTTTTCAAAAATTCCACTTTTAAATCCCTTTTTTCTAAATTTTTCAAAAGCAAAATTCCATTTCTAAAATTATAAATAAAATTCTATTTTTTAGCAAAAATTTTGCTTTCAAATAACAAGATGGATATAATTCATTTTTAATAAAAATGAAATCTTGTAGAATTGATTCATTTAATAAATAAAAGGGCTTGGATGGGGCTCAACATCATGCCTAGGGAAGAGAGCGGGCGGTAGAGATCAACTTTTAAAAATTCAAAAAAATTTTAACTTTATCTTACATGGATAAAATTACACTATGCTTAGGAATAGTTTTCAAGCCACACTTTTACAAGAATTTTTAATTGACTAATTATCTCATGCCTAACGTAACATTTGGAATCCGGAAAATGCTAAAAAAATAAAATAGGGAGAAAAAAAAAAAAGAAAGAAAATAAGGATGAAAAGAAAAAGGTCAGAGAAAATAAAATTTTTTTTTTTCCCTTGTTTGGTCCAACTATATAGGAAGGAAAAAATAGGAGAAAGAATTTTTAATGTTATGAACTATATAAAATTATTGATTATTGATTTTTATAAAATTGAAGATTTTTTTTTATATAAAATAGAATATCAATTAATCATTTTCATCCATCAAAGGATGAAACAAAAATTGCTAAGCAAAGAATATCAACATACATTTTAAAAAAATCGAATGAAAATACAAAATTACATCCTGGCAGATTTTGTAGCTCAAAAATGAATAAGCAAAAATTATATTTAAAAATAGGAAATTACTGTTTTTAACCAATATATAGTTAAAATTTGCCTGTTCAAAAAGTAATTAATTAGGATCAAATTTTAATTAAAAGTAGGATTATTTAATTTTAATTTATTTATATTTAAAATCTGAATTAGATATATTTAAATTAAGGAAAAAAGAAAAAAGAAGAAAAAAAAAGAAATCAATGAATGGATAAAGGTGGCTCTGGATGAAATTCTAAACTAATGGTGGGTGTTTAACACTGTGGAGAGGAAACCAAATTAACCTAATTTATCCGTTAGAAATCTCAAAACCTGTCATCCTATCTGTCCAAACATAATACCATTCTTCTGTTCGATGCACTCATGCACTTCAACGTTACTGGGAGATGTGCTTGAAAATGGTTGGAGGGATTGGATTTTCTTCATTATTTTCCTCGGCTTTTCTTCATTATTTTCGTCGGTTTTTTTGACGAAAATATTACCTTATTTTCCTTTGTATTTTTTTTTCTTTCCAATTTTCCATGCTACCCAAACAGGGGAAAACGGTTTTTTCCACACCATTTTTTTTCCTTTCCTCACCACTTTCAGGTTTCCAATGGAGCCTAAGAGAGGAAAATTCAGTTTACATTAGGAATATACCATCATTCAACATCATGCCTTCTTGGGCAACAGGTACAAAATGGCCTTTTTAATTTCTTGTTATAAATACTGTCCCTGAACTCACTCTCTAAGTTTCTCAATACCCATCTCATAAATCTCCTTCTTGATGCATTGCCTTCTGGAAAATTTACTCGCTGTTTCCGATTTCTATCAGGTTGTCTATTGTCTAAGAAGTCATTGAATTTTGTCCAATTATAATAACAACCATATCCATTTTATAGCTCAAATTCTAATGGAGGATTCAGACTCAACTCTTCATCTGGTCTGGTTCCAGTGACTGTTCAATCACAAAATCACAACACAAAGTATGAGTAAAGGGAAGGAATCTTGATCATTGAGAGCCTAAACTCCTAGAAAGACCATTAATTTGAGGGTTTTTTTTTTTTTATTTGAGAGTTTGAAGGCTAACCTGTCATTACCCTTCTCTCCACAACCTCATGGTACTCATCTTGGATCTTTTGTCTAAGGGCCTGAAATATAGTACATTGATGAGAAGATTGAAAAAAAACTACTAACAAAGATAACTAGATAATAATTTAGACAAACCTGAAAGTCTATCATTAGGCCTTTGAACTTCTTTGTCAATGAATTGAGATTGAAGAATTGGTTAGGACCAGCGATTACTAAAATTCTACTTTGTAAAGAAAGGTTGAAGTAAAGTAATCTAGGCATCGAATTTGTTTTACACTTGTTACATACTTTGTCATGTTTGTCCTTGATCGATCAACTCCTGTTCCCTTTTCACAGCCAGGCTTTCTTCGATTGTCTAGGTTCTGAACAAGGGAGAGGAAGGAATCAGAAAACAACAGAACATGCATTATGACAGGCTGCTTATTCTCACAGAACATGCTGGTGTATTGAGGGCTGAATGAGTAAAGTTAGTACACTTTTGTTTATTGCTTCTAGTTTTGCTCTGACATTTCGTGCTATCTTTCCCACTTCATCAACATCTACTTGAACACAAATTCTCAACATATAGGTGAGGGTGAATGAGAATAGTTTTACCTTTCATGGCAGGCCTTTGTAGTAACAGACTTGATTCCTCGTTAGCATCCTGCAAAGAGCTTAAATTTTGAGCTTCTAGATAAAATTATTTGACTATAATAAAACTACTCTGCATCATTGAAAGTCGGTTGGAAAACTTGAATTTAGTTACTGGAATAGGAAAATTACAGCTGAGAAAACAAGGGATAGTAGGCTATTTCACTCTCCAGTACAAACAGAAAGCAAATAACAAAAAAAGGAAAAAAAGAAAAAAAACACCAATTGAACACAGCCTGCCCACCCAGTCTTGAGTTTGTTTTATTCTTTTGCAGGCTAAGGCTATGTAGAATCCAGAAATTCAGAACATCCTTTCAGATCCTGTTATGAGACAGGTGGGAATCAAGGAAAATCATGTCAATGAATATAATTTTAAAATATGGATTAACTTACCGTTTTGTTATTGTAATATATTTTATGTTGCCTATCAAATATATATATATATATATATATATATGACCTAGAAATATGTTTCAAGATGCTTCGTAGGATTGACTTATATAACTTAACAGCCATCACTAATCCCCTACACAAAATGCAAGTCTGATTCAGAAAGATATTGACAGTGGCTTGCAGCCAAACAAAGACTTCAAACACAGAAAATCCTTGAGTTTTGTGCCATTAAAAAGACATAACTAGACAAACTGAGACATACTAAAACATATCACTTGCAATCTCTGTAACAAACTTCCGAGTGGCAACAGCCACAAGTCTAATTCTTCCAAAGTAAAGGAGAAAGTCTACACATTCTATTAGGATAAAAATTCAGAAAGCTTCTCACTGGATTTCGAGAAATAATGTAACGAACTTTCAAAATGAGTAGACTGCAAGGAAAAACATATAGAAAGAAAGTGCTGAGTTCAACTCAGCAAAAATAAATTTACATAAATCCAGAATATATAACTAAAAGTAAATTATATAAAATTGAAAATCCAGCAAGATCAAAGTGTTTAGCTCCCCCAATCTCCTTATAGAGTACACATAACTTGTATGATATGTTTACAGGACCAAGAATAAATGTTGAACCCTCTTAGTAAAAGTTGCAACTTCAGCATTAGTGGGATCTCACAAAATCTTGTGCCTAGTAAAGGAAAAAAAAAATCTATTTAGGAAAGCCAATGTGTTATGCAATTTTATAATTCTACCCTAGATTATGAAATTTAGAGTTAGTTTCATTCACCTCCCTGAGGTTTTGGCTAAAAACTTCTAGGCCTCATTGGTCTGAAAATTTTATGACTCAAATCATTATTGTCAAAAATCTTACACTGCCAAATTCTAATTAACATTTTAATGTTTTCTCTATTCTAGACTAAATCTATTTTTTATACAAGAAAATATTCCTGGGACTGTTAATTTAATCCGAAATAGCAGTAGTTCTAAGGTTGCTCAAAGAAACCTGTGATTGGAAACTTCCAGCAATAGCAATAGGATGAGGTGACTCTCTATATCCTTTTTGATATGTCACAACCCTCTATTTCCTTTCCAATAACATGAAGAAAAATAGAAAACCACACATTTGATTACTAAATTACCTCTTCCACTTTCTTTGCTGCCAAGATCCAAAACAAACAAATAAATAATAACTCAGATCAACAAGAGAAGGAAAAACATAATTTGATGAATGAAACACCGTCCAGTGTTTTCTTTTTTTCTTTTCTTGGAATTTGGTTTGTTGAAAAACAGAAGCAGAAGCAGATTCTTATCCTGCTTGGAAACAAATGGCAATGGGAAACGGTCATGAATTTTGGAGTTTGAGTCAGGAGCACAGTTCAAAAAAGTCGATGTTTCGACTGAGATTCCGAGTCAACTCGGTCTTCTTAGTGAAGAAAAAAAAGCCGATTCAGTATATTCTTACTTCATTTCTACCTATTACAAAAAAAAAAATCAAGTTTTCTAAGAGAAATCTGAGATTCCTCTTCAAAATAACTAAAAATCAAAACTTTTTCACTTTCTTACCTAGACGATGCCGCGATGGTGAGTGGAGTTTCTTGGATTTCTAATCCTAGACTTTCTTTGGGAGATCCGTGGTGCAGTGCAGTGGAGTGAGTAGACGATAGAAGATGAAGGGAGGTGAGGATAAAGGAAGATGAGGAATGAGGATTATGAAAATTTTATTCCTAAAATTAGGAATATTTATTAAATGAGGATGCTCAGTTAGTGTATATTTAATTAATATATTTTGATATTTTCTCTTCACGATAGCCAAATTTTGTTTAATTGTGCATTTTAATAACAAAATTTGGATGAAAGTTATAATAATAAATTATGGATAAAATTAATTTAAAGATGAATGTGAAGATAAAGTCTAAATTACTTTTAAATTAACATCTAACTTACCATAAACATACAATAATTATATTCTTTATACATATATATATATATATATATATATATATATATATATATATATATATATATATATATATAATACTGTTAAATAAAATTAATTAATTTGATAATACGCATATTTGTAATAAGTATATTAACATCACCGATAATTTTATTAAATTTTAACTTATTTAATTATATGTATTCTCTAATAATTTATAATTTTTTAAGCTTTTTGTTTATTTTAATTTACATATCGACAGAGACTGACAATCGTTGGCCGATATATGCCGGGACCTTGCGAGTCGATGATCGTCTATGACTTTTTGAATCGTATTTGTAAGAGAGAAAAATCAGTGATGATAAAAGTAAGGTTCGAATGTGAAGAGTGAAGAAAAGAGATGATAGTCGCTGACGTTAAGTAATAAAGAGAAAAAATTATTTAGACATTTTTAGGTTTAATGAAAGCAAATAATTTTTATTTGTATAGAGATCGTAGAGATGTCTTGAGGCGGGTTTGTCTGTGGCATAAAAAGCGCTTTTAATTCTATTCTGGCTGTTAATCCAGGGAGGGACCATAAGAGTGATAAAAGGTCTACATAATAAAGTTGCATTTAGGTCGACTCGTAATGGCTGGTTAATTTAAAAGGCGCTCAAATCTCATTTCTGTGTAGGATGTTATTATTTTAAAACCTTTGGTGTAGCATGGAGTATGGATTATTCATTAATAATAGTATTAAAACAAATATAAGGGGATAACATGCTGTCATGGCTAGAGGTAAGCCGGACCCAATTGTTTCCTTGTTTTTTATATATATAAGTAAAATTGAATCTACGATTTAATAACGTTTATATAGTGCATCCTTGAATATCCTTTAAAGTTGTTGATGTTATTGCGTTATTGGCTTTCTAACCACACTTTCGCATGGACCACAAGGGTGTAGCAGCGATAAAATATCGGTTTGACCGGACCATATCGATACCTTATTTGATTTACGATTATATCGGATATATCGAAGTTATATCGGATATATCGAAGATATATCATTAGATATTTTACATAAATATATATAAAACACAAATTATATTAAATTATGAAAATAGTTTGAAAAGAAGTTTTAAAATATTTTTATTTTTCTCAAAAAAAGATAATACTTATCTTTTAAAAAAAATGTCATGAAAATAATTATTGCTTTCCACTTAAGTGTAACCTTGAAATTTAAATATATATTAATGGATTTATCCATCAAAAATAAATTATTATTATCATTGTTATTTTAATATTTTATTGTTATTAACATAAAATTTAAAAATATATTAATACTTTATCACTTATGGATTCATAATAATTGTAATATATATTATTTAAAAAAATTTAAACGTAATTCTTGAAAATGATATTAATGTAATAAAAGCAAAGAGATAATTTGTCTCTAACATATATTGTTTGAATGCCCTAAATTATCAAAGGCTATATAGATGGCTTGTTGGACAATAGCTTGTTTTACACAACTTTGGACCAAGTTCAAATCCTCTTGAAATATATCCTGATTTTTCAAACCTTGGGTGTAAGACATTGTAGCTCATTGTATGGATTAGGCAAGTGAAGTTGGTTGGTCCAGGTCTTGGTAGAGGGACTTTTGTTTTTGTTTTTTATCATAAGAGACTTTTAATTTTTAAGCTCCTTGATTATCCATTTTGCCTCTTGGTGTACTTTGTTTATAATCTATATACTCTATTGCACTTCTCCTTAGGTGCTTCCATTTTTTTATAAAATAAAAAAAATTAAAATTATTTTAATTAAAATAAAAAAATCTATATACTCTATATACTAATTTTATAAAATAAAATTAGTTTTATTAAAACATATTTTTCATATTTTAGATAATAAAAATTAAATTATTCCAGCCATCATAGTATTTTTTAACTCCTTTGAAAAGAAGGGTGGTAATTGGATCACTTACTCGATTGGGATCTGATAGATCCTACAATTTTTGATGATTATATTATAAATATCTTGTTTAAGATTTAAAATTCAATTTATATATTTAAATAACAAGGAGACAAATTATATAAACTTTGCATATAATTAATTAACAATCCTTTTTATTCCCTATGCATGGCCAGAGATCAATTCCCCTTAGCCACAATTAACAATTTTTTCCAGATTTGCCAAACTCGTTGACATTTTCTGCCAAATATCGGGAAATTTTAAAAAAAATCGGTAAAATTGCCCTGAAATTTGTGTCCATGGTTTTAACATCCAACCCAAGTCTAGAAATGTCTTTACCTTCTTTTATTGTTTAAATTAAATTAATGGAAAAAGTTGAAGATTTAAGTTTATAACAATTACTTCCAAAATTTTCAAACAAGGTTAAAAGTGATAGTGTACACACATTTACAACGTGCAATCTTTTATTGTGTATATAATAGGAACGAAAATAAAAAATAGCAAACATGGTTTATATTTATAAAAAATTAAAAAAAAAACAAAATTTAAAGCTATTTATATAGAGCCCATAAAATTTTGATTCAGTGGTAAAAGAGTTGGAAAAAGGTTACGAGAGATCCAGAGTTAAGATGCTTGCAAAACAAGCGAATCTTATTACAACGTAATATCTGGCGAGGGCCGAGGTTTGAATCGCCATAAGAGCATGAATTCTGACGTAATATCTAGTGAATAATAGATGTTTAAAAAAAAAAAAAACTATTTATATTTTCAAATTTAAAGATTTATTGTGTTGAAAAGCTATTTATCATCTATGAACAAAAGTATTTATGTCATACATATAGTCTATCAATAAACAGAGGAATTTGAAATTTCTTTCTTTTTTTCTTTTTAAAATCGTGATAGCATTCATACAATCCCTGAATAAAATAAAATGACAAGCCAAAACTATATATTCCCGATCTCCAACTTTAGCTAAAGAGCAAAAATATGGGGCCTAAAATATATTCCACTTCTCCGTCAAGGCCCCGCAGATGAAAGAAGTACATCATCGAAACTGCAAAAATATTGGAGAGAAAATCATCAATCATCATTATTATGTTTCCAAAAATGTGAAAATGAAAAAGAAGAAACAGGTTAAATATATTTTGTCTGGGGGTTGAGAAATTAATTGGTATGGCATTAAAGTAAGGGTAAATTATGTTTTTAGGTCGGCTAAAGGAAAAGAAATTAAAAAGGAAACCCGAGATTCTGAAAATAGAAAAAGTGTATTTAGAGAGAAAATAATTAATGTTTGGTGCCGCCAAACCAGTGAACTCGTGCCCACTGGCAATGGGTTCCACTGCCTCTCTCCTCTCACCTCACCTGTCCTCTCTCCTCTCTTTTCTTGCTCTTTTGTTTAAGTAGGGGATTAAATTTGATAGATTTATAAAGGGATAAAATATTAAGTAGGAGATTAAATTTTTTAAAAGCAGCAGGGTAGGGATTGGGGTATGAGAAAAGGAGAGAGAGCGCAGTAAAAGGGAAGGAAGAGAAAGGGAGGGAGGAGGAGGAAGAGTTGAGAGGCAGTGGGATCCATTTGTCGGTGGGATAAGTCGTCATTTGAGTTGGTGGGTGCGTGAGAGGAAATGTTTCCCCAATGCATCTTTTTCCATTTATCAGCTTTTTTGGAGACCACTATTTTTAATTTAACCCCATGGTGAGCCTCAAACCCTAATTTACCCTTAAAATAATCTGTATGATCATTATTAATTTTCCATGGGCCCATTGCACCAACTAAACAACAGGGATGAGATAATAAGATATATACATAAAACTGATACAAATTTTAAATGTTTTCTTTGAAGGACCCTGCGGATTCTTCTCGTGGGCAGGGGGCCTCAAAATATTCCGATGGATATAGAAACTTCATAACAGTAAAATAAAATCGTGGAATGACCGGCTTTACGATTATTAACATATCTTTAAAAAATAATCACGAGCGAAGTGTAAATTTTTTTTTTTTTGAGAAGCAGCTTGGATTTTCGGAAAAATTGGCGAAATTTACTCTGTTTTTCGGATCTTTCCGAATTCTAATGTACGAAAACATTTAAAACACTTCTACTCATCAACCTAAAGCGGAAGTTGAGAAGTTGAATTGAAGAAAGTGAAGTGTTTTTAAATGTTTCATGGGTTTCTAAGGCAGAGAATCAACGACAACCCTACGAAAGATGTTGAAAAATTTGCCAAACCGCATTACAAAGGTATGTTAAGTATAAGGTGACCAAATGGACCTATTTTCTTGTTTTGAGAAAAGACCTGCTCCGTAGATCGAGGCTACTGAGATCGCGGGCGAATCGAGTCTTGAGCGTGTTATCGAGCCACGATTTGAAAATGTTATAAAGATTTGAAATTTTTATTTTCATATGATTGTTTTAATGTTTTATTTTAAAATTGCATAAATTATTTATGTGATTTAAAATCATATATGCATTACATGACATGTTAATTTTTTTTTATTCACAGAAAATGCGTCGTCGAGGCCGACCACGCTAGGGAGAACACGAGGCGGTAGATCTATGCCCGAGGAATATGCGTAGATGCATATGTTATCCCACCGCCTCCCGAGGTAGTGGGAGGGCCAGTCACCTTTAGATGAATGGCTCGGCTTGCCTTCGCGTTCACGACTGACCAGGGGCCGGTGGCTTCTATAGAGAGGGGCGAGGCTAGGGGCGCGGGCTACGATGGATTGGGAGGCGGGAAGGCCGTCATGGTTAGAGGAAATGAAGCGGGTTTGCAGTGATGCGGTGCGGATGACGGATGGTCATTTTTACGCGCTTTCTCCTGCCGGACGAGCAAGAAGTGGTGGAGAGCAGTTCAAGGAGATACCTGAAAGTGTCACACGAGGCGCAGTTTAAGGAAGAGTTCTGAGATAAGTTTGTTCCGACCCGATTCTGAGATCCTGGTGAGGGGAGTTCTTTAAATTTGGAACGGGGGACACTCTACGTGATGGAACTATGAGCGGAGTTTTCTAGGCTCGTCGGACATGTCCCATTGCTCGGGGATGGCCGAGTTTCGAGACGAGAGATTTGTTGTGGAGTCTTCGTCAGGAGATTAAGGACCATAGTAGCGTCGGCGGCCCACACACGGTCTGACCCGAGGTGGTAGGGCGGTTAAGGGTTGAGGCAGAGCATGGGGTTGAAATCAGGGCCTCCCAGCCGATCCAAGGGCGGCAATTAGGTCGACGTGGAGTTCGAGGGAGGTTCCGATATGAGATCAAAATGTCGGTAAACACGGATATACTCCCGATGGCCCGGATTTTCACGGAAATATCGGAAAATATCGGTGGATATTTTGACTAAAATATCGAGTAATGGAAAAATGACAAAAATACTTTGAAATTCATAGAAATACTTTGTTGAATTATAAAAATGCATAAATAGCGAATATACGCTTGTTGAGGTAGTATTCATTATAATTTATCGAAATTAAATCCACGATAGTCATTTAAAACCAAAATGAAAATGATGTGACTGTCCATTATTTGTGAAGGGATTATGTCTTAATGAAGGCAGTATTAAATGCGAGACGTGGTGTTGCGATAATATTGATTGTAGCTTGAACATCGCAGTACGTAAATCTGTTATTTCCTGCCCTGACAACCTCTCGTGGATAGGAAATTCGGGGTTCGCTACTGTACTCGTTGAAATCCTTCTTGCATTTGATATGGAATTTGGAATGGCATATGTAGATCATTACATAATTATAATTATTTAATAGTAGGATGTGTAATAATATGTAAGTTTCAAACATTATATCTACTCTAATTTATTATTATCAAATTAAACTAAAATAAAACTATAGTATAAAACTATAGTATAAAACTATTTATTATAAACTATTTCAACACCAAAATAAATTAAGATACATTAAAAATAAAATATGCATGTAACTAATATGTTTCAAATTTCTAATATAATATAGTTAATTAGTAAGTAAAAGATTAATTAACTAATATGTTTTAATTAAAATAACTATTAACTAAATAACTAATATAATTAATTAACTAAAAATTATATTATCAAATTAAACCATAATAAAACTATAGTATAAAATATTTATTATAAACTACTTCAACACAAAACAAACTAAAGAAACATTAAAAATAAAATATGCATGTAACTAATATAATATAATTATTTAACTAAAAGAATTATATTAGTTAGTAATATAATTAATTAACTAAATATTATATTATTTACTAATATGTTGATGAAATAAAATAATATTATTTAGATATGTAATTAAAATGATCTAAATTTATAACATTACATAGTATAATTATTTAATAGTAGGATGTGTACAATAATATCTAAGTTTCAAACATTATATCTATAATTTATTATTATCAAATTCAACTAAAATAAAACTATAGTATAAAACTATTTTATTATAAACTATTTCAACACCAAAATGAAACTAAATAAAATATATAAAAACAAAATTAATAAACAAGAAAACATACCTTAATTCACAAAGATCTTCCAAAATTAGGGTAAAGAATAAAAGAAAAAATATTTGAGTGAAATGGAGTTTAGATGTGGATGGATGGGTTTGTAATGATATTGTATGAGTTTAAAATTATTTATAAATTTTTTTGGAGTCAAAATAACCGTTGGATTGTCAAAAAACCGTTGTGATTGATTTAACCGTTGGATTTGATTTTGGTTTCAAATCGTAGTTGGATCATCATATATCCGTTATAAATCATTACGGGCCAGATTAGATCAAGCTTTTAGATTTAAAATCAACCGTTGGATCAAGAAAATATGGCGGATTGGATTTTTAAAAAAGCACCTTGGCTCATCTGGAATGGATTCTTGGATCAAAGAAATGGCTCAAAAAATCGATTGGCGGGGATTTTCTACCGGATTTTCAGACAAAGCGGTAGATAAATCGCCGATATATCGGCGATAAATTCAACTTCTCGTAGAAAAGCGCCGATTTTCCTTTCCGTCAGCAGCGCCTTCGGCAGCGTCTTTGCCTCGCCTTGGAATTTTCCGCGAAAAAGCGAAATTTCTGATTTTTGTGAAAAATGCGGCGGAATGCGCGATTTTTCGATTTTTAATGGGGCCAGATTTTCCATCGTTTTTCTTTTAGGGCTCAGAAAAAGCGATATTTCAGCGATTTTTCGATGATTTTTTCCGAAATTTTTGTATGCCCATGGCGTTCAAGAGGGGAGGAAAGACCGCGGTGGAGCCGGTAGCGGCGAGCTCGGTCGAGGGGCATAGTCTAGCCGAGGTTCGGTGAGGCCCGCAGACGGGGTAGCTCGAGGTCCAGCGGAGTGTCTTAAGTGCGGGAAGAACCATTATGGTGAGTGCGGATTGGGGACGAACCGGTTGTTGTAAGTCGCGGACCGGCCGGGACCGCCATGAAGTGCCCACAGATAATTTACGGTAGTGGATCGAAGTGGGATAGACGGAATGACGGAGTTCAGTCTTGGTAGGAGTCGGGAGTGGTCGGAGGGGTTTCGACCAGAGGCCCCTACATTTACTAGATGCGGAGGACCCGGCCAAGTAGAGAAGTCGGCCATCCGAGGAAGGGACGAGATGGGGCGACCTCGAGACCTGAGGCTAAGGTGTTTGCAATCCCCTCACTCGACGGGGCGGATGTAGCACGGAGGTCATGACGGGTACTATCCCGAGTTTTTAATAGTGATGCTTATGTCTTGATAGATCAGGGTGCCACTCACTTGTTTTATTTAAGTGAAATTTATTGCCGCAGTGAACATAGAGATCCTGACCCATAGATTGTAGTATGGTAGTCTCCTTCCTACGGGAGATTCACTTATAGCAGATAGAGTATACATGGGTTGTAGAGTGATTATTGGGGGCCATGAGTTTATGGCCAATTTAGTGATGTGGAACATCTGGGACTTGATGTGTAAGATGGTGGGTTTGTGCCGAGCATCGCGCCAGTGGGACATATTTGAGGAAAGAAGTTAAAGTTCTACGTAGGCAAGGGGAACCAGAGATTACTTTGTGGGAGTAAGAAAGATATTGTCCTCGAGTATGATGTACGTGATGGTACGGGAAGATGCTCAGAAAATCATGTCAAAGTATCTAACTATCTGCAGTTGAGGTGAGAGATGATGATATGAGATTGGAAGACAGTCGGTAGTCGGGGAGAATTTCGGTGTGTTTCTAGATGATCTTCAGATTACCCCGGATAGAGATTGATTTTGGATCGAGTTAGCCCACAGGGACGAGCCGATTCCGAGGGCGCCATATAGGATGGCCTGCGAGTGAAAGAACTTAAGGTCACGAGATGGGAGAAATGGTCAACGGAGTTCGTCGGGCCAAGGCACATCTCCTTGGGGATCCACCGGTTTTATTGTGAAGAAGAAGGACGGGAGCATCACGTTATGTATTGATTCTGAGTTGAATAAAGTAACAATAAGTCAGTATCCTCTTCCGAGGATTGATGATCTCTTTGATCAGTTACAGGGAGCTAAAGTATTTTCAAAGATTGATTTGAGGTCAGGCTATCATCAGTTGAGAGTTCATGATGAGGATGTTCCCAAGACAGCATTTAGAACACGGTATGGGCATTTTGAGTTTCTAGTCATGCCATTTGGACTTACGAATGCCCAATGGCTTTTTTATGGACTCATGAGCGAGATTTTCGGGGCGCCGCTTAGATCGGTTGTGATCGTGTTTATTAATGATCTTGATCTATTCGGGGCGATGGGAGAAGAACATGCGAGGTACTTGAGGATAATTCTGCCTGCGGCATTGCGAGAACATCGGTTATATGCTAAACTTAGTAAAATGTCGGGTTTGGCTGTGATGTCGCTTTTTTTAAGGACACATAGTTTGCGGAGGGGGTCTCGGTGGATCGCGAGGAAGGTCGAAGCTATGCGAATTTGGAGCCTCCTAAGTGTTAACGAGAGATACGAGGTTTCACGGGTTTGCGAGGTAATGCAGTAAGTTCGTTGAGGATTCTCGAAGATAGCCGCACCTTTGACTAAAATTTTGTGAGGAAAGGAGCCGTTTTATGTGGTCGGAGGCTTGTCGACGAGTTCGATGGGCGAAGGAATTGACCTCGGCTCGATTACCACACTTCCATCGAGTTACGATGAAACTCACTTGATGCTGTTGTGATGCATATACAGGCGAGGCTAGGTTGTGTATTAATGCGGAATGACAAGGTGATTGCATATGCTTCTAAATGATTGAAAAGCACGAAACGATTATCCTACACGACCTTGGCGCATCAGAAGTAGTATTGCCTTGCGGATATGGAGGCATTACTTATATGGGTGCCGTAGGATTTTACATATCATAAGAGCTTGCGTGTTGTTTCTGTGAAGGAAGCTGAGACATGAGGCGAGAGGAGATGGATTGAGCGGTCGAGTTATGAATGTACCATTGAATATCATCTGAAGAGCGAGCGTAGTATGTAAAATGCTCTTAGTAGAACCAAAGCAGGTTCCTATCGCACTTGAGGGATTCGTGCGTGCTTCCCCTCGACTCATAGAATTGAGGTCCTTAGGTGTGGCCCAGGCCCGACATATTCGGGGGTGCCCAATTAGCCACATTTCATGTACATCATGTATTGATGGAAACGAGGATTAAGGAGAACTTAGATTCGGTCCGCAGGATAGTGAAGTTGAAGTTGAAGATTGAAGATTATAAGTGTTTTAAATGTTTTTCGCATGTTTTGTAAATTTGGGAAAGTCAGAAAACGAGAGAATTAAGTGGGTGCACTACGAAAATCAAGTGTTTGAAAAAAAAAAAAAACAAAAAAATTTTACACTTCGCTTCCGCATTATTTTCTAAAGATATGTTAAGGACTGTAAAGGGGTTCCCTACATGGATTTTATTTTGGTATTTTGAGGAAAGTTTCTATATCCATTGGAGTGCCAGGAAGTCCCCTCGGGTTAAATGAGATTAATCCAGGGTGGGATCCTTGTACATTTCTCTTGCACTTACCATGAAAGTAATTGAGCAAACCTTGTGAAAAGAAAGTCGACTAAGCGGCAAATAAAAGCATATTTTTTTCACACCATACAAGAAAATAATAAAGGATTTGGATGGGAATGGGTAAGAACTTACACATGATTCACGAAGCGGCTTATGTCCTTGGAATGAGAACATGTAGCGCTTAACTTCAAAAACCACACCTTTCTCGGTTCTTACATACACTGCTCTGTCTAAAATAGTTAAGAGAGCCTAAACACATCAATATGTACAATTTCATATTGTTTAGAAACAAGTGAATTTAAGCTAATTCATTTGAAATAAAAAACATGTTGAACAACAATTTTGTGCACGACCCGATTGACAAATCTCTACTTACGGTGAAGAATGTTAGGTGCATGTCCCATAGGGTTTTGTTCTTTTTTCTCGGGAAGTTTGCATGATCATCCTCCCGAACTCTCAATAGCTAGCTGACAAAAGAATAGTAAGAGTTTTCACTAGACACACGATATTGGCAAAAATCCTGCTGCACTATTTTGGCATCTTGAGCGCATAAGCACATATATTTTAGAAGATGAATTAGAAAGGGAGGAAATTTTATGAACAAGTAAGCAAAATGAATTAATGTAACAAAGAGAGAAATTAGAATTTAATTACCTTTCCAACTTTTGCAACTTCTAAACAAGCCATTTCCGGGAAGTTCATGAGTGACTTCTTGACCTTATCCTCATCTTGTGAAGCATTTGTTCTTCTTGCATCCTCTTACAGAAAGTAATTTCTTCCTCTTTGTCATAGTTCCCTTCCCTTTGCTTTCACTTGTGCCCTTTTTATAGCATAAAGGCAGACCATTTCTTGATTAAGGAAATCAACCAAGTAAAACAGTTTGATAATACCAAATGCAAGTGCATGCTAGGTAATAAGAGTAAAATCCCAACTCTTAATTCATGAAGAATATCTCCTACAAGGGTCTAGCTCCACTTTACTCATCTACTATACTACTATAGAGAAGGAAAATCATATATATATATATATTGATAAATCCTTAACTATGAAGAAATACTCCGTGATTTGGTGGCCACTCATCAAAACATTTGATATTCTTTAGTAGAAAACATTCAAACCATCAAATCCAACAAAGTTTCAAAATTTGCAATCAAATTCGGACTGCTATGGTTCCATGGCGGGGATTTCAAAGAAACCTAATTACGGGCTTTTGATACATGAAATCATTCCCCAAACTGACAAGACCCTCGATCTAACAAAAAATTAAGTGAAGATTGGCATTAGTTCCACACATGTTCAAGAGAAACTCTAGAATTAGAAACTCAGCATTCTAATTGCGTTTGTCTCTTTGTTTGCAGAGAAAGAATGGAGAAAATAAATAAAAACCACAAAATTTTTTGGTTCAAAATGCAAATATCTCCACGGGTTTTCAAAGATAATCTAAACTTGGCTTCTGATAGACGGCAATCCAATCGTAACTTGATTGCCATGAACATGGGGCAAAATCAAATAGAAGACCACATTTGGTGCCAGTCGTATGCCATCACTCTTGTTTTCTTTGTTCTCTTGTAATATCAAGTGTTATTGATGGGTTGCACGGGAGGTTTATAGAGTGTTCTAGCTTATTAGGAACAGACTTGTGGTTTATAAGCTTGTTCTAGCTTCCATTTTTTTTTTTTGATCGATAAAAAGCAAACAATATATAGATAAACCAAAGAACCCCGAAAGTACGCAGTTGTGAACAAAGGGCTACAACACGAAGCGGCGAAAGAAAAACAAGAAACCACGAGGAAAACTCTTGGTGAGAGCTTAAAATTATCTCTTTTTTAGTCCATTTTATTTATTTTTGATTAAATTGAATAATTAATACTCTGGGAGTATGAAGAAACTCACCAATTTGTCATTATGCGGGAAGGGAAGCAAGAAGATGAAAAATGCAGCAATAAGTGGATAAAAATGCAGTGAATTCGATATGAAGCGAGAAGCCAAAGCAATTGGGTGAACTAATGATGCGAGTCTTGAGGTCTGAGTCCGGTTCGGAGAGTCGTGACCTGGGGAAGATTGAAGAAATTGAGGCATGTCGTGACGGGAACCACGGCATAAATGGTGAAGGTGATGTCGCGACAATAAGGCCGATCTCGTGACATCGAACGGGCCAGAGTGGAAGGACTTGCGGGAATCCGCGACATCAAGCTATCAAATGAGCTATGGTAGAAGTGATGTCGCGACATAGGTCGAAGTCAGCGACCACGAGTTTGTTCGAGTTGAAGGAGGAAGTTTCCATAAAGAAAGTGTGTAGCGACCCAGATGGCGATGTCGTGACATCGAGGAACGGAATAGATCAAAGGCTACTTGAGTCATAAAACAGGTCGCGACCTGATCGATGTCGACATCAAAACACGGTTGAAGCCCGGAGTAAATTGGTGCTGTGACCCCGGACACACGCCGGTTGAAGGTAAAGCTTCACTTAAAGTAAGGTCACGACAACGGTGATGTCGCTCTGAAGGCCCCGAAGTGCGACAGGAAGCGGCGAGAGGAGTCTCAAAGGATCTAGGACCAGTGTCGCTACATGAGACCCGAAGTGCGACGCCGAGGAGCGACCCGAATCAAAGGTGCGAGCCATAAGGGGATGTCGCGGCAAGGAACATTGATATCCTGACAACATGAAGCGACCGATTGAAGCTACGGTTTCTTCAGATGATGTCGCGACATGAGATCCCATTAGCGACATCGGGAGGGAATAGTGAAACACTAGCTAAGACATGAGAAGATCTGTGACAAGATGATGATGTCGCGACATCAAGAATATTCACAAATCAAGGCTATATAATTAATACTGTTTGAAGTGTGACGTGGGATCCGAGTCGCGACCCTCGATGATGTCAAACAAGCGAAGTCGCGGCGTGAGCGATAACTTGGGCTGGATACTCTGATCCACGGTGTGGGATTAGGACCCAGATTTAGGAACCACATAAATACAATTTATCATTTCAATTAAAGTAGCTTGGCGACCCACGGACCCCAGAGTGCAGTTCTTTGAAAGCTCATTTTCTTTCTTTTCTTTTTTATTTTTTTATTTTATTTTGTTGTTTCCATCGTTTTGGAAGCGGATTATGTTTCGTATTTTCATTTCCGTTTGTATTTTACGAATCTGGATGTTATCGTTTGGCGGGCTGAATCACGATTTCTATTTCTTTCAAATTACTACAGAATCATTTGAGATTCGGACAAATTTGGAATTAGATTGTTCGATTTCAACTTGCGGTTTTTCTTATGATGCGGAGGAATCTTGTATCGTGTAATTTAGTAATTGAGAATCTGACACAGTAATTGAACATTATCGTCGAAATTTATCACTTTCTGTAGTCGTTTCTAAACGGTTTGTTAATTTGGAGTTTACAATTTGCGAGATTTTAGTTTTATTGATTTTGGATCGGGCTGCAGGTTTCTTATGCAGATTAAGAGTGCGTCATTACCACTGATTTCAGGAAGTCCTCTGCGTGACACGGGGAAGACAATCTGGGGGTAACGATACAGTTCTTTGAAGGTATACTAACTCTTGTTAGGGATCGCTGCGCTTTGCAAGTTCACTTGGATAAATCTCTTATCACTTGAAGTCAAGAAAGAGTTGAATGGGTTATCACTTAAACAAGCAAAGAGTTCACCTCGGTCGGATAGTGATTGATCGGTGTTAGTACGATTAATCGAGGAAGGTTGATCATCCTAATTTCGAGGGCGATGCGGAAGTTGTATATCCTTGCTTGACCCGATAACTTGGGAGTTGAGTTTCACGGTCCATAAAATGGGTGCCGATATTGTAAAGAAAAATACTTCAGTTAAGGAAGTCCCTTTGAAATGTAGTTATCTAATTCCTTGTATTGAGAATCGGTCGCCAAATTAGATAATGAAATGTGAATGAAGTCAAATTTGTATTCTGATTGCAGACCCGATTTTGAAGCTTGAGTTAATCAAGAAATTCTATCGATTTAACTACGGAATTGATAGTTCACTATAAGCTGTTTTTATTGATGTGTGCTTTGAGAGGATAACTATTAGGTATTCATTTCTTTATTAAAATTTCATTATTCTTTATTCTTTATCTCCTAGTTGTTGGTTATTTCCGTTTATTTCCTTTTGTTTTTAACTTTCCGTCCCGAATCTTGGACTCCGCTATCATTTATCGTCCAAATAGTATGGAGCTTAATTAGTCGGGTGGATTGATTTAAAATTCTTGAGATCTCTGTGGGATCGATATACGGACACTAAATCCATTTTACTACTTGTTGACTGTGCACTTAACGAGAATAGCAAATCAAAACAAAGCTTTGAAATGACTTATTTTAAGAGATTTACATTCTACATATTATAATTTCCACAAGTTTATGGCAAGGTTCTTTGAGTTAATCAATAGTCCTTGGTAATACTTGTCGTAGAGATTTGTATGTGTTCTTTGGTTTGTCAACAAGCTACCTCCGTCAAGTTAAAGTCTATAATGAGTGTGTATGAACACCCTTTATTAATAAATTAGTGAGTCCACAAATTGGAAACAAAATTAACTTTAAGCCTTTGGGCGGAGGGGGCCTCGTTTTCAAACACCAACAGATTCCTAGCTCGCCAGAGATTCCAGAACAAGCACAGCGGGGCAGCAAACCAAATTTTTTTGCGCTTTTTGCCTGACAGTTCCTTATAGCCAGAAAGTGTGGATAATGGGTGGAAAGACCAATGTCTAGACAACTAGACAATAAAAGATCCAGCTAACATTTTGCTTGAATTCTGATGGATCAAAAGATGATCTATGTTCTCCTCTTCCTCTTCGCACATAAAACATCTATTTGCAAAATACATACCTTGGCGTTTTAGTTGGTCCGTAGTAAGGAACTTTACTGGCTTGACTTCCCGAAACAAAGACGCAATTTTTTGGGGGCCTCAATTCCACACAATGCGGTGAGAGCTCGAAAGAGGAGACATCGACATCTTTGTACATGCTCTTTACCGAGAAACCTCTATCCTTGACATTCTGCAAAACAAGCTTGTCCACACCCGTGGGACGAAACTGCTGATCATGAAGAATATGAAAGAATCTAGTCATCTCTTCTATCTCTCAGTCGTTTAGATCTCTAATGAAAGTTGGGGACCACAACCCCTCGCCCTCTCTAATCTCCCAGATGTCCGCAATCTTAGCCTCTTTGTTAGTAGCTAGATTGAATAGTGTTGGAAAACGATAACTTCAGTTTGTCCCCCACCAAGCATCACTCCGAGGTGATCCTCCTTCCATCCCGAGAACAAAGGCCGCGTTACGGAAAAAAACGATTATTCTTTCGATTTCCTTCCATAAACAGTCCCATATCCACCACTAATAGCATCATGTGCGCCAACCTCACTTGATCAAATTTACAAAGAGATAAATTTCTTCCTCCATAGTGCCCTGTCGCTTGCAAATTTCCAACTCCACTCATGGCAGATAAGGCCTTGCTCAACTCGAGAGACTTTTATACACGCTTTTTCTTTCAACACAATCGTGGCCCATCTCACAAAGAAAATTTCTTTTTCTGGGACGCTCCTCCCCAAAGAAAACCGCTTTGAACTTATTTCCCCAAGTCCCCACGACACTTTTCGAGGAATCTGAAAAGAGAAAGGTAACATAGAGACTAGATGTGAGTGCCGTGATTAGCGTTGATCCTACCGCCTTAGAAATATAATAGGCTTTCCATGCAACAAATTCTCTTACTAAAGATCTTCTCTCTACTCTAATCCTGCACTTAATAGCCTCAGGCTTTGCTCCAAGAGGGAGACCCAAATAGGATGCCCAAGAGACCCACCAGACCCTAATTCCTATGGCCGCCCACCGTGATTAGAACAAACCTAACCGGTATAATCTCTAGCCTGTTAATTTTCAACCCCGCCATAGCCTCAAACCACATCAGAATCCAGCTTAGAAACTTTAGCTGATCTAGGTCAGGCTCACAAAAGATAAGTGTATCATCGGCATAGAGAAGATGGGAAATAGACATCCTCCCTCGCTCACGGTAACCCCTCATACCCTTTAGATGTAGCTGCCATAAATGTTCGATTAATCATAAGGAAATTAAGCACTTCCATACCGATAACGAATAGGTAGGGGGAGAGAGGATCTCCCCTCGCTCCTGTGCCCCCCGGTGCTTGGAAAAGAAACCAGCGGAGAGCCATTCAAGTAGATCGCAGCTTCGTGGATATGCACCATTTTGTCCAGGTCAACCACCGACTGCCAAAACCCATCCCGCCTGTAGACCCGGAGCATAAAACTCCTGGGGCCGATAATTGTCATAAGCTTTTTTCAATATCCAATTTACAAACTAAACTGGCAGATTTTTCCCTCCCGGAGGAATCCACTAACCTATCAAAATCAAAGCCGCCCAAAATCCGCGCCCCGACAAAAAGCATTTTGGGACTTAGAAATCACCTGATTCATGACCCCCTTGATCCTATTTGCCAAGACTTTTGACAAAAATCTTATAAAGGCTTCCCACTAAACTAACTCATTTGTGGGGATCTTTGATATCTTCCATGCATCGCTTCTCTGGGATCAATGGTAAAAGTCAGTGATTTAGGGTTTTTGATAAACTGGAGTTGTCATGAAACTCCTTAAAACCATAACTCTTTCACAAAGTCTCAACCGAAAGACCAAAATATCAGTAAAACCACAAAATATGTGGAGCCTTATCACTTTGAGACCAAGACATGTATCTCAAATTTATTCTCGTGGAATTCTCCAGCCTCAACCGCCTCATTCCCCTATCCTGTTGAGGTCTAGATCAGGAAGGGAAGGGCTCCACCCATCCGGGGCCGAGAGCAAATTTTGGAAGGCATCTACCAACCCTTCCTTGATATCCTCCTCCTTGTCTAACCTTCTACCATTAATGCAAATGCTATTAATGAAGAATTTCGCTGGCCCTCGTGAAATTTGGCTAGGCCATCCCGTGGAAAAAACTCCTAAGTGTTCCCTGCCTCCCTTCCCTTAAGCCAAGTCTCTCTCGACTTCTGACGCCAAGAAATCTCTTCCATGAGGGCCCAGCTTTTGAAATCAGCTCTAGCTTTGACGCGTTCCTCAGTTTCCTCACGGGTCAACGCCCTAACCTTCTCACAATCGTCCCAGAAGGTAACTCTACGCAAAGCATCATCCTTATTAGTCTCGATTTTCCCAAAAACGTCCCTATTCCAGGCCTTCAAAAAACCTTTCAAGGCTTTAATTTGGCAGAGAGAATGTAACTGAAAGACCCATAAAAATGGAGGTTTTGCCACCACCCTTCTCGTATAGTCTTAAACCCCCTACACTTTGGAACCACATCGGGCCGAAACTAAGGAGCAAGCCCCGTTCTCACTCCGACGGAATCCAACATAATGGGAAAATGGTCAGAGACAGGTCTTGGGAGGCAACTCTGGGTCACCTTGTTACATTGATTCTCCCAGTTAGCAGTGACTAGAAATTTGTCTATACGAGACATTGAGCTACCATTGAGACCACCCCTCCATGTGTAGGGACCTCCCTGGAGAGGGAGGTCTCTCAAATCCAGATCATTCATTATGTCAGAAAACCTTCTCATGCCGGGATAACCTGCCACCTCTAGTTCTTTCGTAGGGGAAAAGAACCTCGTTAAAATCGCCTCCGACACACCATGGACCCTCCCACAGACCCTTAATCGAACCGAGTTCTTCCCAAAAAGCTTCTCTATCACTATTCTCTGCCGGACCGTATACCCCAGTAAAAGCCCATTGGAACCCGTCTTCAGGCATCCTGAACAAGCACGAAACTGAAAAACTTCCAACCACGGAGTCCATCAAACTGATGCTACTATTATTCCAAAACACAACAATGCCCCCTGCAGATCCCTCGACATTCATCACTTTCCAATTCAGTTGACGACCCACCCCCAGACTGCGCGCCAAAATGTTCGACATCTCTTGTATCTTTGTTTCTTGTAAACAAACGACGTCCGCCCTGTACCTTCTGAGAAAATTCTTAATTACTTTTCTTTTGTCAGGATCATTTGCACCTCTGACATTCCAAGATAGAATTTTAATCTTCATTTTAACTTGAGCAATAAATTCCCCCTGTCCCTCCCCCCTTCTTTGTTGCTCTTGCTCCCATTATAGTTTACAGTACTCCTCAGTCTCCTTAGCTCCCGCTCACTCTTAGAAACTGACTGGCTCCCTTTTTCCTTACCCCTTGTTTGAGAGGCCACTAGCTTTTCCAACAAATTCATAATCTCATTTTCGAAACCCTTCGTAGGGAAACCTAGGAATTCACTAAATTTTACCAGACAGCTACTATCCCATCTCCCATACTCCCATTTTTCTGCCAAATCAAAATTACACTTCATCTTCTTTTGACCATCTCCACCGTATTCCACCCCTACGTCAAAGCTCGTGTCCGGGCTTCCCCTATCCCTGTCGTCAGCCGCCTCCGCCCTAAATGGAACCAGAGTCTTATCCAGTACTAACACCCCCTGGCTAGAAAACCCCCCTGAAAGCAAGGGGCGACCAAAAACAGAGATGGAAATAGGGGAGTGCTGAGAGTAACGTTTATCATCGTACATGTTCATAGAACTGTAACCATCTACCTGGGCTGCTATCTCCCCGATCTCATCTCCTTCCCCAAGATTGATGTCGTTTCCTTTTTGTCCTTCTTTGAAAACAGCTCCTGGCACAGCCCCGATTCCAAATCCGCTGGTTTAGCCTTGGAGGAAGATGACTCGTAGAGAGACATTCCATTAAAACAATCCCAGATGGAGGAAACCGGGCTAAAGGCCGCCCGGTAGAAGAGGCCCATAATCGGAGTCAAAACGTTGGGCCGGCCCAACTTCCTACCCGGCGCCCTTACAGTGCCTGATCCCCTACCAGTCCCAGTAATTTGGCCCGGAGCTGGGTCCTTCTCTTGCACTTTGCGATAGGGTTGGCGCGCTCTGCCCGATGATACTGACCAGGTCCCATCAAAGCTCCCCGGCAGTGTTTCTCCTACTCCCACTCGCGTCCCGGCGCGTGAAACATCTTCCTCCTCACCCTCGCTCCTTAATTCGTCTGTGCTCGTCACTGAGTTTCGACGCCGACGCCTACTAAATCCCCCTACCTGGTTGGCACCCTTGAGGACGGAGCCTTTCGAGTCTGCGACTTCGCAAAGACACCCATCTTTTGCTCCGACAGCTTCCATGTCTGCATCAACTGATGTTTTTTTCCGGAAACTTACCTCCGATCATCTCCTTCTCCGAAACGCCGTGACATCTTCCTTCGTCTCTTACTTCTTCTTCTTCTTCCTCGCTCTCTGCCCTAACCTTCTTGTAATTCTCCCTTCTACCCTGGCTCGCTTCATGTTGTAACCCTTGCAGCGTCCTTTGATCTTGACTTGGTTTCGACGCAAGAAAAACTCTTTCTAGTCGGCATTTCCTCCGATTCCTTCTTCTACCGTGGTTCTTCGCACCCATTTTTACCTCACTCCCTCCCTTAGACGCGTAACATGGGCTGACTGTGAGTTACGTCCCATGGGCCAAGCGTTTTCCATACCTGGACTCACTCCTCTTTGGCCCTTAAGAGACCCGTGGGCTTTTTCCCTTTCATGGGTCGTAGCCCCCTCCAGGTGAAGCCCTTCTCTGTCCTTTAATGGGTCCATCACAAAGGCATTTTTCAATTGCCCATCACAGCCCCAATTCCCCCCATTATTTTGAGAGCCACACTTACCCTTGTCCCCCGCGTGGATCCTCCCCCCACACGTCGTCCTGTTTTTCAGACATTCTTCTGCGGCACATATTCCCATGCCATTCTGGTTCCCCACTAACTTTGGCCCGTTGCACAAACTTTTGCACCCTTCCTTTCTTTCGTGATTCACGCGTCCCTTGGCGCGTATGTCACAGTCATCTTCCTCCCCTGATTCCAACAAGCCTCCAGTATCTCTGCAACTTTTCCTAGTCACCTCCACGACCGTCGGTCGAATCTCCCACCATAATTGTACTACATAAACTCTATTCCCCGCTATCAGGTTGACCGAATCATACTTTACGTTGTTGTTCGATTTGACCAATATTCTTGCCCACAGAAGATCAGTTTTTGAAGCTGTTCCTTCATCCATTGCTATGAATCCTCCACAGCTATCCCCCACTTTTTTCAAGTTTTCTCCAGTCCA
Organism: Tetrastigma voinierianum; assembly: GCA_016808115.1. Classification (NCBI taxonomy): domain Eukaryota; kingdom Viridiplantae; phylum Streptophyta; class Magnoliopsida; order Vitales; family Vitaceae; genus Tetrastigma; species Tetrastigma voinierianum. The sequence continues at coordinate 210,885 of JAEQBH010002239.1, read as the reverse complement.
TAAATGTAAAGGGAGCCCCACCACTCTTACCCATACTTCCTTTTCCTTATCTCCGATACCTTTGCAACCTGAAGACTGAGACCAATTAATTCCAGCCGCATCACTCCACCACTACAAATCCTGCTTCCCATACTCCATAACCCCCTCATAGCCTCCTCCGGTAATTCAAATCCCATGAAAAAATAATTCTGGTTTAAAGGATTGATAACAATTTGCCCCTTCAGCCTCCACTCCCTTTTAGCCCAGACCACCACCTCCGCCAACGTCTGTTTCATTGCTGGTAATACCTTCCAACTTCCCACAACACCATATTTTAATGCCCTCATATCTGCTATTAAGCTTTGCTTTCTAATGTCCATCCAGATTGTCTTCTTTCTTCTTTCTCCAGAGTTCAAGAAGTTCCTAGTTATGTTTGGTGCTGTTCTTCCCTTTTGTATATTCTCCATACCGTTGAGGTGTGTCTCTTCTGCTTTTCCTCTGTTTCCCCTATCCTCCTTATGATCTAATTCTTGCAGAGCTTTCCCTAGCAGATTCCATCCATTTACCAAGTCATCGCCTTCCGGGAAAAACAAGCTGTGTCTTTTTCCATCCAAATCTAGAACCGAACATAGCAGAAACCGCCCGCGCTCATTTTTCCTCATCCTCAAACTATATTTCCTTCCCTTTTCACTCCATGCCAAACCTTCATTGTTCTTTACAGCTTCTGCTCTAAACAACTCCACGCAATTCAATAAGATTTTTACCCCTTCTTCTCCAAAGCGTATCCAAGACAACCTACTCCATCTCCTTTCTGTTATAACTATCCATACCTTTTTACCTTCCAGCACTTTCTCTATCACGAAAGCTTTGGATTCAACGGCGAAACATCTTCTCCTTAGCAGATCGTTCATCTCAATATAAATTTTTTCTCAGCAAAATCCTCCTTCCAACTTACTAGTAGTGAGTCTCTGATGGTTTACAGTGCTGGTGGAACTCGCATAGTATGAGTGAAATCATTGATGCTTTCAAATACTCACAGTCTCACACTCTTACTCCAATATCTTCTTCGATCTAGTAGTGTACTAGTATCTACCATTTCTCTGTGGTGGTAGTGATCTGATTCCAGCCATAGATTTCTTAGTCTATTATTGTTCTAGCTTCCATATACTGCAATTATTGAGTTTGTTGGTTGCATAAACAATAATTGTTCTGTTGTATTGAATAAAAATGAAAGCAATCTATAAAACATGTTTCAGAACATGTTTCCAGAACCCATACGAGTTAATAATTGAAAAAAAACCTCATATGAACATGTTTGTTGCTCTCATTTTAAAATAGAGAAATTCTAAACCATCTTCATTAACATACTCACTGTTATTGATTGAATTGCATGTGGAATTTCATTTCTTGAGCATCTTGACATTTTATCTCATTATTTAATTTTACCCACTCTACCAAAAAAACAGAAAAAGAAAACAAAAACAAACGTGAATGGAAAGCCCCAACAATGCCCACAAAGGGTGTCTTTGCTTGGGGCAAGTAGATTAGCTTCCAGATTTGCAGATATAGACTTAATGACTCAAATTTCTAGAAAGTTCCATAATCTAGTGCTTTAGTCATATCTTCATGGCCCTTTCTCACCCCAAGGAACCCCGGAATGATGTTTTATCTCTCTCCATTTGTGTCAGAAACACCCAATGATATTGCCTCTTTCAGTACTTTGATTTTGAAATGTAGATTCGGAAATGTAATTCTTTGGGCTTCCTACTTAACACCGGTTACTAAAGAAAGCCTTGTTAGCGTCACCCTCATGGTTCTTGAAAATGCCACCAATACCCATTTGTACTTGTTTTCCACAAAGCCTCATCAATGCTGACTTCAAGGCTTCTATCAAGTAAGGCCCCATAAGCTCTAACAGGCAAGCCCAATTTTAATCTCCATCACTAGGAGAAAAGGAGATGCACCAATGAACTCCAATGCCCATTTGACCCGATTTATCCAAGGAGCTTTTGTTAATGTGACTTAATTTTCTATCAAGTAGGCCCTTGTAAGCCATGATAGGCAATCTCAATCTTAATCTATATTTCACTAAGAGGAAAGAAGACACCCAAGAACTCCTTGATGACAAACGTCCATATAGTTGTAAGATAGTATTCTTATTTTCTTTTCTGTTTTTGCTTTTTGAGACGTAAATAAGTTTCTTAATCATTTTTAAAAGGATAAATACAAGAAGGATGGATAACTTTAACAATGTGCCACATATTAGAAAAGTGCCATTGCTATTGTTGGTGGTGTCATATGGACCCTTTGGTAATCCACCAAATTCTTTTTAGAAAAAATCATTTTAGCCCTTATGTAAAAAGGTGAAAAAAAAATTACATTAATTGAAAGGAACTTACATTGTTAACATATTAGCTGGTTCACTCCGCCAAAATACCTTAGAGCCAAAAAGTATGCACTCCACATATTAGATGCATGAGAGATACATAATCCATCTTCTTGGAAGAAGATGGTTCTTCGTATGTTCGGATGTTAGAAAATGTGTTCTATTTGTTGTTTTTGTTCATCATGCTTTGTCATGTATTGATACGAAGGATAAAGTGGGAACCGAAAATTTAGAAATATTATCCTTGTCAAGTTTCTCATGTTCTGGCTAGTGAACTTCGCTTATTTTTAGAAAAGGTTATTAGATTTTAAAAGCCTTAATGGTTAGAATTTGTGTCCATAATGTATAGGAGGTCTACATGTTACTCGTGAGTGATAGTAGTGAGTAGAGGAAGATAAACTCGAGGATATTTGTTTACTAAAAGCCTAAGCCGTTGAGCTCAGCCTCATAATGCATGCTCGACTCACATGGAAACCAATTAAATAGCTGCTGTTATTGTGAAAATAAGCTTGGTATGTGTCTAAATCATGAGTTCTTGTAGCTGCATTGTGTGGTGTCAATTATACAAAACTCGAGATCATCCCCATATTAACTTCTGACAGGTCGGCAATGTGGGGTAGGTATTATTTGTGTAAATTTCTTTTAATTCCCGAAATACTAATATTTTTGTTTTATTGGGAATTATTGGATCATCTCATTGTATGCTTCAACATTCCTCTACATGCACACTAGAGTGTTTGACTTAATTTCACCTTTATGTTCCCGTCAAATATACATTTATTCGCATTCACTTTTCAAAGTTCTTTGCTTATTCTAACCCAAATATTTAATTTGGATTATGAATTGTCAAAATAATTACTAGTCAATTTCGCTCATAATATTTTCATGATTTTAAAATTTGAATTGGTCATTTTGTCGCCTAATAAAAATGAGTTTTGAAAAATATATAAAAATTAATTTATTAAGTTTTAAATCTATTTTTATATTTTCATTTTTCCTTCATATTTTCTTTCTTACTCAAGATTCAAAATAGAGTGACAAGGCTTTGTTTGGAACCCAAAATACTAAGAAAGTGAAAAAAATGTTAAGAAAATTATTTTTCATATCAGATTCCACGCTAAAAATATAGTTAAAAACTAAATATAATCAAAATTCTCGTAAATTTTACATTTTTTTAAATTTCTGCAATCTTATATAATAGAGATAAACGAATAAAATAAGTTTGAATAAAACATATAGAACTAATTCTATTAAGTGTAAACCTATTTTATATTTCCTTTCTTCTCTCTCCAAATTCTCATTCCTTCCAATTTTCCTCTTTATTTTTCCCTATAGTTTCTTTTAGTACTTTCCGAGTTCCAAACTGCTTTAAAACTAATACTTTTATCTGTAAATAAAACAATCAAAGCAAACACCAAGGATTAATCTCAACAACTTGTGAAGCAGAACACAAGCTATAAGAGATGTAAAGAGAAAAAGTGATATCTATTATTAAACATAGCCATACACCACACCAGAAGTTTTGAAATTTCACAATGATTGGTCATGTTAATAAAATGAGTTTTGTCCCAAAATAGTACTTTTAAAATAACAAATGTACCACTGATCTAATACAAGTTTGAAAAATGCCCAAAGATTCTTCACACTCAACCCCATCTATTATCCAAAAAGAGAAGTGTCCTACTTAACTAAGTGCGGCTTACAATCTATAGGAACCACCCTCCTAAAGGATATCTTCTCGATCGAGCCTTAACCCCGACTCTTCCTAAGTATGTAAAGAGAAAACATAAAATAAAGAGGCAAACTCGACAACATTTCCAATTAACGCATTCTCCCCACCCTTAACCTCCCACAACTCACTCCTCTCAATCATTAAAACCTTCCATTAGTAATCAAATGGGCCAAGGTGATAGAAGGCCACCTTAACTTAGCCCCCAAGAGCTCCTAAAGAAACCAATAAGGATTCCATTAAACAATAAAAAATAAATAAATTAATTAAAAAAATTAAAAAAAACAACAACTCACAGTGGAAATGCACCACTTTTTCCACCCTACCCACTTTTCCCCAAAGCCCATATTGTCCAACGTCAAGCATAGAAAGGACCAGTCCACATGATCATAGACCTTTTTGATGTCAAACTTGCAAAGAATTGCTCTCTTGTTGCTTCTCAATATCTAATCAATAACTTAATTAAACCTTGGGGATCGTGTTAGCCAACACTCTTTAAAGTCTATTAGTTAAACCTTTTGCCAACCATTTGTACAACCCTCCCACCATGTTATTTGATTCAAATTCTTGAACTTCACTCCCTTTCTTGGGATTTAGCCTCCCACTCCACCCATAAAACATAAGATGAACCTCCTCCCTCCATTTATGTGTCTTTTCAACCGATATTTTCTTCCTTCCTCCTCCCAACTTTTAAACACCTTACTTGTCTACAACACTCCACGCCTTAAAGCAAACTACCTAAGACTTCTACCCACACAACAAACTGGGCTTCTTCCAAAAATCACTCCTCTTCCTTACTTTGCTCAACTTCTTCCACCAAGATTGCAATGAATTCAACTCCACAACAAACTAGCATTATCGTCCCATCATCTCACCTGTGGTCCTCTTCATCGCATCATACTAATAGCACAGGCTGCCAAACACCTATCATTTTACCCAAATTCTAGTACTAATAAGTTTGATGTAGTTTTTTCACATAAATTAAAGTTTCACTTTTTTTTTTGCGACAAAAAAGCAAGCTTCATTAAAACTAAAAAGGCAAACTCAAGTCTACAGGTAAACAAGGGAAGGCCGTGAGGCTCATGTGTGTAAAAGTGAAGAAGAGGATTTAGCAAAAACCGCCCCACAACCAAGCTATTACTAGAAAGATTGAAGTTCTTACATGATACATTGGTGTCATAACAAATCTAAAGGCCAAAAGATTGAAAAGTAGAAAGATGAGAAAAGGATCGATGTATGTGTATTTTTCATATCATAAATTCGATATCAAATATAGTTTATTTTGTTGAGATATGAATTCAAAGTTCTTTTAGAACACCCAAAAATAATACTAAGATCAATGCATACATATTTAATATTGTCGCAAGTCCTCCATTGAAATAAAAATCCTTGGAGAAGAAAAACACTCGTATTTTGATGCTCAACTTGTTTTGTAAATTCATAGAACTTGTGCATGAGCATTTCTTCTTCTACCTACATATCATAACACATGAAATTTCAGAAAGAGCTATTCAAATTACTAGAGTTGAACAAGAAATGAAAACATATCATCGTCATATTTTTATTTATAATAAATTATATTTTCAAAACGCAAATATGGTTTGCATGTCTAAGTTCACACTCAATATTCCTTCCTTTTGATTTCCCAATGATTATCAAGAGAAGACCTTAGATAATACCTCGCTGACATGCCATCATGAACAAGAAATAGCATGCCAAATATAGAAATGGCTAACATTATTGTTGCTAACTAAATTTGTATTAACTAGTGTAATCAGCTTTTTAGTATAGTAAGCAAACCCCAAGCAATTTACACTTAGAATTTCTCAAAAAACTTTACTTATTCTTAGCTATGCAAGGCACTACAAGGGGCGTGCCTAAGTGAAGTGAAATGTGACTTTGGATGCACATCAATGTTACAAATATTTTTTATGGATCAACAAAGGTACATATATTCATCAAAAAGAAGCTACAGAAAGTATACAGAGGGGGACCAAAAGCCTATAAAAAAAAAGGCTTGAAAAAAAAACAAACCAGTCCACCAGACGAACTAGAGAAAACACAAAATCAATGTTACAAATATATTCATTATGATTGTATTAATAAAAAGCTTAAGATTTGAATATTTAAAATAAAAATTCAATAAAAAGTAATAAAATTATATAAATCAGAAATTTCAAGAATAAAAGTGTTTGTAAAAAAATGAAATTATAGTCTACAAGGCGCATTTCTCCAATAAGGCACATGTCTTGGAAGATAATGAGCTATAACTAGGGAGGATTGTGTCTTGAACCTCAACACCTTAAGAGCGCCTTTAAACTATGGTTAGAATCCATGCTCATAAATTTATTTGAGTATTTCGTTATCTTGATCATCGTTTCTTTTAAACTTATTTAAACGTATACTCTATCATGAGGCATTTAGAAAGACGTAAATAATTAAACTCGAATCCACCAAGTTTATGCAATTTCGTGACATTGATCTATAAGACCATAAGAAGGTCGTTTTGCTTCTCCAAATGTCTACACAAAGAAAAAAGAAAAGGGAAATTAACTATATATTAACACTAATACTACTAATGATAATTATAATAATAATAATAATAATCAAAATAAGAACAAAAGAAAAATGACAAGCTTTACTCTAATATTTTTGATGTGTATTTTGGGTCCATCTGTTCAAAGGGACTACTTACTTAACCAAGATGCTCCAAGCAAATGGAATAGCCAAGTGTTCAAATTGAATACCTCCGCACGCATTGCAATTTTCTTATCAAACACAACTTAAGACAATTTTGCACATACAATTTATCATATGGGTTTAAGCAACATCTTTTGCAAAATAAATTATTTTCTGTTATAATGTATGGTATGGCGTAAACCTCTCCCAATGGACTTGCAATCTTCACCAGGATGTCAATAAATAAACAGATGGTAAGTGTGTTGATTTCTAGTTTCACTAGGGTCTTGTAGGTGGATTCTCAAACTGGCAATGTTAGTTTCCCCGGGGCCAGATGTTTTTGTTTCCACTTCTGGGGGGGTCAACATATACCACATATATGCAATTATTGAGACCTAGAAACTGCTTTCAAGATGCTACGTAGCATTGACTTATATAACTTCAACACCATCACAATCCTACACAAATGCAAGTCCGGGATTCAAAAGATGACACTGCCAAAACTTAACATAGACTTCAAAATAATGTAAAATCCTTGAGTTTTTTGTAATGTTGCAGAGACATAACTAGACAAACCAGACATACTAAAACATATCACCCTAAATCTCTGTAAATAAACTTCCTATGGCAACAACTACAAGTCTAATTCTTCCAAAGGAAGTGAGAAAGTTCCACATCTCTATTAGATAAAAACTGTAAAGCTTCTCACTAGATTTCAAGAAATAATGTAAACTAACTTTCCAAAAGAGTAGACGCAAGGAAAACATATAGAAAGAAAGAGTGGTTCCAGCGCTCAGCAAAATAAATTTACATAAAATCCGTAATATGGCAATCAAAGTAAATTATATAAGTGAAAATAGGCAAGATCAAAGTGTCCCAACTCCCAATCTCCTGGAGTATAAGTACACATAACTTGTATGATATAGTTTACAGACCAAGAATAAATGTTGAACCCTCTAGTAAAAGGCAATTTCAAAGATTAGGATTCACAAAATCTGTGCCAAGTAAAAGGAAAAAAAATCTATTTAGGAAAGCCAATGTGTTATGCAATTATAATTTCACCAGACATGGAAATTTAGAGTTGGTTTGACCACCTCCCCCGAGGTTTCAGCTAAAACATCTAGGCCTCATTGGTCCGAAAAGGGTTGACTCGAATCATTATTGTCAAAATCTTACACTCCGCAAAATTCTTAATTAAATATTTTAATGTTTTCTATTCTAGACTAAATCTATTTTTTACACAAGAAAATATTCTCAAGATTTAATTTAATCCGAATAGCAATAGTTCTTAAGGTTGCTCAAAGAGAACCCTAGTTGGAAATCTTCCTGTGCCAATAAATGAAATTCTGACTCTATCATTTTTGATATGTCTAACCTCTATTTCTTCAACAACATGAAGAGCAAATGAAGATGAAACTATTATTTATTACTAAATTCTACTTCCTCCACTTTTCGCCGCCAAATATCCAAAACAAACAAATAAATAATAATCTCATCAACAAGAGAAGGAAAAGCTTATAATTTGATGAATGAGAAACAATCATTCAGTTGTTTTCTTCTTTTAATTTATTATTAAAACGTATGCATGTGGTTCTTATCCCTGCTTGAAACAAATTGGCAATGGGAAACGGTCACAAATTTGAGTTGAGTCACACGGTTCAAAAAGTCCGATGTTCTACTCGAGATTCAGTCAACCCTGGCTCTCTTAGGAGAAGAAAAAGGCTGATTCAGTATATTTACTCCATTTCTACCTATTACAACAAAAATCAACAAAATCAACTTTCTAAAAGAAATCCGAGATTCCTCTTCAAAATAATTCAAATCAAAACTTTTTCTAATTTTCTTAATGATGAACTAGATTTTTGAATCAAAACTTAATCCTTGCCGATGCCAATGATGGTGAGTGCATGAATAGACGATAGAGAATATGAAGGGGGAAGGGTTGTGAAAATTTTATTAATTTCCGAATCAAAACTTATTCACTTTCTTACCAGATTTCTAATCCTTGCAATGCCGCGATAGTGAGTGGACTTTCTAGGATTTCTGATCCTAGACTTTCTGGGAGACCGGCGGCGGCGGAACGATCCGTGGTGTGGTGTAGTGCAGTGAGTAGGAAGATAAGGGAATGAAGCGTTATGAAAATTCTATTAATTTCCTGAAGTTATGAATATTTATTAAATGAGGAAGTTAGTGTCTATTTCATTAATATATTTACATTTAATATAATATTGATATTTTTTTATATTCATGATATTAAAATTTGTTTAGTTATGGTATTTTTAATAACAAATTTTGGATGAAAGTTATAATAATGAATTATTGATTAAATTAATTTAAAGATGAATTCGAAGATAAAAACTACATTACTTTTAAATTAACATCTAACTTATCATAAATTATTACAATAATTATATTCTTTTTATATATTACTTTTGTTAAATAAAATTAATCAATTTGATAATCCATGTATTTGTAATAAGTATATTATAATTTTGTAATTCTTTTAATTAATATTTTATAATTATTTAAATAGTATTAAATATAAAATAAATTTTATTTTATTAATTTATAACTTATTTAATTACGTGTATGAGAGAGAGAGAGCAAGAATTTTAGGTTTCAACAAAAGCAAATAATTTTTCTTTTTTGTCCTATATTAGACGCCCCAAACCCGGCCGCCGACTCACCCACAACTCACAATATCAAGTGGAATGTCTGGTGACCTCGACATTTTTCATTTAAAATCAAAAGCAGAAATTTTCAGACGAGCCTACCCAATTACAAACTGGTATAACCGTCCCAACAACATCAAAATCCAAATACATGGAGCAAAAACGACCAGTCTAATAACAATACTCAAGAATATATCTCAACTATATCCTATAGTTTCAAAAGTAATCAATTATCTTTTATACAAATATATATTAAAATTTAAAACAATTATAATACATGTATACATCACAAAACCGCCCACAATCCCATTTCTTCTAAAAACAAATTTACGACGCGGTCGCCCACTACCGCCTCAGACCAGAAATATAATATCCCTTGACAGGATGAGCTAATGCTCAGTAGTAAAATCACCCTAAGTGGGCTACTTTCTACCTAAGTGCATATGCAATGCTCTAAAATAACCACATTCAAGAATATACGATCCTACTTGAATGTCTACATGATCGACTCATACCCCGAGTCCCTCACGACTCCCCCACACCCGCCTAAGCCATGTGGCGCGAGAAAATATCATTTTCAAAACAATTCTTGTTGTTTTCGAAACTCATAATACCAAAGTATCCAGAAAATATTGATCATCTCCAAGGCTTAATGTGCTGGAGCAACCTTCCGAAATACGGCCCTCATCCGAAATGATCCAATCGCTCTCCCAACCCTATTCTCCGAAAAATTCATCACGCTGAATTTTTAAAAACGCTGCTTTTCTTTCAATTTTTTCCATGTCATGCACTCACCTAATTTATACTAATTCTTAGCATAATTTAAATGCATTATGATGCAATTTCAATAACTCATATGACACATGCAAATATATCACAATGCATATATTCGCATAATTTAAATCACACAATCATGTCATGTAATTCCACAATTCATTACATCAAAAATTAGCTCACTTTAAGCACTATCAAACACGAAAGCAATTCCACTTGAATCACTGAATTGCACATATTTTCACAAATTATTTGCGATCACGTTTAATAAGAAACCCTAGGTTACTGCTCCTATCCAAATAGCAAATTATCTGGCTCACTTTGTGAACTCCAGATTTCTCTCTACCGATTCCGGCCTCATACACATCAAAGACCATTAATACATAAATGCACAATCCAACAGCCCAAACCAGCGTGCTCAGTCACGGACTGCATGATTTGGGTTTCAAAATTTACAACAATTTGGTCCAAAGTTTTGGGACCGATCAAACGGTCGTTCAAGGCCTCAAACAACTCAAGCATCATAAATACACTTAAATAAAGTGTAAAACCCAAGTAGGGAGAAACCCTTACCTCTCGGAGTTTGAGTAAACTCCCTAAATCCGGTGACTCCATGTGCGGGCTCCTCTCCTCAGAGAGCCGCTTCCTTCTTGTCCCGAAGACTCCGACCTGGGCCGGTGATCGCCTCGTATTTCTGAGATAAGTCATACTCCATTCTACAAAACCCATGTTTGGCCACTGGAAGTCCTCTCCCGTTTTCCATTTCACGTTTTTGCCTTTTGAATTGAGAAGACAATCACTATTGATTATTTTGTCTTCTTATGACTTAAACAATTTCCAAAATGACCATTTTGTCCTTATTTTTCCAGTTTTAACATTCGGCACTATCTCGGCCGTCAATTTTCATACTCTATCTACTCATACCACTTATGGCACATGAGTACATGTTATATGTGACTTTCGTCGTATCAAAAATCGTTTTACGGCACTCGAAATGTGATGTCTTGAAAAACGTGTCAACTCCGACTGTTTTGGAATTTTACGAAATTTTACGTGCTAGCTAGATTTCCTCACAGATGATTCCAATCTGAAATCCGCTTGGCCATTCAAGATCTAGATAATAAATTCGATTTTTAACCTGAATCACAATTTCGTAAATCCACATTACGATTTTGCCATTTTTTCGTAAATTGAATTTCTTGATCTATACTACAGGGTGTATCGAACGTTTATGCACACTCAAAATGTGTTTTAAGCCATACACCAAAACTAAACCATAGAAGGGAATTATAAGGGTGATAGCAAAAGTTTACTACATAACACAACTTCATTTCCACTATTCGCTAAGACCACTGATTAAGATATAATAGACTTCAACAATTTCACTAGATGTAGGATGTTAATATTTTATGGCCTTCAGACTCTGGCCGGGTGAAGTATGGATTATTTATTATTATAATTATTAAAACTTATATAAGGGGACAACAGGTTCTCATGGCTTATAAAAAAATGAGGATGTGCCTGCCTTTTCCAATAATCAAATCTCAATAATTGATTCCATTGTCTATCCATTCATCTAATCACATGCTGCCCCTTACCCAAGCACAACTCATTTCACACTCCAATAGTCACAGCTGTATGAAGATAAAAAATGTGTAAAGATAATGAAACCAATTATTTATTCTATAATTTCTTTCCATGATTTATATTTCAACAATAATGGATTAGATTAATTTATTAATTATGGAATAAACATAATCATATTACAATTTTAATTATATAATTATACATATTAATTTTATGGACTATTTATGAGATACTTAATATTAACTAGCTATGGACTCATGGATTTAATATACTTATTTGTTCAATAAAGTTTATATCATGTAATATGTTTATCAAGTCTTTTGATTGTTAATGTGACACCCCTATCCTGGGGGTCCCATTGACAACCCATCAACCTGCGGAAACTGGTGGGTGTCGGATAACCCGATGTCACACCATCATGCCCCATTTATCGAGATCCATAATTTAACAAAAAATCGGACATAATCTCCTCTGTACGGGAAGCTTTATCCAAAATACAACATGTATAACAATACATCATATGACCCATCCGGGCTCAATATACCACACTGGGTCATTCATGAGTCATAGCTTAATTACCGCCCCATTCAACCATACCTTGAATAATGGCAGCATGCACTATGGTAGTGATATGTTTATAAGAGTTCAATTATACACTCTTACACAAATGATATATTAAAACTGATTGTTCTAATATACATATACAAAATATGGTCCAAAGCCACATCCGACTCTCTTCATATGTGTGGTCCCGAATGCGGGTCAACCGCCTGCACATGACCTGTACCTGAAAGGGGGGTCTCACGACGGGGTGAGGAAAGCCCAGTAGTGATAATCTCTTACAAGGGTTACTCCCCACCTAAGTGCTCATACAGTGGTCAAACCAATCAATACACATCAAAGTGAAATGTCTACATGAATGTCATATGTCAAGCATGAAATGTCATCATGCCCATATGCCGAGTCACTCACCGACTCCCTCACACATGCATATGCCAAGTGTGAAAACCGTCACTGGTATTACCAATGACCCATCTATTAAGCCCCTCACTAGCTCACCAAGACGAATGCAAGTGCCAATGGGCAAACAATCCCGAGTCAATCCCGAATTTTTATCACACAATCCGGGGTCATATGATAAACATGATCTATGTCTCGGGGCAACAACTTTCAGCCACGCCATGGGTCTCTTACACCCATACAGAACTTTTCAGATCACACCACGGGTCTCTTACACCCATGTTCCAAGCTTTTCACCTGAGGGGGTTAACGGTCCCCTTCTTGCTTCGCTCAACACACATTATTTATATTTCTTTTTATGTTTTAAACCGTTAAACATTTATCGACATCGTCCAGCACAGTTCACTACCCATTCATCAACACCGATGATGATTGACTATATCCATGCACACACATCCAATATGTTGATGTCCTCGTGCAAATGCAATGCTATGTCATTGCAAATTCTCATGTTATGTATGATGCACACTACGGAACATTCTAATTCAATCGTGATTTCATGTCAAGTACCATTCAACATATATAGCAAGCATATAAGTTCCATACATTTCATGCCAATCTTTATAGATATCGTAGTATCACGCATATTAGCATTCATCAATACATGACTAAACAAGTAATTTCATATAGCATTCCTTAGGCTAACTCATGGATATTTATACCCAATACAATAGCCTACAACATGCCATGCAATGGTCATGTCAAAACCCGAGTATTCACATCGACTCAACCAAATAACATGCACACTTGGTGAAAAACATATATTTCAGCAAGGTTGTGGACACCCACTACCTTCCATAGGCACATGGAAAGAACCTTGACTCAATGGGATTTCCATAGATTCTAAGAACACCCCAAACGGAGTTCGGACGCGAAAGATATGGTCGTCCGAAGTTGGAGGCAAACAAAACAGGAATGGACCCCTGTGTCCCACCTGCACACTTGGTACAAACACAAAATTTCAGCAAGGTTGTGCATACCAATCACCCTATAGGCATATGGCTAGGTTCTTGACTCAATGGGATTTCCATAGAGTCAAAGAACACCCGAAACGGAGTCCGGATGAAGAAGTTATGGCCTTTTCATTCAAAACTGATCAGTTTACTCTGCTTACATTGGAAACAGTCTATGATTCCCGATTTCAGGGGTCTTAATCCATAATTTGACATTGGTTCTTTGTACTCATTTGAAGATACGGTTCTTAGGGTTCTTCTCCAACTGCAATCACTCAAATCGGATCACCGAAACTCAAGATATGTCCTAAACAACCGGGACTACTCAATTATCAAACATAACCGTGAACTCAGTTCCCAGTGACGCCCCAAAACTCCGGGGTCCGTCGACTCAATTCAACCTCGAAAATCTATACATCTCGTATCACGAGACGCATACCTGAGTAAAAATGGCCTCTTGGGCCCATAAACCAATACTCAAAATAAATATCCCAACTATATTCCAATAGTCCAAGAGTTATACATTTCTCTTAATACACATACATATTAAAATTTACAATTCTAATACATATTATCCAAAAACCATCAAAGCAACAACTCAGCTTTCTTCAAAATCGGTCTCTAAGAAGAGCCATCTTCTCGAACACCCCTGTACCTGAAAAAATGTTCTTTCGACAGGGTGAGCTATCGCCCAGTAGTGGAATCACCCTAAATGGGTTATCTGACTGCATGAATATTCACTTAGAATCACCCACACTGATGGAAATGATCTATTTGAATTACATCCAAATGCCTGCCTCATGTCTCAGTCCTCACCGAGTCCCTCACACTTACCTAAGCCATGTATGAGAAAATATCATTTTCAAAACAAAGCTTGTTGTTCTTGAAAATACACTACTAGTGTCGGTAAAAATATGAGATTGGCTTCCTCCGAGGCGACCGTTGGTGAGCTCTCAAACAAGCCATGGTCCTCATCCGAAATGATATGTCGCCCACTCCCACCCAATTCTCTGAAAATCATCCCGTGAATTCCTTTTCTTCGCAACCATGCCTGCTTTTCATAAATTCTATGTCATGCACTAACACCTAATTTCGGTTGCCTAAAGGTATATGAAAATGCATTATGCCATTTCCAAACCATTTATACAATATATATACCAATATATTAATTATACAACATTCTCAATTTGGTAATTCCACCACATGTAATTCAACAATATGGATCAAACACCCAAATTAGCTCACTTGAGCAATTCACAATTTCATCTCCAATGGCCTATACTACAATTATATTCATATAATCGAAGAATCACAATTTTATCTCCAATTATTTATACACACAATTATATTCCATATAATCGAAAGCAAATCACAATTTTATTCCAATGGCCTATACATTCAAAAAACACAATTTATTTCATAAATTATTAAATAAACACCTCAAACAAATTTCCTACACAAATAACGACCGGCCCAAATGTTCCTAAAACTTCCATACTTCGTTCCAAGATATCAGGAATCGAACAAAATGGCCCCCTCACGGCCTCAAACCAACACAAGCATTTACAACACACTTAAACAAGGGGTAAAACAAATAGGATAAAACTCCTCTACCACGGAGTTTGGCCTTAAAACTCCCGAAACCGTGGCCACGTAGTCCTCGATGTGTAGAACCACTTTGCTTTTTGGTCCGAATAAATCCAACTACAAAGAAGCCGGATTTGAGAGAGAAGGTTTCAAAAATATCAAATCTCCTAAGTCACTCCGCGACTCCCACGTCTCCTTTCCACGCTTTTTTTCCCTTTTTCCATTTCTCTTCCTTTCTCCTACGAATGCTTTTCCTTTGTTTTTATTCGTTCCTTTTGCTTTTCTCTTTTGCTCTTTCTCATTTCTTTTTTTTGTTTTGTTTTCTTTTCTCCTTTCACGAATTCTTTTTGTTCCAACGAACCCGCTTTTCTTCTTGCTTATTTATTTCCTTGCTTTTTCTTTCTTTCCTTTTCTTATCTCATTTCCCATCATCATTTATTCTTCTCATTTCTCTTCCTTTTTCTCTTTGCTTTCTTCTTTCATTTTCTCTTCCTTGGTCATTCTCTCTCCCATTTTGGACTGTATGAGGTCAAGAGAAGGAAATTGAGAAGGAAATTCTTCTCATTTCCTCAATTCAAATTGTATGGCTATCATTTTTCCATTTTATTTCTTAGTCTTTCATTTCCTTTATGACATCATGCTCTCATGTGGCCATTGTGAGCCATGGATTCATTTCTGGGCTTATTACGGCTAATTGTGAGTCATTCCTTTAATGCCAAGTGTCACCCCTGAGGTATCAGCGTACATCCCCTAACCTTGTCAAAGGTCATCCGACACCCCACACCCTCGAAAACGCGAACCCGACCACCCTAATCCAACGAAATTCGACGCAGAGCTAAATTCAGGAGACTCATTCTTCAACGGAGTAGCAGTCCGTTTCGTCATCCGATATCTAGAAAAATTTCGGATTTTTATCGAAATTACGATTTTTTCATTTTTGAGAAAATTTGAATTTTCTCGGGTCTTACACTGTCTGAACATAGTTTCCCTTTGAATGCATTTCTGAGTCCAAAGGGGTCGGAATTTGGATATACCTATTTCAAAAAAATATGTTTTCCTATAAGTCTAGTTTACCCATGAATTAGAGTCACTCAATTCAGATGAGTGGTGGCCAAGTTATGGCCAAAACACAGTCATGGGGTCTAAAAATAGAACAGGAAAACTGTCTGAACATAGCTCCACTTTGAATGCATTTTTGAGTCCAAAGGGGTCGGAATTTGGATAGACCTATTTCAAGGAGATATGTTCTCCTATAAGTCTCGTTCACTCATCAATTAGAATCACCACCTGATTTAGGATGGCTAAGCCATATGGCCAAAACACACTGGTCAAGGGAAAACTGACAACATTCGCCTAATTTTCTGACACCCACACACATTCTCTTAGACATAAATTAAACCGAGTAGGATAAAAACCCTACCTCAATTAGCGTGATTTCCCAAGACACCTCCTTCTCGGGCCATGAAACCCAACCCCGGACCTGACTAAATCTTGTGATTTCGTACCCATGCGCAGCCTCGCCGCATGCAGTAGCTTCTTTAACTCGGCCCATTCGAGTTCCAACCTGCAAACCCCGCGGAAATGCAGAAAGGCTGCTTTTCTTCTCCCTCCTCTCTCTCTCTTTCTAACGCTTCGGGTCTTGCACCAACTCTTGCGGAGATCTTTTTCTGATTTTTTTAGATATTTCTTGTATTTATACATGAGACACGTGGCTCACATCGCGCCACTTGTCAAGCTTCCTCGATCCGTTTTCGCCCCGAAACAATTTATTTCGTCCAAATTTCAGTTCCATCTATCTTAAATGGACATTATTTAAATATTTGACATTTTTCAAGATTTTTCTAAAAATCTATTTTTCGAAAAAAGTTAAGATGGAGGGCCAATGCCATTGCTTGGGAAAAAAGTTCACTTTATTCCTAGACTGTGCTTTGAAAAGGCATTTACCCAGAATCAAATCTCAATGACATATCACAATATGAAAGAAATCAAATAATAGGATTTTATATTAGATTTAAACCTATGCGAAGTTATTTTTTTAGGTTTTAGATGCGCAATGACGAGATAGTGATATATATATAAAATCATTATAATTTTTTAATTTTAGGTAAATCAGGATGACTTCTTAAACAGGGGGCTTAAGAGGTAAATTATATTGTTGGTTCAGACTTTTCAGAATTTGATCCATACACATCAACCATGCTCACATTAACACTATAAGACATATCAATTTGATCATAATTTTTGTCTTCATATAAGCATTATGTGTATGTGATGATTACTTTAATTTTTGTATATGTCAAACATTATATTTTATCTAAGTGTTATGGTTCTTTCAATTTTTTAATTATTGAGAAATTAAAAATGGTATCGTGAGCATGACTTGATCAAGATCATGGATTCAAGTGACTTTCTGGGTAATTTGAATATTTATTTATCATTTATATACTTAAAGCCTATAAAAGGACTTCCTTAAAAATAATTAAAAGTAATCAAAATAAAATTAGTATATTTGGATTATTTTTCACACTTGGAACAAAAAAATAATCCCTTTTGAGAACAAATATATAAGGGCGTGTATGCTTCATGTTTTTTAAAACTGTAATTGACAGATTTTGAAAACTTTGAGAACACCATTTTGATGTTATTTGATAAATTTGTTTGTTTTCTAAATTTAGTATTATTATTATTATCATTTTTTTGTGTTTTCTGCGTTATTAGAACACAAAAAACTAGAAATCAAACATGTTCTCCTTGTTATTCTTGTTTTTAAAATAAAATTTGGACTTCAATCTTGGAATTTTGGCTTCTTATTGAATCATGGAATTACTATGGCTCTAATAATTTATAATTTTTTAAGCTCTCTATTTATTTTAATTTACTTATCGACTGATACTTGTAAAACCCGAAAAATTATAATTTTCTGAAAAATGGTAAAATTGTAATTTTGGTCAAAATCCGAAATTTTTCTAGATCTCTGGTTTATTTAAAACTTGACTTCACTGGGCTGAATTGTCTCTGCAGGAAATCTGGGCTATTTCACGCTCGAATTCGACAAGCCGGAATTTCACGTTTTTCGAGGCACCGAGTGTCGGGTGCCGTAAAACGGCTCGTGAAAGACATGTGATGTGACAAAAGTCACCTACTATATGTACTCCATGTACAAGCATAGTCGTAGATGACAGTGAGATGACGGAGATGAATGGTTAGATTAAGCCATGTCAAATAGTTAAACGAAAGGACACAAAATGGAATTAATTGAAATGTTTAAGTAACAAGACAAAAAGAAGAATAATTTCTTCTTCATTTTGAAACATAAAACGTGTGCTGAGTTGTGGTTTTTGCATTTTAGAGAGAGAAAAAAGGATTCTCTGATTTCCCTACGTCAGACCGGTCGCTCTCGTTGAGCAAGAAGCAAAGTCGTTCTACGCAAATGAGGGCTATGAGCTGGCACACCTCGATTTTATGGTCTGCATAACCCAAGAAGTAGAGAGATCTTTTCCTACTGGGTTTATTCGCTAAGAGACATTTGCTAATGTGATTCATTATGCCTGGCGCCGTATTATCTATTCTCAAAAGCTTGAACCGTGAGCGGAGAAAATCCCCATTGTGTGGTCATACGACCCTGTGGTTTTACTATTCATGATGTGTCAGGTGATTTTTGTGTGGTTTGAGTAATTCAAAATGAATTTGCATTTATTAATTAGCCCACGTGGAGCTAATTCTTGGTGTTATTGATTGTAGAATAGAATAACATGAATTGTGTGAATTAATTATGTTAATATATACATGTTTATATATTGAAGACATGAGTTACTCGGGGATTGACATAATGCATTCCATATGCATCGGGGCACCCTAGAATATTGTGGATGAAAAGTATGACATGAAAGAAAATAAAAGGAAAATGCTCAGAAAGGAATTTCACCTTGAAGATTTTTCTGAGAATCAGGTTAGGAGATTGTCCAACAATTCACATCGGAGGGGCCCATGAATTGTTTCGGAGGGTTATCCAACAGATTCGCCTCGGAGGGTTGTCCAATAAATTTTACCGAAACTCGATAGTGTGTTTTCGAGAACAAAAAGCTTTTGTTTTGAAAACTGTAATTTTACTTGCATTTGGCTTAGACATGTGTGAGGGAGTCGGTGAGAACTCGAGACATGAGATTAAGTATGTAAGATATCTCGCAGATCACGATTTGCTCGAGTGCGATCAAGCTTATTACTTATTACGTGCACTTAGCGGAGTAACCCATGTAGGAAATTATCACTACCGGGCATTGCTCACCCCGTCGAGGGATCATTATTTCATGTAACAGGAGGCTAAGATGTAATTTACTCACTAGAGTGTCATGCTTTTTTAGAAGAAAGTTTTAATTTTGTGGCTTTGACATGAAATTTGTATAATATGTATTAGAATTTTAAATTTTAATATATGTTTTGAATTAAGAGGATTTAACTCAACCGGGTAATATAGTTGGTTGGATATTTTTAGTGAGTATTGACGTATGGGCCAACGTAGCCATTTTTACTCATTTTAATTGTATATGACTCCAAGCAGGTCTTTGTAAAATATTGGGACAAAGGCCATGTGATTGAGACAGTTGTATTTCGGGTGTGAGCTCCCGTACAGCCGTGACTCCGCCCGATTCATGAGTGAAGTTTCAGCTACCCGACATCCACGAATATTCCGCGGGTTGACGGTTTGTCAACGGCCCCCGAGAAATGGGGCGTCACAGCTTGGTGCATCGTGAGCTTAAGGTAAACGACACTCCTGGGAGCCCTGAGTGCTATTATAAGTTTAGTCCCGATACCACCACACCAGACGATCGCAGCATGCGCATACGAATACCCAGATTGGGACTTGGTGTCACGCCCTCGATCCCGGTCCGACCTGATTGGCGGATCCGAACCGAAGTCCGGGGCACGATACTATCTATATTATATACTATACTATACTGTACTAGGACTCTCATTGACTCGTTTCTTTCTCGTGAGCCGCATTCAGATTTATCGTGCACAAACAATTTCGCATTAACAAAAATAATTTGTACATATACAAAAGAACTACCACCGGAGTGGTGTCCATCACAATCTGCATATACGCAGTCCCTTTACTTATACATGTCCATTTTCTATTACAAACATCGAGATTGCGGAAGCAATACTGAGAGCACCTATCTCCGAGCCTACCGCTGGCTGACATGTGGAATGTCCTGTCCTCTAGCCTCCTCTTTGGTACTTACATGGATTGAACACCCGTGCTAAGCTTTACGCTTAGTGGGAACATAAGCATGGACAACCACCAATGGCGACTGTCACAAGCTTATACATATGCATTATATATATATCTAAACATATTTCTATAACTTTAATTCCTTATCATCTTATATTCCTATTGCATGTCAATCTTTTTCTATTTCATGTTCTATGTCTTTGGCATATCCTTTATCTATACTTTTTCTGTATTCCTATTTATTTACTTTACATATTCCTATACTCTTATCCCTGTGGTTCATTTTTCTCAATGCTTGTCATATGTCTTTTCAATATTCCTATTCTTTTTCGTGTTACATATCATGTCTCTAATCATTTTTTTCATTTGTCGATTTAGGTGATTTATCGCATTCTATGTACTATTCATATACTACATACATTTATAATGCTCTATTCTATCATATACTTTGTGCTTTCGTGATTCTTTTGTGCTTTTCTTGTGTTGGCTTAAAGTTTAAATACTTTCATTATATCTTCATTTTTCCATGTTATACAGTTCCTTCTTTATTCCACTGTCAGTCCCAGTATATAAGACTGTATCTTTAATAACATCATATATTATTATTTTGTATTTACTTATTGTTCTTAATCGTTTATACTTTCATCGTATAAGAAGGTGCGCTTTTATATCATGTCATATATTCTATACATGTCATTTTTAGGTTTCATAGTCTCGCAAATACCTTTAGAAGCGGATACGGAAAACTATGTGTACCCGAAGGTACTATCACTGCACGAGACAAAGGATCTCTACTTCCATAACACTAAGGTATCATCACCGGCATTTTACGCTGACCTATGCCATATGCTATTTCGCACTCGGAAGGTACTATCACCGTATTTGAGATGCTGATCTCTTATCTATTGTGGTGACCCTTGCGGGCCACCCATCCAAATCGATCTATGTCGCCGACCCAAACGGGCCTCGATATCTCTGCCTATGAATATAAGCCGGCAGTTATACCAGATCTTCCCTATATAGGCATGCCTATCTATCATTCTACTCAGATTCTAAGTAGACAATCAAATTTTTATTACATTTTCGTACATAAGCCTCATGCAAGCATGAATAACTATTGTTATCATAATTGCTTATGCATATATACCATAATTACTTTACTCAGATAGTTCTCATATCCGTAGTTTCATATTACGGTTCTCATATATCTATATAATACATATATATTCATATCTTTTTCTATCATTTAGTTTTGTCTTCGTATCATATATGTAATCCTATCATATATCATGAATGCCTCTATGCACTCTTGTATTCATATATTCATATATAGCTTTCTATATTTCTATCATGTATGCTTTTACTCATTCATATATTAATATCATATACCTATCACTCATGTACATGTACTCATTCCTATGCTTTGTCATTTTTGCTTATCTCTATCGTTCTTATCATTTATGCCTTTCTATCATGTGTTCCTAGCATGTGTTCCATCTTATTCCTTTCTTATGTCTATCATATATTCATATCATTTACGTATTCATGTCATGTCTTTATCTATTCATATACTTTCTATACTTCTATCATGTTCCATCTATTCGTTTATGTATGACAATCATATGTTCATATCATATAATCTTATATTCATATGTGCCTATCATTCGTGTACTTTAGACTATCATATCTTATGACATATCCTATCATATCTTATCATATATTATGACTTATACCTATCATATTCATGTATTCTTATTCCTCTATGAATCTACTTTATTTAGAAATTGAATCAACTAACTGTGATCATCATCCAAATTCAAATTTATGGCATTTTCATGCCAACCAGGCAATTTACCGGGACATAATTAGGGGACAATGTATTACTCATTTTTCCGGGGTCTTAACTTCATATTTTGACACTAGGTCCTTGTACTCATTTAAAGATAAGGTGCTAAGGGTTCTATTCCAACTGTAATCACCCAATTCGGAGCACCGGAACTCGAGTTACGTCCGAAACAACTCGGACTACTCTATGATCAACCTGATGCATAAATTGGCTTGCACATAGCCCCACTTTGAGTAAATTTTTGGGCCACTTAGAGCCATAATTTGACGATGTCTCTTTCTTTAGGTTTGGTTCTCCTTGAAGTCTATTTTAATTGTCCACTTGAATCACTCAAATCGGATAAGAAATGAGCAAGTTATTTCCAAAATACGAAAACTGGTCGAAATTGGGAAAATGGTCAGGTGTACCAAGACACCTCTAACGTACGGCACAATACCGCCAAAATGACCAGAACGTAAAGTGTACCGATACATGTTCAAAGTGTACTGGTACAAGTCACCCGAAATGCCCAAAATGTGTGTTTTCCCCCCATTTTTCCATATTTTTGATAGCCAATTCAACTCTATACTTCAAACACACATCAAAACCATTCCATATTTCTCTTGTAACCTCTTTTCTACTCAATTCCTCTTTCAATACTTCTCTTATTTCAAAAACCTATCATGAATTACTCTCAAACCCACTCTAATATGGGTTATGACCCATACACAACCCAATCATAAAGGTTAATTAGGGTTTGTTCTAAACCCTAACTCATTTACTCTCAATTAACCTATGAATCCATCATCAAAGGGGGATTCCATGCTTTTCTTGTGTCATTTAGAGTTTTACCAACCTCAATTGCATTACATCTTTGGTTAGGATGAATCCTAACAAACCCTAGGTTTGGGCAAGATAATAATCATACAAATTCCATATGATCCATACTAGAATTCATACCAAAGGTTAGTTTCATAACTTAGCTTGATCTTGGCTTCTCTTCCTCTTCCTCTTCTTCTTCTTCTTCTCTTTTCCTCTTCTCCTCTTCTTCTCCTTCTCTACGGTTCTCTCTCTTTTGGAGACCAAATTTGGTCTTCACTTATCCCATGTTTGGCCAAGACAAAAATTCCATTTTTGCTTTAAGTTTTCATAATTACATTTTGGTCCCCCCATTTATCTTTTATCTCCATTCCATCTTTTCTATATTTTCCTTTAATCCCATCTCTTCATCTTATAACACTTAAATCCTCAAGTGGTAAATTACATATTTACCCTTGGCTTTATGATTAATTACGGGTCTCTAATTTTATTTCCTAGACTCTATTTAACTTTTAATATACTTAAACAAGTCCTAAACCTGCTAGGTATTTTTCAGATGTTACACTTAAAGCAAGGCCAGAGTCATTTAGGTATAAGAAAACATCACAACTTGGTATAGCTCGATGTTAGGGTTTAGGTATGTGATTACCTAGGCAGTCACGAGACAGGGTTAGAACATTGCATGCATTATGTTTGACGTGTGATGGTGAGTATAACATGGATTGTTGTGTATGAATTGTGTGATTTGTGTGCTTGGTGAATAGCACATAGGAAAAAAAAATTGTATTGAAGAATTTTTTTTTTTGAGGTTTTATTACAGGGGAATGGGAATTTTTTTTAAGGAATTTATTTTCTACGGAAAATGAAAAATGTACTCGTGGTCTTCCAAGAAATGAACAAAAAGAAAAAAAGCATGATGTGAAAAAAAAAGTCAGTAGAAACCCGGCTAGGCTATCGCCCATTTTCGCAGACCGGGTCACAATACAGCAAATTGTATCGTGACATAGGGCTGGGAAGGCTGGCCTGGGCGCTCAACAAGGACGCGACACGGCCGGGCCGGGCACGCCACCAAAGACGTCAGCGACACGGCCGAGAGGCCACGACACGGCTTCTGGGCTTCACACGCTAGCGGGCATGCTAAAGGCGCGCGTAATGGGGTGTGTTGCGATACAATCAATTGTATTATGACAGGAGGGCAGTTTGGCAAGCGAGGTGTGTCATGATACAAATGATTGTATCGCGGGACAGAGGGCGCATTTTCAAGGCGATACGAAGACGCCTGTGGTTGCGATATGACGCCCACGCTCGCGACACTCCGCCGTAGGGCTGCGGACACGCGCCGGGCACACGCAACATTTACTGCCAGCTACGCCCCGGCAGGGGTTATGGTCGTGCGGATACAAATTTGTATCGCGACCGGCGGCCTCGCGACACTACCAGGTTACGATACAACGCCCAACGATGCGACACGACCACGACACGGCAGGGCATGGCCTGCGACACGGCGCCCAAGAGGTGCGACACGGCACGATAGGAGCCACGACACGGCCGGATGGGGCTACGACACGGCGCCCAGCGCGCGCGGCCTGTGCGTAGTGTGCGTGCAGGCTGGGTCAGGGTGTGCGCACTGTACACCCATCCCCCAGCTTTTGACTGCAGCATTGTTCCGAGTCTGCTTGGAGACACTGCTCACGTAGGTTTAAAAAAATTATTATTTTTAAATAAAATAAAATGAAATAAAATAAAATAATTTTTTTTGTTAAATATGATTTAATATATGAACTTATTGTCTTGCATTACCTATGAATGCATGGACATTGTGTATGAAACGTTTTTAGTATGTAAATAGTGTCTCGAGGTTGTGTTTACACCTTAGAGATAATGCATTGAACTTAACTTGCCAGCCTGACATGTGTGTATGGCTGGTCGAGAGCCAGACGTAGGTTGTCCACACGAGGTGCTAGCCAAGCACCACCAAAGATTTGACCAAAGAGGGATTTTGCCGAGGCCGTAAGGATCGCGGTCGCCGCTATTGCACGTGCTAGTGCAATGTAGCTGGGGTGGGAGGTCCGAGTAACCTTTAGAGGGTTAGGGCGCATCATCCTCCGACATTCATAGAGGGAAGAGATCTGATGGTGGTAGACCATTGGTTCATGCAGGTCGAGAAGGTGTTGGAGGCTATGGAGATTACCTCTGACACAACCGTGATTAATTAGCCGCTGCTCCAGCCAGGCAGGCCCAAGTATGGTAGAACTCGGGCAAAGACCTCAGAGATCTAAAGGCAAATAATCTGAAGTGCAGCTCGTGATCTTTTCATGGGCAAATATTTTCCGGACATTGCTCGTCACGAAGGCTCAAGAGTTCCTGTGAGCCGGTCGTGACGATGACTATGATAGAGCATTAGGGCCAGATCTTCACTGAGCCAACCCGCTTTTGTCGATGACTACATGGTCATTGCATTACGGCCAAAGTCAGAGATTCATGACTCCTTTGGGGCAAGTCCGAGTAACCTTGTGAGGTTTATACATCATCCTCTCGACACTATGTAGGGAGGAGATCCGAGCGCGTGGCACCACGGCCCACGCAGCCGAAGTGTGTCGAGGCTCATGGAGATTACCTCCTACACGATCAGATTAGACTAGTCATTCCGGCCCAGAGTGGTGAGGCCCAACATGGTGGAACCTGCAAAGACCTCTAAAGATCTGTAGAGGTAATGACTCGGGGCAGTTCCTGATTCTTTTTCTATGGGTAAATATTTTCTCTATTATCAAGCCGTCACGTGAAGGCTCAAGAGTTCCTAGAGCTGAAGCAGGGGACGATGACTGTGATAGAGTATGTGGCTAGATTCACGGAGCTAGCCCGTTTTGCTGATGACTACATGGCCACGGACATGGCCAAAGTCAGGAGATTCGAGAATGGGCTAAAGTTGTCCATTCGGGGCAGGATTGTAGGATTCCGCCTATAGGACATGGAATCCATGGTTGGGACTGCCCTGACCATAGAGAGAGAGATCGAGGATGCTCGGAGCACTCGGGATGCGGGTGTTAGTATCAAGAGGAAGGAGAGTCAGTCTTCTTCTAGTTAAGGAAAGAAGCAAAGGGCTTCTAGTTCACGAGGGTTCCAGAGCCGCGACCATCCGGGTCAGGGACGGATCAGAGTTAAAAGTCAGGCTAGGTAGATGGTGTGCTACCATTGCCAGCATCCCGGACATATGAGGAGGGATTGCCCCCAAAGACAGAACTTAGGTTTCGGACAAAGACAATCCCGCCAATTGTGGGACAGAGAGGATACAAGATATTCCTCCACAAATTTCAGTATAGGCCAAAGGAGCCAAGATCGCCTGTGGAGTCGTGGGCGGCACCTCCTGCTGGCACTGCAGGGCTAGAGAGGCCAGTTATGGGCCGAGGCAGGACAAGGCTCTGTAGGGACGCCGTGGGTTCAGGGCGTGTCTACGCCATCACACCACCTACGAGTCAGATCAACTAGTTATACGGGCAGCGCTTTTGCTATCTCCACCTGATGGGCAAGAGTGTTATTTTGATTCGTAAGGCCACATTCATTCATCAAGTTGCATCAGTCGGTGATAGAGTTGAGCTTAGTTGTTGAGGCCTTGGAGGAGCCCTTAGAAGGTGAGTTCTCCCCTAGGATTAGGCGAGGATAGGGATGATATGTGACGCCTCAAACTCAGGTCCGTTGGACAACCCAAACCCACATTAGTAGTGATGTCAGTTGAACTACCACCATGAGCACCCAAGTGAAGTCTCCTTGTACGAGGAGCTCTACCCATGGTACATCACCTGTCCTAACATCAATATATCTAAGTAAAAACGGCCTCTTGGGCCCATACCACAATACTCAGCATCAATATAAACCGACTATATCCAATAGTTTCAAGAGTTCAAAATTACTCTTATACAACATATATTAAAATTCTAGAATTCTAATACATGTAAAACCATCAAAGCCACATTTTTGCTTTCTTCTCTAAAACTCAATCCTAGATGAGCCATCTCCTCGCATACCCCATACTTGTAAAAATATGTTCCTGACAGAGAGCTATCACCAAGAGGGAATCACCCTAAATGGGGCTACTCTCCACCTATGTATGGTATGCAATGCTCCAAAGTAAACAAACATTCAAGTAAATGCATGATCCTACTTGAATGTTTAACTGATCATCTCATATCCCGAGTCCTCCCCGACTCCCTCACACCTGCCTAAGTCACGTATGAGAACCTTAGTTTTTATTTTGTTTCGTGGACACCATGTATATCAATTGGGCCACCCGACGATTGATATTTTATTTGACTACTCCTCCGAAATAATATTCATTATTTTTAGACAACCCTCCGAACCATTCTCTCAATAATCACCCTATGCACTCACTCCTATCGCCCTAGGTGCCCTAGCAGATATGGAAATGCAGCGATGCCACCCATTTCAATTCTATAACACATGCAAATATATAATCATGCATATATTCACATAATTTAAATCACACAATCATGTTATGTAATTTCACATTCCATCACATCAAAAATTAGCTCACATGGGCTAATAATCAAACACGAGCAGTTCTAATTTTGAATTACTGACTTAAACATATTAATTCACAAAATTATTTTGTGAACACTCATTCCCGAGAATATGGAAACCCCTACATTATTCCCGAAAATCACTAATCAAGCCAGGTTCACTTTAGAACTCAATTTCACGGCCATTCCGGCCTCATACAAACCAATACATGATTTATTTCACAACATTAACTATCAACCCAAATAGTCCGGCAAAACTGATACTGACCATTCGTGGGTCTCAAATCCCAACATTTTGGCTTCAAGATTTGAACCGATCAAACGGGCCGTTCAAGGGCCCAAATCAACCGAAACATCAACATACTCTTAAACAAAGCGTAAACTCCAAGTAGGAGAATCTCACCACCTGGAAGTTTTGTCGAACTCCTCAACCGGCGGTCCACGCGTTGGCTCGATGCATGTAGCAGCCTTTCCTTCGCCTCGACGAATCTGACCCGGCCGATCTCGGTTAGAAACGAGTGAGAAGCCTAACCTTCACTCTAAAAACGAACCGCCATCTTCAGAAGTGTCGCCATTTCACATTTTGCTTTTGCTTTTTGATTGGAGAAGAACACTATTCTATAATTTGGCTTTTTCTAAATTAAAACAATTCCATTAATACCAATTATGCCCTTATTTTCCCAGTTTTGACATCCGAAACTATCTCGACCATCCATTTTCATCATTTCTCTACTCATGCAACTTATGGCACATGAGTACATGTCATATGTAACTTTCGTCACATCGAAAATCGTTTAACGACACCAAACATGTTCTAAAATGCCAACTCTAATTCGTTCCCGTATCTAATCAAATGACATAGCTGATCCACAGACATTCAACTGGTAACTTTTGTCATCCAGATCTGAAAAAGAACAATTTTGATTTTAACTCAAATTATAAATTTTTAACTAAATTACGATTTGCTATTTTTCTTTAAATTGAAATTTCGAGTCTACATCTTCCTTCTTCCTTAAAGGAATTTCATCCCGAAATTCTGGATGATCATAATCACTCACATGCATATGCAACGTGCACTCTACCATGCATGTAAACTAGTCATTTAAATGCTAAACGACTAAACCACGTACCTTCATCCGTAAACAAGAAGGGATAGGTGGCTCGCATTGTGTCCTCGCGTTCCCACGTTGACTCCTCCACTCCATAGTGCCGCCATAGCACCCTCACTAGCCTCACTGGCCTTGTGGCCGCAAAAACCTGATCACGACTATCCAAATGCACACTGGTCCCTCCTCAAAGGTCCCATCCGCACAACTCGATTCTGTCCCCAATCCACTACATGAGTCGGATTTGGAGTATACCGAGCATGGAGACGGAAATACCTCGTGGAGACCGACATGTCACAGAACACCAACCGGTACGCAACAAGGCCTATCCTCCTCGAGTATCTCGAAGGTCCAATAAACCCTACGATAGCTTTCTCCGCTGGCCGCAAAGCTTGACCATTCCTCTCTTAGGCATCACCTTCAAGAAAACGTGATCCCCAACCTCGAACTCTAAGGGTCGACGTCGTACATCTGCATGGCTCTTCTGTCGGCTCTGAGCCGTGAGAAGACAATGTCGTATCAAGCTCACCTTTTCGGAGGTGTCTCTAATCAAATCAGGACCAGTGATGGAGCTCTCTCCCACCTCGGTCCAACATAATGGTGACCTGCATGGCTCCCACATCGCCTCATACGTGTGCCATCCTCGTATACTGGCCCGATAACCGTTGTTGCAGGCGACCCACTAAGGGCAAGTGCTCTTCCCAGCTACCCTTATGATCCAAGACACATGCTCGCAGCATTTCCTCTAACACATGTATAGTCCTCTCAGATTGACCATCTGTCTGAGGGTGGAAAGTTGTACTCATCATCAGCCGTGTTCCCATAGCCTTTTGGAAACTCTTCCAAAAGTGCTGTCAGAACCCGGTCCCTATCCGACACTAAGGATACCTAAGATCTACAAAATTTTAGATTTGATCTCACTAATGTACAACCAATAATCTCTCCAAGGCGGTTGTCATCCGCACTCCGCTTAGAAAAATGTCGACTTAGTGAGCCGGTCCACTATCACCCATACTGCATCATGCCTCTGCTGCGTCCGTGGCAAGTGGGTCACAAAATCCATCGTGACGTGCTCCCACTTCTCCAACGACTGAAGTAGCCCTGCTGGCTTTTGGTGTTCAACCTTAACCTGCTGACACGTGAGACATCGTCGAACAAAGTCCCTACGTACTTCTTCATCCTCGCTCCAGCATCGACGACGTAAGATCCCGTACACCCGTACACCGATGCACCTACAAATCGAGAGTAGTGAAACTCCCGAGAATCTCCTTCTCAAATCGGCAACCGGCCGAATGGGGGAACCACTACCCGCCCTCTATACCAAGACTACCATCCGAAAGGGACTATCTAGCCTCGCCAATTGCATTCCCACTGCACTGGCCCCCGATGGACACTATCTCCGTGGTTCAGTCCCCGGGATTTAATCACTTACCAATGCACTGTAACCACTAAACTCCCCAACGGCACTCGTACCTACTGCATCAGACCCAACCGTCCTACGCCCGACATCCACTCCCTAGTTATACTAGCCAATACTCCCCGTGACTTCCGACTGAGTGCATTAGCCACCACATTTGCCTTACCAGGATGGTAATGTGCAAGTGGTCATAACTAAAGAATTGATCCATCTCGCTACGTCTCATGCCGAGGTCCCGTCGCGTGAAAATATACTTCAGACTTTTTTGGTATGAGTACACCCTCAACTCTCTCCATATAAGTAGTGTCGCCAAATCTTAAAGGCGAAGACTATCGCGCCAACCCATGTCGTGTGGGTAATTTCAAGCCATGATTCTTCAACCTGACGGAACCATAAGCTACTACCCTCCCTGACGCATCAAGAAACATCCTGGGCCCGGCCTCGAGGTATCACAACAGCACCAGGTACCCCCCGTCCCCTGTTCGACATCGTGATAGGAGTCAAGGTCTCCTCAACCCCCTGAATGCCTCCTCACACGGCCATCCTAATCAAACTTAACCTCCTTCCGGTCAACCTAGTCATAAAGCCGCGTCTCCGAGAAATCCTCAATGAATCTCCTGTAATACTCCAACCAATCCTAAGAAACTACGCATCTCGAAGATCGACCGCCTCTCCTAACTCATCATCGCCTCCACCTTTTCGGGTCGACCGACACTGATGCCGACACCATGTCCCAAAAATCTCACCTCAAGTAGTTTAACTCGCACTCATCGAACTCGCGCATGTACCGGCGAGTCTCTAACAACTGCAACACGATCCTTGCGATACTCATGTTCCCACTGATCGGGAGTGATCGAAGATGTCATCCACGAAGACTACGACAAACTCGACATCTTAAATAGGGCTGGAATATCCTATGCATGAGATCCATGAATGCCGCTATGTATCTGCCAATCCAAAGGGCATCACCAGAACTCAAAGTGCCCATAACGCGCCCTAAACGCCGGCCTTAGGGATATCTATCTCCTTAACCTCAGTCGGGAGCGGTAACCAAAGGCGGCGGTTCATCTTAGAGTAGACTCGCGCTCCTCTCAACTGTATCAAACAATCGCCAATCCTGAATGGGTACCGATTCTGATCGTAACCCCGTTCAATCGGCCGATAATAATGCACAATGAAGGGTTCAGCCCTTCTTCATCGCAAATAGAACAGGAGCTTCCATGGTGAAGTGCTCGGCCACAGAATGAACCCTTCATTCAAAGAGCTCCCGTGAGTTTGACTCAGTTCCGCAACTCAACCGGCGCCATCCTGGCGCGTGAGTCATAGAGATGGGGTGAAGTACCAGGGCGACCCCGACATCAAGTCTACTACCCTCCGTGGAGAGGCAAATCTTCAGAAGCTCATCCGAAAACATCCACATACTCACACACCAATCGAGGCAGATCTAAATCAGTCTCTCCGCCCCCAGGCGGCCCGCGAGCCAACCTCACAACCGCCCTCGACACTTGACTCGTGATAATCGCCTCGGGCAAAATATCATGTCATTCTCAAACACCACACAAGTACCGTTCTACGTATAGGCGGTAACTCTCCTACGCTCACAATCGATAATGACCCTATAAGCTGTCAACCAATCCATCCCCAGGATGACATCGAACTCTAACATGTCCATGATCCTCAGGTCCACTGTGAGTAGAGTCCCCGAGATCTCTAGCTCGCAACCTCGACATATCATCCCTATTCTCGCCAATACCTAGGAGAACTCATGCAAAGGCTCCTCTTAAGGTCTCAACCTCTAAGCCCAACTCTATCACAACCGATGCAAGAATGAATGAATGCACGCGACCGTAATCAAATAACAATTTTGCTCATAGCGAGATAGCAAACATGCACTGTGATGACTGGGTTGATCCGCCGACTAACCTCATGGCGGTGATGGCGAGGACATTACCCCCCGAACTCCCCGACGCCCTCGCCCGCGGGCCTGGCCCTCCATTTCACTCCATACTCTAGCATCTCTGGCCCGCCCGTGAAATGGGAGGTGCCCGTGTAACCTTGAAACCCAGACTGGCTCTGCTCCAGATCGCGGCGAGGAACGCATCAGATCCCTCTCCCGTCTGCCACGACTGACTGCAAGGTCCCAAAACCAGATCTGTCTTTCTGAAAATCCTCTCAGGTCCAGTCGTGTCGATAGCGATACCATCCGCCGCTTAACCCAAGAATCCTTATCTATCCTCACCCGATGACCGCGATCGGGGAACCTTTGTGAACCGTAGCTTCCTCCGTCTTTCCCGAACTAGAAGTTAAGACTGACCTCCTTCCTTCGCATTAATACCGTGATCCCGAGTGCCCGGCATCCTCGATCTCTCTCTATGGTCGTGGTCGTGTCCCAACCATGGAGTCCACATCTTGTAGGCGGGTCCTACAATCCCGCCCCACGGACAACTCACCACACTCATCCTAACTCCGTCATGTCTATGGCCACATAATCATCGCTGTAAATCGAGCCAACTCTCGCGGAATCTAGCCACGAGTCCATCACACCGTCGCCCGGTCACTCTGCGCAGAACCTCGGCCCCGCATACCCTCGGCAGCCTGAAAGTACTGCCATGAACAGCCCCGAACTCGCCTTACAAGTCATACCTAAGTTTCTAGTGTCCCGCCATTTCCACCATACTGGGCCTCACCCTCTTAGCCGGGAATGCAACTAGTCTAATCCAGTTCGCCGAGGTAATCTCCATAGCCTCTTAACACTGATTCAAGATGAAATCCAATGGTTCACACCATCTGATCTCCTCCCCCATGAATGCAGGAGGATGATGTGCCCTAAACCTCCTGTGAGGTTACCAGGACCTCTCGACTACCCGCACACTGCCCCGCGCGATAGCAAAATGTACCACGCGCCTCAAGAAAGGCCCGTTGATCAAACATCGGGTGGTCGGTCAAATGCCTGGTGGTGCCTCGACCAACACCTCGGTGGATCTAATTTCTCTACGCCCTCGCTTCACTAGCCATCTACACAGCTTCAAATGATAAGCAATTGAACACAAGATTCTACAGACAACACAAATTTCCAGGATATTTATTCATACACCAAAAAATAATTTTGCATACCATGTCAATGCCTTTATAGTAATTGCAATATAAATATCTTATATTTTAAATCATACATAAGAAAATTTTAAAATTTTGTACTCTTTTAAAAAAAAAAATCCTCGTGAACAAGTAGGTGTAACGCCCGTCCCGAAAGTGTACAAGACAACAACCAGAGGGGCACATAAGAGCTCTAAGTGTCACATAGTAGTAATTTGAGACTAAAGTAGGAAAATTAAAGTTTATGGAACCCGAGGGATTTGTATGAGAACAAGGTACAATTGTCATTTAGCAAATAGATATGAATATGAAAATCATTATGTAGAGATGGGCCATAATACAAATATATAAGTTGGCAATTGAAAATTAAAGAGATAGAGGGTCAAATTTCACTAATGTGAAAAGTTGATATTATAAATAATGAGAGAGTTGATATGCAAATGTCGAAAGTGCTTCACTGAGGACTTATGCAATTAAAGGAAAGTTGAGATTAAACAGAGATGAGACAAACAAATAAGTCATTTGTCTCATTTTAGGCTATCACTGTAAGGCTGAGAGAGCCAAAGAAGAGGAAGAGGAGGAAGAAGAGAGAAGAAGGGAAGGAGACCAAAACCAAGGTAAGTTTTCATTTTGAAATCATGGGTAATTTGATGTCTTGAGCTTCTTGTTCTAGGGTTTTGTGGAGAGATAACAATAACCCTAGAATTCTTGAAGTTTTGTGGGGAAAAAAAAACCCTAATCGGTAAAGAATAAACATGGAATCATCATAATTTTATGGTTTTGTAAGAATCGAGGACCTTAGTGAGTTCTTGCATTTTCACCTAGGGTTTTGTATGAGGTTCCAAATCACCAATTCAAGTGTTGTGAAGTTGGTTTGGATGAATTCCATGTTGGTTTTGATGAATTGTTGTAAAAGGAGAATGTTAGGGTTTTTAAAGGAAATTCTGTCAAAATTGCAAACCAATGTTTTGCCTTTAGTTAGACAGTTGAATCGGGTCCAATGAAATGATTCCAATTTTTAAAGAACCATAGGAGATAGGGCTAAAATGTAAGAGAAGGAATCAAGAGTAAAATAGTTCAAGGTTCTAAATATGATCAAGTTGAGCCTGTGTAGCTACTGATTTGCTCTGTTTTGGGTATGGTTGTAGTGGTTTGGCCATAAGTGGAGTTTCACTCATCCAAATTGAGTGATTCAAAATTTAGGGTAAAATAGACTTCTAGGGGAATAATTTATCTGAAGGAAGTGCATGCAAATTATAATCCAAAAGTGCCCAGAAAACTTTTTAAAGTGGAGCCATGTGCAGATTCTGTTTTGCCAAATTGAGTCATCTAGATGTAAAATACAATAACTTGAGTTTTGGTAATCCAAATTAGGTGATTCCAATTGGAGAAGAAACCTTAGAATAATATCTTCAAATGAGTAAAGAACCATTTCCAATTTTATGAGTTAAGATCTAGAAATCAAGGATAACAGTAGGTGATTCAGTGAGTTTGGAATCAAAAAACATGCTGTAACTTAGTTATGTGGTTGAGGGCCTTAGGAGAAGGAATTTTACATTGAAATTTTAAAGAGATGTCATTGATATATAAAGGACTGATCTGAGAGTTTCATAATTTTGAAGACCTTTGAATAAATTTTGGGTAATAAAGTCCATAGAGTATTGTTGGAAAAAGTTACCAAAATGAGTGGTTTTTTTTTTGTGCCAGGGGTTTCTTTAGTGCTCAAGGAAAATGTTAATTGTAAACTATATGAATGTTAGGTGATCTTTAAAGACTTATGGTGAAGTACTGTTAGTTTATACGCTATACGAGGTGATTAACACGCTTTATCTGCCATGCATGTAGGCTAAAAGCACAAAGGAGGCAAAGTAGTGATTTGTGCTCAAGTTTGGGAAACAAAGAGGTGAGTGTTCTAAACCTATTTTCCAAATAATAGTATTAGACAGAACCTGTTCACTCTGGTATTTAAATGGTTTTTGATTGTAACCATGTTTGAAAGGCAAGCACCGGAAGTTTAACAAGGCAAACGGTTTTGATTTTAAACCATATATGAAAAGAACAAGTACTTGCTTTTATTCATTCAACCATACTTTTAAAAAGCAAGCAATGAGTTTAGCAAGCAAATGGTTTTTAACTATAAACCATATTTCAAAGAGCAAGGTGTTAAACAAAAGTCTATTTTGTAAAATAGGCCTAACCAAAAATCCCTAGTCTTAAGCAAGCATCCTATTGAGGTATTCCAGACGTGCGCCTATGGGTGTTAGGATTTCATACATGCATTTTAGATTGCCCGGTCGGCAAACTTAGGAACATGCATCATACATTTAAAGGAGACCGTGGCACGATCGAGTATATATGTTAAGAGCTCTAACTAAATTATGATGGAGACTCCAGTCAATTCCACCATATTTACCGGAAAGGGTGAAGTAAGCCAAGGCCCTTCCACCTAGGTGATGTGGACCCAGTGTCCTTCCACCCCAAGCATCTGGCCGATGCCCGTGCTCCCGTGTTCACTAGTACAACTATTGTGAAAGGCCTCCAAAGGGTTGATGATTTATAAGCATGTTTATACGCTTTAAAAATCAACTATCGCGCACAAATGGTACCTGTGCCCCGTGTTTGTTTTAAAATAAACGGCTGAGCCTGTGCTCCCTGTTTATGAAAAGTTTTGAGAAACTAAGAAAAAGGTTTATGAAAAGTTTTGAGCAACTTTAAAGCAAGAGTTGAGAAAAGTTTTAGAAACTTTTAAAGTAAGATAAAGCAAGGCAAGAGATTTTTGAAAGGTTTTATAAACTTTCAAGTAAGTGTAAGCAACAAAGTTTCGTAAACTTTTAAGTAAAATAAAGTAAAGAAAGAAATATTTCTCGAAATATCATGTAAACTTTAAGTTTTACGCTTTTAGATGTTTTCCGAAAAGCAAGACATTTTCTAAAAGCATACACTCACTGAGCTCGCTTAGCCTATTATTTTCCTCGCTTAAAAACTATTTTCCGTGTACAGTACGCCAGACGCCGGAGCATAGTAGATTCTCCCGACTTTGTATCATACGTAATTAATAATCTTTGTAAGGAAATACTTGAATTTGTATAATGGAGCATATATGTACATAGTATAGTTTTGTGAAAATGTGTCGAAATTTCGAGGCTCTTGAAAGAATGTTGTTGGCTGTCATATTTGGAAATGTGGAAAATTGTGTATAGCTGTGTTTTGGGACATGTCCTATATACACCAAGAGGCCGAAATTTTATAAAATCACAAGTTTAGAAAGAAATTTTTTTTTATACGAGATTGAAGTAAGCAATACTACTTCGCTTCACAGATTTTAAATGCCAGAGGTAACTACCGGGTTTGTTGGTGGTCGGCTGCCGATAGTGGGGTGGGGGTATGACACGGTGTTCATGAGCGATTATCCAGTGATACTGAGCGGTGCGTCACAAAACTGGGTTAGGTGCATAGATCTTTTGAGAACCAGTCGGCGCCTGTATGACGCGATGTCGTCGTGTGCGTTGTAGTGTGCTGGTGACATTCGGGTGCTTATCGTCTTTGCCTGACCGAAGTGTGGTGCGCGCTCGATCGCGAATGTATCACGCCGGTGTGACGCGAAATGCGAACCTCGCCCTTTAACAAAAAGCCGCTGATGCGACCGCATAAAATGGTCATGACGCGCGATTCATAGAATTAGCCGAGGCTAAGTCGCGACATCAAGTGATGTCACGACACCGCACCGAGCGATCAGGTGCGACCTCAGGTCGCGACAGATTCTGCCCGACCCTAAGCGGTCGCCTTACGAAGCAGTGCGACCACTCCTGGAGCCTACTATGTGTGACATCAATTTCATGTTCGCGAACTGGTTACGCCCATAATTAGGATTTCTAGGTTGCGACACCAAAAATCCGAGTCCACGGTACTCCCCTTTGCCACCCGTGCTTCGCGACCTCATTTCGGCCTAGCACCATCTCTACTCATGCGCGCCATTTTTCCATGTCGCGACTTGGGGCCATTTAGTCCTTGTATAGCGCGCACTAAAACCATGTCGCGACTTCACTTCCCATGTCGCGACCTCCCTTGCTGCCACCCATGTCGTGACCAATGATGTGCGACACGGGAGCTAAGAAAAGCAGTTCTGTGGCATAGCTAGATCTTAGACTGTGTGTATGATGTCGTCTTGTATTTCTTCTACGACGCCTATACCTTTGGTGTCTGCTTGTCACGACCTCAAAACTAGGTCGTGACCTAGTGTTGGAAATTGGCAGTAGCCATTCCAACCTCTGCCTTTCACAAATTTTTTTTTTTCCTCTAGTTACTCTCCTGCCACTCCTTGTCCCTTATGGCCTAAAAAAATTTCTCCCGAGTGTAGTAAGCTTAACCCTCAATCACTAAAAAATCTTACTTAATTATATTCTTCACAATTTGAGTTGAATTACAACCCTTTTTCCTTTCTATCATTGCCTTCCTTTTCTTCCACCATCTGATAACTGCATCGCATCCATACAACTAAAAAATTTATTAAAATTTTATTTTGTCATCCAATAAACCAAATAAATTGATTAAAATTTATTTCATTTATTACTTTCTTTGTTCAGTTTACACCTTTGTAAACTCTAACGTTTTTCCAACACATCATGTTTTTCCTATGTGCTAATAGCTAAGCACACAAACAATTTATCCGATCACCAAACACACCCAAACATATGCATGCGTGTCCTAGTTTTGTATGTGATTGGTCGAGTGCATAACGTACACCAGGCTTCGATTTGACTCGATGCATTGTTGATCCTTCCATTTGGGACCTTTGTTCATGAACACTGTTCATGAGCACTGTTCAAGAGGTTTAAAAATTTTTTTTAAAAATAAAATAAAATGAAATAAAATAAAATAATTTTTTTTTTTGTTAAATATGATTTAATATATGAACTTATTGCCTTGCATTACCTATGAATGCATGGACATTTGTGTAAACGTTTTAGTATGTAGTAAGTGTCTCAGTTTGTGTTATGTCACCTTGGATCAGGTCGGGCAGTTGGAAGATGGGGCGAGTCGGGGCGAGACTGTCTGTATGCTATCTTTGTGGAGACTCATTAACTATTCTTTCTCGAGGCTATACTTATACACATGAGTATCTAATTAATTTTATAATAACAAAAATCATTTATATATCTGAAAGAAACACCACGGGTAATTCCATAAAAAAATCTATACACATATATAAAGTCCATTTACAATACAAATACAATTTCTATTACAAAGCAGAGGTGCAGGCAGTAGTGAGTAGCCTTTCTCTACAAGTAAACTGCATTATTGATGTAGAATATCACATCCCCTCACCTTTTCTCTTCTCCTGTACCTACATAGTTGAACACAGTACTAAGCACAAGCAGTGGAACATAACATGGGCCAATGCAATGCGACATCACGAAACTTATACATATGCAATATATATATATATATATATATATATATATATATATATATATATATATATATATATATATATATATATATATATATATATATATATATATATATATACCATATATTTCTATAACTTTAATTCCATATCATCTTATATTCCTATTGCATATCCAATCTTTTTCCTATCCATGTTCTATGTCTTTGCATCCTTTATTTATACTTTTACGTATTCCTATTTCGAGTACTTCCATATTCCTATACTTATCTGTGTTCATCTTTCTACGCTTGTCATATGTCTTTTCAATATTCTATTCACTTTTAGGTTACATATCGTATATCTAATCTATATATTTTCATCTATGGGATTACATGATTTATTGCATTCTATGTACTATTCATATACTTCACATACATTTATACTTTCTTATTCTATCATATACTTTGTGCGCTACGTATTCTTTTTGTGGTTTTTCTTGTGTTGGCAAAGCCCGATACTTTATATTATATCTATATTTTTCATATTACATGAATTTCTATCTCATCGTTCATATCTCCAGTAGGAGTATAAATGCTTATTCTTTTACTATCGTATCATATACTATCATGTTGTCTTTATACAGTTCTTGTGCTTGTCTATCTTTCATAGCATAACGATTGCTAATAACTACTCATCATGTCATATCATATACTTTTCATATACATTTTATGCGTTTTTATTCTATCTATCATATGCTTTGTGCTTTCATATACTTCGTGGTTTGGAGGTACGAAGTGGGTACTACGAAGTGTCAGGGTACATTCGGATCTTCACTTTTGTTGCTTTGTTCGGGAGTCTTATCATATATATTTGTTTGGCCCCACTGGGCCAGTCATAGAAATGGAAGTAGGGCCTTGATTACAATAAGTACCCGATGTACAATGCGGTCTTGAGGTGCTTGTAACAGAAGCCCGGGAATGCGATCTGCGAACGAGTCTTAGAAACACTAATCGAAGTCACAAGAAGTACTAATCGGGAGTCTTGGAAGCACTTCAATAAGAATCTCAAGTACTAATCGGGATCTGAAGTACTAATCGAGATCTGCGAACCTTATTAGATCTTAGAACCTTGTCGGGGCGTCCATCATTCATTCTTTGGTCTAGGTAGTCATATGATCATATATGCATCATATATTTTCTTATAAATATTCATATACTATGCTTTTCATATGCTTTAAATTATACTATGCTTTCATATGCTTTTCATATCACATGTACTTACCGTATCTTGTCATATTGTATAATGTCGCGTTCTGTGTTCGTGACATATTGCTTTTCATATTAGTACTCTCACTGTTTCAGTTCGTTTCATATTTCATATCTTTTGCTATCATTTAATTTTGTCTTAAGTATCATATGTGAAATCTATCATATATCATAGAATGCATCTATGCTCTTGTATTCATGTAGTCATATATATCTTTATCTATTCATATTCCTTTATATCATTTCATGTATAATACTTATACATTTCTATCATGATTTGCTATTCTTGTACTTTCTACTATATTCCTATCTGTATATACTTTTATATTCATATATTCATGCATGTACCTATCATTCAGCCATATGTACTCATTTCTATGCTTTGTCATCTTTTTAATATCTACATTGTTCTTATCATTTATGCATTTCTATCCATTTGTTCTTAACATATTCTATCTATTCATTTAGGCATATCATCATATAATCCACATATTCATGTCATATTCATGACTGAGCCACACATCTATACATATTGCATTTCTATATTTTCCTTGTTTCACTTGGCCTTACATATAGCACTTCATATACTTATAAAGTATGATGTCTATGAAATCACACCTCATTTCATATATTCTTATTCCTCCTAGATCTACTTTACTTAGGAATTGGAATCAATCAATCGGATCATCCAAAATAAAGTTACTTGACATGTTATTGCCAACTAGTCATTTTACCGGTGCTACCAACTGGGACTGTTTGTATTCTTCGTTTTAGGGGTCTTAACCGTATTTCGACGCTAGGTCAGCATGCTTATTTAAATCTAAGGTGCTAAGGTTCTATTCCAGTGGAATCACTTGATTCGAAGCAAAGGCTTCGGGAGTTATATCAAAACAACTGAATTACTCATCAATCAACGTCTACGAATTGTACACATGGCCCACTTTGAGTGAATTTTGGGCCATAAGTCATAATTGACGATGTTTATTTCTTTAGAGTTTAGTTCTCCTTGAAGTCTATTTTAATTGTCCAATTGAATCACTCAATTCGGATAAGAAATGAGCAATTTATAGCTAAATCACAGTAGTCAAAGTGGAAAACCAAAATAGAATTGTCTGGTACACATTGGCCAAAAATGACGAGAAAACAAAGTGTCTGATACGTGTTGAAGTGTGCCAGTACATCACCGAAATACCGAAATGTGTCTTTTCTCCTTATTCCTGGGTTGTTACCCAATCAACCACATACTTCATACCTCAAAACATTTCTGTAAATACTTGTAATCTCTTCTATTAATTTCTCTCAATTTCATATCTTTCTTCAAAAAATTCTTTCATGAATTCCTTAAAAAATCATTCTAATGGAGTTTGTGACCTTACACAAACCAAACATGATGTTTGGGTTAGGAGTTTTATTCTAAACCCAACTCAAAGAACTCTCAATTAACCATGAATCCATCCTCAAAGGGAGGATTCTATGATTATCTTGTACCATATGGGGTTTTACCAACCCTATTTTCAAGAATCCAAGGTTTGGATACAATTTTATCAAAACCCTAGCTTTGGAGATAAGATATTAACCATACAAAGCCTTAAAATTCCATGTGATCCATACAAAATCCATACCCAAAGTAGTTTCCATACCTTTTTGCTTGATCTCCTCTTCCTCTTCTTCTCTTCTTCTTCTTCCTCTTCTTTTCTTCTCTCTTTTCCTCTTCTGATTTTGTCCCCCACAAATGAGACCAATTTTGGTCTTTAAACCAAAATATCTATTAGGCCTTGTTTGGCCTCAAATAATTTTGGGTTAATTTTCTTTATTTGCTTTGTGGCCTCCGACTCTTGCCATTTGTATTTAATTCCTTTTGTGTATTTTGGCCTCTAATCTTCACAGGAACTACCACAATTCCATTGTATACTTTGGCCTCAATTGTTGTTAACTTATGACTTTTAAGTCCTTTTTGGACAATTTATATTTGTCCTTATTAATGCTAAAATTTTGGTCTCTCGTTTCCATGTTTCGCATTTAACTCACGAAACATTCAAATTAGGCTTACAAAATACCATAAACATGTCGAAAACTGCTAGGGTATATTTTGGGGTGTTACAGTTTACACCTTAGAGATACTGCATTGAACTTAACTTGCCATTTGACATGTGTAGATGGCTAGTCGGCGGGACGTAGAGTCGTCCACGGTGCTATGAGCTACCACAGATCATTGACATTGGGCGGCTTTCTAGCGAAATTTCATGCTAAGGGATTACGAGTTCTTTAACTGTACGCGAGGCTAGTGCAACGAGGAGGAGTAGCGGGAGGTTCGGAGGTAACCTTTGGGAGGTTCAGGCACATCATCCTCCCGGAGCATTCACAGGGGAGGAGATCCGATGGTGGCAGACCATTGGTTCATGCAGGTCGAGAAGGTGTTGGAGGCTATGGAGATTACCTCTGACACGACCAGGATTAGACTAGCTGTGTTCCAACTAGAGGGTGAGGCCCAAGTATGGTGGAATTGGGTAAAGACCTTTAGAGATCTAGAGGCAATGACTTGGGCAGAGTTCCGTGATCTTTTCATGGGTAAATATTTTCCGGACATTGCTCGTCACGTGAAGGCTCAAGAGTTCCTAGATTTGACGAGGACGATCTTTGTGATAGGTATGTGGCTAGATTCACGGAGCTGCTGTTTTCTTTGATGACTACATGGCCACGGACATGGCGAAGTCGAGAGAAGATTCGAGAATGGGCTAAAGTTGTCCAGTTCGGGCGAGTTAATGGGATTCTTTATGGGACATGAATCCGTGGTTGGGAGCCCACTTTGACCGTAAGAGAGATTGAGGATGCTTTCGGAGCACTTTTCGGGATGCGGGGTTGCAGTATCAGAGGAAGGGAGATCAGTCTTCTTCTAGTTCGGGAAGAACGAAGGGCTTAGTTCCACCGAG
Organism: Tetrastigma voinierianum; assembly: GCA_016808115.1. Taxonomy (NCBI): domain Eukaryota; kingdom Viridiplantae; phylum Streptophyta; class Magnoliopsida; order Vitales; family Vitaceae; genus Tetrastigma; species Tetrastigma voinierianum. The sequence goes on along the minus strand of JAEQBH010002239.1, from coordinate 167,907 downwards.
GGTTCAAAGCCACGACAATCGGGTCAGGGACGGATCGAGTTATAGTCGAAATTTAGGTAGATGGTGTCTTTACCATTTTGACATCCGGACATATGAGGAGGGGTTGCCCCGAAGACGGGGGGATCCCGAGGTTTGCGGACGGCACAATCCCGGTCAATTGTGGGCGAGGGGAGAGGATCTGATATATTCCTCACGGCTGATACGAGACCGGAGCGATATAAGTTTGGTGCCACGAGGCACCTCCGGGTTACAGCCAGTAGAGAGGCTAGGTTATGGGCTAAGGCAGAGGACGAGGTCCTCAGGTAGGGATGTCAGGGGTTTAGGGGCGTGTCTACGTCATCACACCCTTGGTGAGTCGATGAATCGGCTAGTTATCGGTACGTTTTTTCTATCTCTTTATGTAGACAGAGTGTTATTTGATTAGTGTCGCATTCATTCCATTCTTTGCATCAGGTCGTAGGCTAGGAGGATTGGGCTTAAAGGTTGAGACCTTGGAGGGCCCTTGTATGTAGGTTCTCCCCTAGGGTTAGGGCGAGGATAGGGATGATGTGACACCCAGAAATCCACAGGGTCAGTTTGTGGCAGGTAAGCCAGCGGTATAATAGTGGATGTCGGGTTGCAGGCCACGGCTAAATGAATCGGGCGGAGTCTCCGTATGAGGCTACGCCCGGTATCACACGTCTGACATCAATCACATGATATATATCATGAGTAAAAACGGCCTCTTGGGCTAATACCCTGTCTCATCATCAATATAAACCATTATATCCAGTAGTTTCAAGAGTTCAAAGTTACTCTTATCTGACATATATTAAAATTATAGAATTCTAATACATGTAAACCGTGAAGCCACATTTAGAAACTCAGCTTCTAAAACTCGATCTCTAGGATGAGCCATCTCCTCATACGCTCCTGTGCTTATAAAAATATGTTCCCTCGACGGTGGAGCTAATGCTCAGTGAAGTAGAATCTACTAAATGGGCTGCACTCTCCACCTAAGTGCATATGCGATCTTTAAAGTAAACAAGCGTTGATAAGCGTGATCACTGCTTGAAGTACAGCTGATCTCATATCCGAGTCCTCTGACTCCCTCACCTGCCTAAGCCCACGTACTTAGGAACCTTGGTTTTTTTTTTTGTGGACAACCTCCGATGTATATATATATCAATTGAGTGGAAGCTCAGATGATTGATGTATGTATGGACCTACCCTGCGATGTATATCAATTGGTAGACTCAGACGGGTGAAAGGCATTTTTATTTGGACTACCACCTCCGATATTCATTATTGCATTGAACAACCCTCAGAACTATTCTATAGAATCACCTCATGCACTCCTCTATCGTCTAGGGTACTTAGTGCATATGGAAATGCATGATGTGATTCCATTTCAGTTACATAACACATGCAAATATATAAATACGTACATAAGCCATAATTTAAATCACACAATCATGTTATGTAATTTCACATTCCATCACATCGAGTAGCTCACATGGGCTAATAATCAAACACGGCAGTTCCTACTTGAATTACTCGACCAAACATATTAATTCACAAAATTATTTGTGAACAACTATTCAGAGAATAGTGAAACCCTCAGTTACTATTCTGAAAATCACCCGATCGTCAGTTCGCACAGTGAACCGAATTTCTGACCATTTAGGCCTCATACAAACCAATACATGATTTATTTCACAATTTACACAACTAACAACCCAAATAGTCGGCAAAACTGATACGGACTGTTCGTGGGTCTCAAAATCTCAACATTTCGGTTCGAAATTTGGAGCCGTCGACAAAGCAGATTGAGGCCTCGATCAGAACATCTGACATGGCTCTTAAGCCAGCGTAAAGCTCAGAGTAGGGAGGAATCCCTGCCTCACGGAGTTTGTCGAGCTCACCTCGAATCCGGTGTCATGGTGGCCTCGATGCATGGAAGTGACTTTCCTTCTTGCTCTGACGAATTCCGACGGTCGGATCTGCTAGAAATCTAGTGAGAAGCCTAACCTTCTCACTCTAAAAAAACGAAACCTGCTACTCTCCGTAAGTGCTCTGCCCATTTCACGTTTTGCTTTTGCTTTTTGATTGGAGAAGAACAACATTTATAATTTGGCACCAAATTAAAGCGATTCCATTAATACGATTATGTCATATTTTCTGGGTTTGACATAAGGAACTATCTCAGGCCATCCATTTCATCATTTCTCTACTCATGCAACTTATGGCACATGAGTACATGTCATATGTAACTTTCGTCACATCGAAAATCGTTTAACGGCACCTGAAACGCGATGCCTCGAAAAACGTGCCAACTCATTTGTTTCGAGTCGACGTGAGGAATTTAATGTACTTTAAGCTAGATTTGAGAGCGATTCCAAGCTGTGCAATCAGTTTCATCATCAGAATCTAGAGAATAAATTCAGTTTTAACGAATACAATTTGTAACGAAATTCACGATTTTGCCATTTTTCCGGTGGAATTTCTCGGGTCTTATGATATGTCATGGTTGCGAGTTAAATTTGGGGATTCTACTCCCGCGATTAGTTTAGAGGTCATGGACATGTCGGGATTCGGCGTCATCTGGGATGGATTGATGCGACAACTTACAAGATTCGTCATCGATTTGGCGAATGTATGGGGGTTCACAGCTGCATTAGGACGGTACTCGTTTTGTATTTCACGGGGACAAACATGATATTTTGCCCCAGACGGTGTACGAGTCTAGGTGTTAGGGATAGTTGGCGGGTTGGCTAGCAAGCCTTACCACGGAGGGACCAGGTGGGAGGCAGGATTTAAGATCTACTCGAGTAGTACGTGAGTATAAGGATGTTTTAAGATGAGAGGCTACCGGGATTGCCTCCGCGAAAGGTTGTAGACATCGGTATCGAGTTACACCACAGTGCCCGCCATCTCTATGACTCGCTGGGATGTCACCGATTAGGTTACGGGAACCGAGGAGTCCGGCCTCACGGGAGCTCTTTGGACAGGGGTTCATGGGCCAAGACGCACTTCAGCATGGGCGCTTGATTCACATTTGCGAAGAAGAATGAGGTGTATTTGTACGTGATTACAGACCGATTTAGACGAGGGTTACGATGAGAATCGAGTACCCATTCTTAGAAGTTGATGACTTGTTTGACAGGTTAAAGGAAGAGGGATGCGAGTCTCTTCAAGATGAACCTTGGCGTTGAAAAGTTTACCATGGTGGGGTTAGGGAGACAGGATATCCTAAGGCAACATTCGGGATAGCGTTATGGGCACTTTGGATTTATAGTTGATGAGCTTAAAATCATCTCTTTTTGATCCATTTTTAATTTGATTTTCGATTAAAAATTGAATAATTAATATACATAGTATGAAGAAACTCACCAATTTGTCATTAGCAGGAAGGAAGCGAGAAGAAGAAAAGCGATGAAAAATCTGAGAAATAAATTATGGATAAAAATGCGGTCGAATGGCGGAGGCGAAATGAAAGAAATGGTGAGTCGTTGATGCGGTTTTGGGGTTGCACGGTCGAGTTACGAGTCGTGATGCTCGGAAGGGTGAAGGGAATTTGATCTGGTCGCGACGAGGATCATGATGCAGGCGATTTGAAGAAGGAGCGAAATTAAAGGAATGATGTCGCGACGAAGAGCTAATCTCGGCGACATCATCTATTTCTTTCATTGCAACCTACAGCGGCATAAGGTGATGCGCGGCAGAGGCGATGTCGCGACACAAAACTGTGGTGATTCTGAGGCGGAGACTTAATGGAAGTCGTGACATGAGGAGATCAGTGAAGGCTTGAGCGCTATGAAGGGTTGATGTCGCGACATCGAGGAGACACACGTTTGGAAGCGATGCAGGAGGCGATGCCAGCGACATCGAGAACGACCGATGAAAGCGCAAAAAGACTAGAATGGATGCAGCGACAAGACCCATGATGTGGCGACTGTCGCGAGCGATCAGCGAAACTGCGGAAGCATAAGCGTGGTGTCATGACATCAGAGCGACCAGTCCATGACCGGATCGGGGTCGCGACATCGGGAGAGACCGGGTTGAAATCTGCGAAAGGCGTGATTGATGTCGCGACGGGGAAGTGTTATCGCGACACGAAAGCGACCCGGAGTGGAAGCTCGGAGAACTAAGTTGAGGTCGCGACGAGAGATCGATCAGCGACGTCGAGGCTCATCGGATGAAAATTTGAAGGGAAATGACTTCTTTATCCGCAATGAAAATTTGAAATCCGCGACGCCAAAAAATCGCCAGTGAAGGCTGCGAGCCATAAAAATTCTTTATGCAGCGACATGAATCGAAGTCAGCGACCTGAGACACATACGCTTTCAGTTGAAAGGTTGAAGCTTCATAAAGAAGATATCGCGACGGATATGATATCGTGACATCGAGGCGACCGGATCAAAGAACTCTGAGCCATAAAAGAGATGTCGCGGCAAAGAAGATATTGAAGTCGCGATAACGCGAAGCGACCGATTGGAAGCTTCTGATCCTCTAAGATGATGTAAGCGTGAGAGATTGATATGGCGACATGCGAATTCCTCAGTTGAGCTGCGAGATGGCGAGAGCGAGGTAGCGAAAAACCAGAATGCTCGGCGTCGCGACATCGGGGGAGAGAACAAATGAAACCTGCGGGGCGTGAGAAATGTCGGCGACAAAGATGTGTTGATGTCATGACATCATGAATGACAAATCAAGGTTACATAGAGGTAAGTTGATGTGAGCGTGAGATTGATGTCGCGACATCGATGATGTCGACAGAAGCGGTCGCGACACGAGAGCGATGACTTGGGCTGGATACTACAAAATCCACGAGGCTACATTAGGATTAGGGCCCAGGCGGGAACCCTATAAATGCGCAACTGACTCATTAAAGTAGCTTAGCGTACAGACGAGAGATCTGGATAGAAATTTGAAGGCTCATTTTTGGATTTTCTTACTGCTTTTCTTTTCTTTTATTTTTCTTTAATGTTGATAGTAGAGATTAGATTAGATTGATCGTTCTATTTTTTTATTTTATTTTCTGGAATGGGATGTAATCGTTTGCGAAGAAACTGAATACAGAATTCAATTCTTTTCAAATTACTACCTGGAAAGTTGAAGTTCAGACAAATTAAGGTCGGATTCATCAGGTTGAATCACGATATTCTTATGATCGAGAGGAATCACGAAGTAGTGTATGGTCGATGGTGGGAACCCGGCTTCCATTTGTAGAATGCTATTATCGAAAATTTATCTTTCCTATTGTTATTTCGGCAAATTGCGAATTTAGGTTTATGAATTACTTTCGAGTTATGGGTTTAAAGTTTTTTTGATACGAGATAATAGTTTAACATACCCGATATTAAGAAGTGTTCATTGCTTTCTACGATTTCAAGGAGGTCCCTACGGTGACACCGGGAGATTACATTCACGGGGCTATGAACATCTACGTAAGGTATGAAACCTGCTATTAGTCCCCGAACAGTAGCTTTGCGGTTGCACAGGATACATACTCTTCTCTTTGAAGTGAATCGAGAATTGAACGGTTATCCATTTAAACAAACAAAAGTTCACCTCAATTCGGATAAATAAGGCCCCTCCCGTGTTAGCTACAGAGATCCCAATCAAGGAGAGGGTGATCTATTCTAATTTGGGGGCAGTAACTGAGTTGTATATCTGGCAGATAGCAGGGCTAAGGTGTGCGGAGTCCGCCATGGGTATAGTATTGCAAAGAAAAATACCAGGCAGGAAGTTCTTGTTAAAAAGTAGTTATCTAATTCCCTGTATTCGAGAGAATCAGGTTAAAAATTAGATAATGAAATGTGAAGTGTGGAGAGATCCAGCTGAACTATTAACGCCTTGGACAGATTCTGAAAACTGAAATTCACAAGAAAAATTTACAAGTTGACAACAGGAATTGATTCTTCACAATAGCATTGATCTTAATGTGTTCTCTAAACGATTATTATTCAATTTCTATTCATTTTCCTAACTATTAACTATTCTTTATTCTTTATATTCAAGTTTATTGTTCATTTCAGTTATCTCCACATGTTCATTTAATTTTCCAGCACCTTAATGCTGGATCTTACTATCATTTAGTGGTCCAAATAGTATGGAAATTGAGTAGTCAGGGTAGTTGATTTAAAATTTTGAGATCTTCGAGGGATCGATATCCGACTTAAATCCATTTTGTATTACTTGTCTAATTCAAGACTAGCATCGATCAAAACCAAACTTTGAAAATGACTTACTCTAGAGACTTTGGTTTATATATTATAGTCTCATCAAGTTTTACGGCAAGGTTGTCGTGATTGATAATACTTCAGAAGTTGTAAATTTTGTATGCACGTTTTGTTCTCATCAAGTTTTATGGTGCCGTTAACGGGGATCGAAAGAATTTAATAAATCAATATCTGGGATGTAAAGGAAATACTAATTTGGACATTTTTAAAAGAAAAAGAACAAAAAATAGTTTTTCAAGCAGTGGCTATCTTCAGCCACTAACCTTTAACAAACCATATTGAAAATGTTTGTTGATTTGACTAATCCTATTAATGGGAGTGTGATTTGCTTTCAGAAAAACTTGGATGCATAGGAAACAGAACACCGATCTGATTCCAAATTCGACACATGTAAATGTAAAGGACGCCGTAAGCTCGAGAAAGACCAAGCATGCGTAAAACTCAACCATGGAAGAAAGGCATGATCAGGTTGAAATACATATAGAAGAAGCTAGAAGGCCTCCAATCACAGATACAATGGAGGATTACTGGAGACCAATTATTCAAGAAGAATACTCGGGGCCGATCGACAAATTCATAGCTTGATGCTAATAATTTTGAATTGAAGCCAAGACTGACATAATGGTCCAAGAAGATCGCTTTACTCGGGTCATCCCAATCGAAGATCCAAACGAGCACTGAAGATTCCTCAGATGGCTAATACCGTTAAATCAATGGGGTGAGACTGTGAGGTCATCAAGTTGCATCTATTCCCATTCTTCTAAGAGATACAAGAATACATGGTATGAATCATTACCATATGGTTCTCATATTACTGAGGACTTAGTCGGTGGGCCTACTTAGGTAGATCTTCCCCCACCCCCAACCACGTGAAGAAGGAGGGAATCCATTGTGTTCTGTGCAGGGGGAAGATGAAAGCCTCAGATGTAGCTTGGGAAGATTCAAACGGTTGTCGAGAAGATGTCCAATGCATGGACAGATCCAAGACCTCGCACGACATCAGATATCATGCTTTGAATGATATATCAAAGGGGATCATTGATGCCTTGGCGTCAGGGAGATATCTAAACGAAAAGTGTCAAGAGGCAAAAGAGCCGATCAAGACCGCAAATGTAACATGAAAACTCCTTCGAAGCCAAGAGAAACAGAGGAAAGTGGGATCATGGAGCTGGGCAAGATGACAGCCTACGAGGCCAAGTCGACGCCATTATGCACGGCTTAGACAAGTAAGAAAGAAAGGCCACACCGCTCATGAAATAGGAGCAATTGAAAGGAGTTAATGAAGGGAAAGTAATGAGAGTAATCAAGAACTGTGATGATGTCACGAGGTTAATTATCTGGGTGAGCCAAGGCTACCATTTCAAACCCAATCCTAACCTTCCAAGACATTATCACCAACACTGTGAAGCATGAGAACTTCGTATGGGCGGAGGGGCTTCAAGGCCCAAGGCGTGACGTAACCTCATCAAGGGTATCGCCAGGCTTCACTAAGGTTCCAGCTATTGAAGAAAGAAGACGGAAATGAGCAATGTGAATGAATACCGTGGTCAGGAGGGCCCCATCTGAGGAATGTAGATGTCGCAGCTTTACGGGGGATAATAAAAGTCAGTTGAATCCTCAATGAACAAATTGAGAATTCAAAGCAGACTGCTACCAATTCTCAAATTTTTCTATAACACTACCAATGCATCCCCGAAGAACCCGGAGACACGTTATACTGGCCCTAACCCCGCAGCCGAGGAAAGATGCCTTCAAGTGACACAAAGGAAGAACCCAAAAGACCGCATGGTCAGGTGTACTAGAGTGGGAAGGAAGCAAGAGAAAGAAAAGATGATAAAGAATAAAGAAGTAGCAAGACCGAGGAAGAGACACTGAGAATGTCAAAGAAGGAGAGAAAAGAAGAACATCCAAGGATCAAAGCTCGCAAATTCCATTTGGCCAAAGATCAAGTAGAATCAAAGATGGAGGAGCATTTGGTAAGGTTCTGAAAACTTTTTAAGCCGAGATCAAGATAGTTTTTATCGAAGTGGTGACTCAGATACTTTATGCAAAAATTTCCGGGCGACATATCGAAAGCAAGAAAAGAAAAATAGTAAAGAAGGAATAGTGAATCTCACCGCCACTTGCAAGGCAAGAATTTAAAAGAACTACCGCAAAGACGGCGACCTGTGAGTTTCACAATTCTGTATTATCGAGGAATGGGCCCAGAAGCTCTTCGTGACTCAGAGCTAGAGATTAACTGATGCCTCTTTCGCTAAGCAGAAATTAAGTTTGGGGGAGCTTATTCCCACAATCAAGTACTCTTCAAATGGGCGTACGATCGATGGTGAAACCCGAAGGGGTCATTGAAGATGTGTCAAGTCATCATGGGAAGTTTGTATTCCCAGTAGACTTCATCATTCTGGACATGGAAGAAGATTCACAAGTACCCCTACTATTAGGAAGACCATTCCTAGCTACTGGAGCTGCCCTGATTGACATGCAGAAAGGAGTTCTTATCTTGAGGGTTGGAGAAGAAGTCGTCATATGAACTTTGATCAAAGTATGCAAAATATGGGACAGTGGACAAGGAAGGTTGCAATGGGGCCGATTTTGTCTCTACTTCCCACCTCATGTTAACAATGATTGTAACACCTGGGGCTTTTATCAATGAAAAGAGATGAATTCAAGATATTGAAGATGTCTATTCTGAATTTCCATACGCCAGCTTTTCATTCTATAGAACCTGTGGTCGAGCTTGAAGCAAACAGAAGATAATGGGGAAAATAGTGAAAAGAGAATTCATCGGGGAGACCCGATCTGAAGGGCTGGATTTGAAAGAGTTGCCATGTCATTTTAAAGTATGCTTACTTAGAACTGCAAGAAAAAAACCAGTAATCATTTCAGCGGACTACGGTGATCTTTGAGAGACAAAAAGATTCTGAAAATATTAAGGAAGCATAAGGAATCATAGCTTGGTCCATTGAAGAAATTTATGAAAATTATCAGTCCAACAGTTTGCATGCATAAGATTCTGCTAGAGACTTGAACCATCTGTAGAACATCGGAGAGGCTGAATCGGTGATGAAGGAGTAGTCGAGGAAAGGAGGTACTCAAATTGTTGAATCTTTGGTTTTATCCGCTATTGGATAGTCCTTAGGTGAGCCAGTCCATGGTTCCAAAGAAAGGGGGTTTCTTTGTGATCGAGAAATGAAAAAAAAAGGCTAAGATTGATTCGCAAAACATTGATAGGATGGAGGTATGTATTGATTCTGGGAAGTTGAACATAACGAGAAAAAGATCATTTCCTTTGCCTTTCATTGATCGGATGTTAGATGAGTTAGCGAGGACACCTGCACATTTTGGATGGAGTACTCGGGGATACAATCAGATTGCTATTGCACGGAGGATCGCGAAGACCACGTTACATGCCCTTATAGTACCTTTGCCTTGAAGGATGCCATTTGGGTTATGTAATGCTCGGCCCCATTCGAGGAGAGGTGCATGTGTATATATTCTCGAGATTTGGTTGAAGAGAAGTGATGGAAATTTTCATGGATGATTTTCTTGTGTATGGATCGACTTTGATCAATGTTTAAACAATGCGGAAGCCTTGATGCTAAGATGCGAGACAAGCGGCTAGCCTTTGAATTGGGAAAATGCCATTTATGGTACTTGAAGGATTGTTCTTAGGCATAAAATTTAAACTCTTTGGATTAGAAGTTGACCAGGTCAAAGTATCTATTATCAAGACTCTTGCACCACCTACCCGCAGTAAAAGGGTAGAAGCTTCTTGGGGCATCTTGGATTTCTGGGGAATTCATGAGACTTTTCAAAAATATCCAGACCCTTGTCACGAGATTCTTTGGAAAAAGATCTGAGTTCAATTTTGACTCCTGCAAGAATGCTTTTGCGAAATCAAGCTCAAATTGGTATAGAGGCACCTATAATGGGCACGCATGTGGAATCGAGGATTTGAAATAATGTGTGATGCCGGTGATTTTGCTATGGGAGCGTATTTGAAGAAAGAGTATTCGGGGCCATATACTATGCTAGTAAGACTGTAATGAAGCGCAGAGAACTACTCAACAAGCGAAAGGAGATGCTAGCCATAGTAGTATTTGCTTGTAGAAAATTTAGGCAATACATTTTGCAGGATCCCATGTAGTAATTCTGCTTGATCATGCGACGATCGAATGCTTGATGTCGAAAAAGGAAGCTAAGCGAAGATTGATAAGATGGAGTGCTTTGTTGTTGCAAGAAGTTTGATTTGGAAATAAAGGATAAAGGGATGTGACAATGTGATAGCGGCCATGTCCAAGAGTAGAAAGAAGCGGTGATGAAGAAGAAAATGTGCGGAGTTAGCAGAGAACCCCGGATGAGCAATTGTTTAAAGGTTTCCTTGACTTCCATGGTATCTGCGATATTGTGATTATCGGCTTGTGGAATGTCTGCGAGAACTCGGCTACCATGAAGAGGAAACTCAAGAGTGACAGCGGATATTATATTTGGGATGACCTTGTGTGAAGTCTTGACATGTCCTTGAAGATGTGTGTGCGGAAGGTGAGCAGGCAACATTTTAAATGGATGCCATGCATCGCCCATATGGGGACATTTTACGGAGAAAGAACAGCTCACAAGATACTCCAATCAGGGTTTTATTGGCCCAATCTTGGCGAGAGATTGTGCGGTGGGTGAAATTATTGTGATCGATCACCAAAGGATTGGAAATATCGGCGCGGGAATGAAATGCCCCTAAAATTATGGTGATACAAATTTTGATGTTTGAGGAATAGATTTTATAGGACCTTCCCACCATCATTTGGGGCTTTATCATCTTGCTATGATGAATTACGTCTCAAATGGGTGGAAACGTGTCTTGTCAGGAATGATGCTATCTGATTGTGAATTTCTTGCGAAGGAATATTTTGGCGAGGAGTTTGGAACCCCAGGAACCATCATTAGTGATGGGGAACCCATTTTGCAAACAAAATATTTGCAAAACTCATGGCAGTATGGGATCAAGCATGTAATGACAGCCTATCATCCCAATTGATGGACAAGCGAAATTTCAACAGGAGATCGAGAATACTTGAAAAGGCTGTGAGCTCAGCGGGGAAGGATTGAGTCTTAAGCTTGATGATGCACTTTGGGCTTCTGAGGACTACATACAAAACCCCATTGGAATGTCTCCATATAGAGTTGTTTTTTGGCAAACCATGTCATCTACCTCTTGAATTAGAATACAAGACGTGTGTGCCATCAAAGTTAAACTTCGATTTTAAGGCTCACGAGGAAGAAAGACTACTCAATGCATGCGGGTGGAAGGCGAAATGAAGCTTATGAAATGATACTTTCGAATATACAAAGATAAGACAAAGAAATGGCATGATCAGAGAATTTTGAGAAAAGAGTTCAGAACAGGAGAACAGGTTCTGTTGTTTAACTCTAGACTGAAATTGTTTCTAGGGAAATTAAAATCCAATTGGAGTGGGCCATACACAGTGGTGTCAAGTACTACATTTGGGCGGTGACAACGAGGGCGCTCTTGTGAAGGAATTCAAGGTCAATGGACAAAGGTTAAAAGCATTATCTCAACGGGAGGAGGAAATTGAAGAACTGACTGGTTCTTGAGGAAAGAAGAAGTCTGCAATGTGAGTCAGAATTTGGGGCTGCGATCTCGGTAATGGGAGGCAACCCGGCGGGGATTTAAATTTTGATTTTAAATTTTGAAATATTTTCTTTTCACTTTTGGTTCTTGATGAACAGTCGGATTTGTTTTTCAGAAGGATGAACTGAATTTTTAAAATCAGACAGTTTAATTAGAATTTTCTTGAATATTGGTGATCTTCTACGGAGTTAAAGACATGAATAGCAAAGCTGACTACGGAATGATTCCGGCAACTGCGGAGGAGTCGCGGCAAGAGAGAAACGAGGAGTAACCTTCTCCGCAGCTTGGTCTGTAGATATATTTGAACTAATTGTTAAATCTTTGCTTAAAATATGCCTGAAGAGATGTCTAAACGGGTTAGGAACAATAAGAGAATTCAAAGTTTTGAAATCATTGAATTAAGGGCTTAGGTCACGACAGAAGGGTTATGTCGCGACAAAGTTAATGTTCCTACGAAACATTGATGTCGTGACCAGTTTGGAAAGAACAATTAGTGAGTACTGAGGAAAGGAGATTCATGTCGCGATACCACTGTGATGTCGCGACAGTGAATTAAATTTCAAATTGGAAGGATTGTAAAGCCATCGAATAATTCTGAAAACCTGTATTGTCGCGACATCCTAGGTGCTCGTGACTTAAAATGCGTGAGTGCCCCGACTCCTCGTTTGAAAGCCACTGAGATTTAATGATCTCGAATGAAGAGGCGGAATTGAAGTCGCGACATGTCTTAATTGGAAGCATTAATCGGCCCACGAACATTGATTGAATTTGCAGAAGCTATTGGAAACTATCTCATTACTCCGGCCACATAGCCATTCACCTTACGTCTTCTCTCTGAATCTCAACCTCCGAAAACCACAGCATTCCAGGCAACACGGCTTTCTCTTGCTTCCAATGGTGAAATTCCCACCTGGTCCCTAACCTAGATGAGATAATGAGAACACGAACAATCATAAGAGAAGAGCTTCGTAAGGAGAACGAGTTAGATGAGATTCGTGGGGAGAACAAGCGGGAGATGCCATCAGAGCACGAAACTCAGGGGACTTCTCGAAAGGCGAAAAGGGAAAGGGAAAGAGGAGAGAAGAAGAAGTAGAAGATTTCGTCTCAGATGAAGCTTATTCCCAATGGAAGAAGTATTATGCTAACAAGGGTTTTGTTACAGAGAGGAGATTCAAAAACCCTGTGACTCCTTTGAGGAATGATAGACGAGAGAGGATAGAACTGCGCACTAACAGGGTATGACAAGCGGTGAGAGAGTTTTATTCCAATTTGGTAGGAAGGAAGGATAAGGAGTACATTTTATGTTAGAGAATTACGGGTCTCCTCTGAAGCCAAGGCCATCAACGAGGCCTATGTGACGATTACACAAACATGGTTCCAAATTCAAGAAAATTTTGGAAAAACCAAAATTTAGAAAGATTCTTAGGAAGTTCCTTTGATGGAAGGGTGCGATTAGACGAGGAGAGAGAGGCGAAGTGCAGACGGGGGCTCGCGAGGCGAAGAGTATGGTTTGCTTCCCTAGCGTGCATTTGGTTCGACAAAACATTTATGCCGCAGTGAGAGAACAAGAAGGCTATCTTCTTTGTATGCCATTCTCGAAATTTACCAAGATCAATATAGGAGTTATCATAGAGAACTCTATAATGAGGTATCATGAAGGGAACAAAAGAGGTCTGCTTCCTCACCTAGCAACAATCACAGTTCTATGCTTGAAGGCTGGGGTGAAAGGACTTTGGGAGTCAGAAGAAAAGTCCGAGGCTTCACCGCTCATGACGGGAGTTAGCAAAGGGCGAGACAGGAAGGAAAAGGAGTCTTTGGTGGAGAAACGAGAGGTGAAGCCCGAGCTAAAAGACAGAAAGAGACTGGAAGGGCCAGTGGGGAAGTAGAGCACCCAAGAACTCACCTGACCCTAATGATTACATGTTTGCGGATGATGAAGAGGGCGAGGATGAAGGCGTGATAAAGACACACCAGCCTTGGCCGGTTCTCCTGCATACGAAGCGAAATTTCCAACACGAAGAAAGCTGAGAGGAGCTGAGGCAAGCTCCAATTAAGGCTCTCGTGCCATGCGTGAGAGGGGAATGAAGAGAGGAGTGGAACTTAAACGAGAATTCGGAGCATGTATGAAGAATTGAAAGAAGAGACCCAGCCAGCTGGGAAGGAGAAAGGCTAAACGAGAAGAAAGGGGCATGAGGTGGAGATACAAAGAGAGAACAGGTGGAAAGAAGAATTGAGCGAGAAAGAGGAGCAGATGGGAAAAATGTTGAGCGTGAGGAGAAGAGTTCGAGAAAGAAATGGAGAAAGAGATCACGATACATTCTGAAACTCGAACTAAGTCATGAAGCTTTCTATAACAAGCGATTTGATCGTGATTCTGACTCACAGCATTGTTAGAAAAGAGATAAAGAGCATGACACGGAATTTGAGACAAATCAAGGTTCAAGTTACTATTCAAGTCTCTGAATTTGAAAAACAAAGCCCAGATGATAGAGAGACAAAAGCGATGGGAATTTGAATCCTAATGGCGAAAGGAATGATTTGGAAAATTTGGATTTGATTAACAACGTCTCTCTAGGGTGCTTGGAAGTCATGGCGAAATGGAAGGAGTACAATGTAAGATGACAGGAAGCGGGATGCGACAGAAGAAAGTTGATCTCTCACCAATGAGGTGTCATTGAAGAAACGATTGAGAGGAAACGAAGAGGAAAGAAGGGAAATGAAATTCCCTCCATTCCCAGCTCATTTAAACACTTTAGACCTGGATCCCCCTGATATTTTTGCCACATCTTCCAAAAAGAAAAAATAGACCTTCTCCTTGCCTAACCTTCATTACCATCCTATTCCATTAATGTATCCATCGATTCTGAGTGTCAGTAAAATGAGAAATTTAAATTGAATTGTTGTGTGCTATTTTGCATTTTGATTATTCAATGTTATGTTGCTTTGTGGTTGCATGATTAGAAATCAAGAATGGACACTATAGTTCAGGAATAAAAACTCTTTGAGAGGTCATTAGCTTAATTGAATAAAGCAGTTAGAGTAGGAGTAAGCTGAAATGAGGAAAAATTGCAGAATAAGGACAAAATGAATATAGTTTAATTTCAACACAAGGTGCAAAAGGTACTTATATCTAACTGATAAGTCCAGTATAGAGGAAGGTAATACAATAAAAGGAATAAAAATATATTCACTGAGTTTGTGTTATGAGGAACAATAAGTCAGAACCTATTCTGAATATCTGATGAACTTAACTACTCATCAATAAAATGAGTCGAATGCTCACTTATGGTTAGTCACATTTTACGATCCAGTTACAGATTTGTTAGATTATTGATTGAGGCTGAAATCCTAGGTGATATGACTGACAAAAATGAGGCAGGCCATTCTTGGATAGTTTGAGCATTTCCTAGCCATCCCATTAATATCTTGATGCATATACCTTAGTTCCATTAATTTAGGCTAAGCAGTGATTTGCTAAACTCAATAGCTGAAACCGACCCATCCGAGAAAATTCAAACCCTTGATGGGGCAATGATTACCGGGAATTTGAAGAAGAAGAAAATGAAGTTTGCAGGTCATATGTTGTCAAGGAACTCAAAGGAAGAAAGAAAAGCGAGGCTTAATCTGGCAGAGAAAGAGGGCTTACATGGATAAGTTTTATCTTGTGGCTTTAACTCTCTTGAACAATTAAGTTCTTAGGGTGTTTCAGCACTAGTACCCCTAATGCCATCTGGTATAGGGCTACTAACCCAAAGTTAGCTAAGAGTGTTAGAAAGCCTAAAAGAAGTTAAAACATTGCCTTTCTCAGCAATGGTGACAAATTAAGGAAAATTCCTCATTGAAATTACAAGTGAGAAATAGGGGGCACTCTTGATTACGAGATTGGAAGAAATCAAAGTATCTGGCATGAAGTTTAAGGGAGTTTATTAGAGAAACTATAAGAAAGAAAGGGCGAGGAAGAGAAAATGTTAGAATTAATCTTAACCACAAAGAGTTAACTACCATCTATGCCATTACTAAACTAACAATATGGCAAGACTGATTGATCTTGAAAGTGAAATCCACTACGTGAGTGGAGATCATTAGAAAAACAAGCCTATGGAATTTGGAAGAAAGAAACAATCAAATTGTGTGAAGAACTTTGGGAGATCCAAATGACTCGATATGAAATAGAAAGGAAAACAATGCATTATATTCAACGAGGATCAATGAATATATTGTTTGTAAAAGCAATTTCAACATTTTAGTTTGCATAATATAAAGTAGAGACCAACTTTGAAGCTGGACTTGAAGCTAGATGCTTTCGAAATTTTTGCATATACATTACAATTAAATTGAAGAATCTTGGATTCTTGAGAACAAATCGAGAGAGAAAAATGTCCTTAAATTTTTCTTTTATTTTGTTTGAGGACAACAAATTCTTTTCTTTTTCTTTGGCAGGCAAGCCGGAGATTTTTAAGTTAGGGGAGTTTGATGAGCTTAAAAGTCATCTCTTTTGATCCATTTTATGTTTTGATTTTAGTTAAAATTGAATAATTAATATACATAATTATGAAGAAACTCGCAATTTGTCATTAGCGAGAAGGAAGCAAGAAGAAAAAGCGGTAGAAAAATACAGGAAATAAGTGGATAAAAATGCGGTCGAATGGCGGACGAGAAATGAAAGAGCCGGTGAGTCATTGATGCGGTTTTTGGGGTTACGATCCGATTAAAGTCGTGATATCGAGGAAGTACAGAGGAATTTGGTCACGGAGTCGCGACAGGGATCACGATCCTAGGCGGTGAAGAAGGAGCGAAATTAAAGGAATGATGTCGACGAAGAAAACTAATGTCGGCGACATCGCCGGCCTTTCGGTAACCTCTGGCGGCATAAAAGGTGATATCTGACAACAGAAAATCGATGTGGCGACACGAGAACAAGCGGTGGTTACGGGCGAGACTTATCTTTGGAAGTCGTGACATCAAGAGGAGATCAAAATTGGAAGGGTTGAAACTATGAGGTTGATATCCGCGACATCGGGGCGTTTTTACCGCGGTCCGAGCGGTACGGAGCGTGTAGCGGCGAAGATATTGATGTCGGCGACATCATGATAACCGGCGGAAAAGTCGCGGGGAGACTTGGCGATGTGACAACATCCGTGTCAGCGACGCCGGGGAACTAACCATTAGCTTGCAAAAGACTAGAATGGATGTGTGACGGGGCCGTGATGTCGCGACATCATAAGCGATCAAGCGAAGAGCACACGAAGCATGGCGTAGTGTCGTGACATCAGAGCGACCAGTCCACGGTACGCATCAACCGGATCGAGGTCGCGACCTTCGGGAGGGCCGATTGAAATCTGCAAAGGCGTGAGGTGAGTGCCGACCTTGGGGAGAGTGTTGTCAGCGACACCAAAAGCGGCAGTGGAAGCTCGGAGAACTAAGTTGAGGAGTCCAGCCAAAGAAGTGATGTCGCGGTAGCTAGGGAGCCATGGATAAGCTAAGGAAATGACTTGCTGTCACGACAAAAGGCTGAAGTCACGACATCAAAAATCATCAAGTGAAGACTGCAAGCCATAAGCTGCTGTCGCGACATGAGATCGAAGTCGCGACACAAGACCTGCTCAGTTGAAGGTTGAAGCTTCATAAAGAAGATGTCGCGACAAGATATCGATGTCGTGACATCAGGAACGACCAGATCAAAACTGCAGAGCCATAAAGAGATGTCGCGACAAGATATTGAAGTCGCGATAACATGAGCGACCAGTTGAAGCTTACAGTCCTCTAAGATGATGTCGCGACAAGAGATTGATGTCGCGACATCTGGAACATCAGTTGAAGGCTGGATGACTTAATTTGAAATTGGCGACAAGATATCGGCGTCGCGACATCGGGAAGAACAAATGAAACCTGCGGGGCGTGAGAAGATGTCGCGACAAGATGTTGATGTCGAGCATCATCAGATGACCAAATCAAGGTTACATAAGTATTAAGTTGATGTCGCGGCCCGTGAAGTTGATGCTTCCGACATCGATGATGTCACGGCGAGGCGGGGTCGACACGACGGTGGCTTGGGCTGGATGCTCCTAAAATCCACGACGAGGCTACATTTAGGTTAGGGCCCAAGCGAGAACCCTATAAAAATACTTATAATACCCAGCTCATTAAAGTGGCTTAGCGGCCCGCAGAGCCCAGTCTGCAGACAAGTACAGAAGGCTAAATTTTTAGTTTTCTTTTCTTTTCTTTTCTTTTATTTTTCTTTAATGTTGATAGTAGAGATTAGATTAGATTGATCGTTCTATTTTTTTATTTTATTTTCTGGAATGGGATGTAATCGTTTGCGAAGAAACTGAATACATAATTCAATTCTTTTCAAATTACTACCTGGAAAGTTGAAGTTCAGACAAATTAAGATTCGGTTCATCAGTTTAAGTGATATTCTTGCGTCGGAGGAATGCATGTGTGTAATTCGGTAATTGAAGAGCCCGGCTTCCATTTTGTAGAATGCTATTTTGAATTTATCTTTCTATTGTTATTTCCGGCAAATTGCGAATTTAGGTTTATGAATTTACTTTAGGTTATGGGTTTAAAGTTTTTGATGCGAATGTCGGTTTCTTATACCCGTATTAGAAGTGTTCATTTATACGATTTCAGGAGAGTCCTCTAAGTGACCTGGGAGGTGCATTGCAGACTATGAACATCTCTGTAAGGTATATGAACTGCTATTAGTGATCTGAGCCATTAGCTCTTGAGTTTACTGGATGCATCCTCTTCTAGAAGCCGAGTCAAGATCGGAGTCAGACGAGTTATCCATTTAAACAAACAAAGAGTTCACCTCCTGGTCGGATAGTAAGGCCACTCCGTGTTAGTGAGATAATCAAGGAGAGGTGATCTATTCTAATTTGAGGGCGAGTAACTAGGATTGTATATCCTGGCTTGCAGATGGCAGGGCTAAGGTGTGCAAGTCCATAAAATGGGTATGAAGTATTTGAAAAGAAAATACCCGGCTTAGGAAGTTCTTTGTTAAAAGTAGTTATCTAATTCCACAATATTAGAGAGAATCGGGTTAAAAATTAGATAATGAAATGTAGAAGTATGGAGAGATCAGTGAGAGTATTAGCATATAGACAGTTTGGCTTGAATTTCTGAGAAAAGAATTTACAAGTTGACAACGGGGAATTGATTCTTCGATAGCATTGATGCCCAATGTGTTCTCTAAGCGATTATTATTCAATTTCTATTCATTTTCCCTAACTATTAACTATTCTTTATTCTTTATATTCAAGATTTATTGTTCATTTAGTTATCTCACATGTTTCATTTAATTTTCCAGCACCTTAATCGCTGGATCTTACTATCATTTAGTGGTCCAGATATTATGGAAATTGAGTGGTAAGGGTGATTGATTTAAAATTCTTGAGATCTACGAGGATCGATATCTGGACTTAAATCCATTTTATTACTTGTCGACCTGTGCACTTGCAGAATATCAGATCAAAACCAAACTTTGAAAATGACTTACTCTAGGAGATCTTTGGTTTATATATTATAGTCTCATCAAGTTTTATGGCAAGGTTGCCGGGGATTAGATAATAGTCCTTGGGTAGCAGTGTTGTAAATTTTGTATGCACGTTTTGGTCTCATCAACAGTGATGCCCTTTGGATTGGCGGGCTAGGCAGCGGCATTCGCAGTCCTCATGTATAGGGTGTTCCAACTACATCTAGATCGGTTGTCATAGTCTTCGTGGATGACATTTTGATGCACTCTAGTGAGTGGAGCATGAGTATCATTTTAGGATTGTATTCTCGGTTGTTGAGACCATCGGTTATGCGCGAGTTTCGGTAAAGTGTGAGTTTTGGCTTGCGAGGTGAGATTTTTGGGGCCCATGGTGTCGGCATCGGCGTATTAGTAGACCCTAAGAGGTCGGTCGTGATGAATTGGGAGAGACCAGTGGTCACTTCGGATCTGCGATTTCTTGGGATTAATTTGGGTACTATAGGAGGTTCGTGAGGATTTCTCTCGATTAAGCGGCTTTGTGAGATTGACCGGAAGGAGGTCAAGTTTGATTGGGATGACCAATGCGAGGAGGCATTCCGGGGAGTTGAGGAGGAGACCGCCCGGCTCTATCTTGATAATCCCGGACGGGGGACGGGGGTACACGGGTGTATTGTGATGCTGGGACGGGCGGGATGTGTTTGATGCGTCGGGAGGGTGGCTAGCTTGGTTCCGTCAGTTGAAGAATCATGAGCATAATTACCCCATACACGACATGAAGTTGGCAGCCGTAGTCTTCGCCTTGAAGATTTGGCGTCACTACTTATATGGCGAACAGTTTGAGGTGTACTTAGACCATAAAATTCTGAAGTATATTTTGGCGCGCGGAGATTGCTCCAATGACGGCGAGATGGATGGAGTTCCTAGAGGATTATGACTTCACTTTGCATTATCCTGGTAAGGAAAATGTGGTGGCTGATGCACTCAGTCGGAATTCACAAGGAGCATTGGCTAGTATAGCTTCCAGGTGATGCTGGGGCTGTGGGACGGTTAGATTCTGATCGGCGAGCAGGCTCAGAATGCGTTAAGGAAGTTTAGTGGCTACACCATCACATTGAGCGAGTAGTTGGAGTCCCAAGGCGGGGCTGTGGAGATGAGTGTCCATCAAGGGCCAAGATACGATCAGTCTAGTGATGAGGGCTGGACCGTCCAAGCGGATAGTAGTCTTCGGTATAGAGGACGGGTAGTGGTTCCCCAGTTGACCAATTTGAGAGAGGAGATTCTCAGGGAGTTTCACTGCTCTCGATTTGCTGTGCATTCAAGTGGCATGAAGATGTATCAGGATCTTCGTCGCCAGTACTATTGGAGCGGAATGAAAAGACACGTAAGGGACTTTGTTCGACGATGTCTCACGTGTCAGCGGGTTGGGTTGAGCCAGAAGCGTGAGGGGCTGCCGGCCATTGGAGGTGGGCGAGTGGAAGTAGGAGCAACGTCCGCGATGGATTTGTGACCCGCTTGCCCGCGGACACGGGGGTTATGATGCGGTATGGGTACGATAGTGGATCGGCTCACGAAGTCGGCACATTTTTGCCGTCGCGGATGACGCTTCACATTGGAGAGGATTCTGCCCAGGTTGTATATTGAGATATAGTCAGGCTGCATGGAGTACAAATGTGGATGGATGATGGGATAGTGTGTAGAGGAGTGCTGTGAATGGGGGGTGGGGATGATGGGTGGGCAGATGTGATCAGCAGGTAGTTGGGAAGAGCACTTGCCTTAGTGGAGATTCGCTACAACAAATGATTACCAGGTGAGTATACATATGGCACCATATGAGACATTGTATGGGAGATTAAATGCGGACATGATATGTTGGACCGAGGTGGGAGAGGCTCCGTCAGCTAGTCTGATATGATTAGAGACGCCTGCGAGGAGGTGGAGCTTGATCTGACGGCGTCTTCTCACGGCTCGGGCGGCCAGAGAGCTATCTTCGATATCTGACGTCGACCCTTAGAGTTGAGGTTGGAGATCCGTCTTCTTGAAGGTGATGCTGAGAGGAGTGGTCGGGTTCGTGACCTTGAGAAAATTTGTCCGCGAGGTTTATTGGGCCCTTGAGAGATGCTCGAGGAGGGGTAGACCTTTGTAGGCGTACGGTTGGCTTCTTGCCTAGCATGTTAGGTGTCCACGAGGTATTTCACGTCTCCATGCTTCGGAGGTACACTCCAGATCCAGCTCATGTTGTGGATTGGGGAGAGATTGAGGTTGACACTTATGGGACCTTCGAGGAGGGACCAGTGTGCATTATGGATAGTCGGGATCAAGTTTTGCGACGCAAGACCGTGAGGCTAGTGAGGGTATTATGGCAGCACCGAGGAGTGGAGGAGTCAACGTGGGAGCGCGATGACACGATGCGGGCCACCTATTCCTTCTTGTTTAGGGATGAAGGTACGTGGTTTAGTCGTTTAATACTTAAATGACTAGTTTACATGCATGACATGGTGCACGTTGCATATGCATGTGGTTGTAGTGATTGTATGAATTTAGGTATTCTTTTTAAGAGGAGAATGTAAAGCTTCGAAAATTCTAATTTTTGAAAAAGGGTAAAATGGTAATTTCGGTCAAAATCAGAAATTTTTTCTAGATCTCGAATGACGAGAAAGCAGAGACTTCATAGTTGGAATTGTCTGTGAAATCTGGCCTATCGTATCGAATCGAGAGATGATCGAGATTTCACGTTTTTTAGGGAGCCTTAGAGTGCCGAGTCTTGTCATAACCTCATGAAAGACATGTGATGTGACAAAAGTCACCTCTACATGTACCTTCAGCGACACATGTTGCCATGATTGAGATGATGAGTGAATGAGCTTAGATTAAGCGTGTGACCGAATAGTTAAATGAAATGACACAAATGGAATTAATTGAAATGTTTAAGTGCATAAGACAAAAAGAAGAATAGTTTTCTTCTTTATTTTGAAACATAAAACGTGCAGTGAGTTGTGGTTTGATTTTAGAGAAGAGAAAAGTATTTCTCTTTAGATTTCGGCATTGATTTGTCGGTTCTCTTGGCAAAAGCCAAAGCGTTCTGTGGCCGAGGGCTACGCGTGAGCAGATTTTGTGGAATTCAGACAACTCAAAGAAGTAGGGATCTTTTCCTACTTTGTTTATTCTTTGGCTAAGAGCCATTTTATGGATGAGGATTTGTGGGGCCTAGAAGATCTGAGTGTTATCGATGTCAAAGCTTTGAAGTAGGGTGGAAAATCCCCATTGTGTGAGCCGTGAGCAGTCTTGAGCCTTCAAGGTTTCACTATTCATGTGATGTGTTGTGTGATTTTATTGTGGTTTGAGTAATTTAAAATGGATTAGCCCGGTTGTTAATTAGCCCATGTGAGCTAATTTTGGTGATGTGATTGTGAATTGAATAACATGGTGTATGAATTAATTGTATTAATATATACATATTTTATATATTATGAGTTATTTAGGATTGGCATAATACATTCATATCTTGTTGCAGACTCTAGAATATTAGGAGTAGTCACATGACATGAAGAAAATAAAGGAAAAATGTTTGTAGAAGATTTCGACGGGGTGCAGGAGGGTGGCTGTTGGGAGATTGTCAACAATTCAACGTCTGATGGGGCCCATGAATTGTTTAGGAGTTTATTAATGATTCCTTCGGAGGGTTGTCGATAAATTTGAAACTGGTAGTGTGTTTGCTGAGAACAAAAATATTTGTTTTGAAAACGTAATTTTACTCGCATTTGGCTTAGGCATGTGTGAGGAGTCGGTGAGACTCGAGACATGGGATTAGGCATATAGACATTCAAGTAGGATCATGTATTTAGCCAGTGTGATTGTTTGCCATGACATGTACTTAGGTGGGGAGTAACCCATGTAGGAAATTATCACTCTTTGGGCATTGCTCACCTTGTCGAGGTCATTATTTAAAGTGCGAAGGGGAGTGTCTAGGAGGACTGACCTCACTAGAATTTGCGTTTTAGAAAGAAAATTGACTTGTGACTTTGACATGAAAATTTGTATAACGTATCATTATAATTTTAAATTTTTAATATATGTTTGAATTAAGAGTGATTTCTTAACTCTTGAACTAGGTAATATAGTTGGTTGGATATTTTTAGTGAGTATTGGCGTATGGGTACGTGTTTACTTCAATTTTAATTGTATATATGGGACCGATGTGGTCTTTGTAAAAATATTTGGACAGGTTATATGTGATTGAGACGGGTTCTATATTTTAGGTGACTTCAGTACAAGGGAGACTTTGCTTTCGATTTTCATGAGTAGTGTCGGGTGACCCGACATCCACGAATATTCCGCGGGTTGATGGGTTGTCAACGGACCCCCGGGAAATGGGGCGTCACAATACTAAGCCGATACTTCAAGACCGATACGTCTCAGGATCCTCTGAGTCGATGATTGATACTACGATTGTGAATCATGTTTGTAAGAGAAAAAAAAATCAGGTGATGACCAATCGTAAGAAAATTTAGATGTGAAGAGTAGAGAGGAGGTGATCACAACATTAGCTAATACGAGAGAGAGATAGAGGTATTCAGGCATTTTTAGTTTTCAATAAAAGCAAATAATTTCTTTTTTGTTGGATTATGAGGTGTGCTGAGCGGGTTTGTACACACACAAAAAACGCTTTTAAGCCATACTACACTTAGACTAATCCCCTGGAGGGACCACAAGAGCGATAAAGGTCACATACCTGGCTTGTATTTCCAACATTGAGCTGGAATCAGTCGTTAAACTATAAGAACTCAACAATCTCACTTAGATGTAGGATGTTAATATTTTATGGATTATTCATTATTATAATTATTAAAACAAATATAAGGGGGCGAGCAAATTCTCATGGCCCTGGCTTATAAAAAATGCGGATGAAATTTTGCCTTTTCAGGGATAAATCTCAATAATTGATTTAATTGTTTTGTCACTCATCTAATCTCATGTGTGTCTCACCCCATGCAAAACTCATTCCACACTCCAAAACAGAGAGCGTAATTTATTATTAAATGACTTAGCATGTAGGCTTTCTATATTTTAATTTCTAAACTATTTTCTACATTCCATCCATGCTTGTGATTGGATCTCCCTCACATTGCCCCATATGATAATAAATGGTTATGGTATGTTTTATAATGAAATTCAAACTCCCTAGATCCAAGTCTCCCTCCACCTTTACAAGGGGTGTTTGGTTCAAGGGATACAAACATAATCTTAGGTTATGTGATTTACCAAGAATAGAATAACCAAGGTTATCTTGCCAAAACATAGCAAATTATGTTTGTGGTTTTAATATAGAGTAAGATAATATTAATATGTTTATTTGGAGGTTATGTTATATAATCAAATTGAACAAATGACTTGCCACCCTCAAACTATAAACTATAACTAAATATATTTCTTATTTAAAACTAAGTGTTACCTAACATAATCAATCAACCAAACTTTACCAATAAACATCTTTGCTTTTTTGTTTCAGCTAGAACAAAAGAAATCATGTTTGTTACAGAATCAATAATGATGCAAACAATAATAAAAATTCGGCTTATCAAAAATACAAAATGATATCAATATCCATATCTGCAATTAAATTCCAAAAGCACCAATTCAAATGCATTTCATCTTGAAAATAAAATGTTGGCCTATATGGAGTGGCTTAAAAAAGTTACTTGGCTACATAAGTCCTTCGAAAAGCTTTTGGCGATGCAAAAAAGGTGTCTAACCTTGTTTTTGTGTCATTGAGAATATAATCTCCAACATGTAATTTACTAATTTTAGTTCTAAATATACAAATTTGAACTTTCCTATTTTCGTTTTCATAATTGAAGGAAGAGAGAAGGGGCAAGTAAGAATCATTCAATCCAGGAATACCACTGAAAAAAGTGAAAATATATGTGAAACCCAAATGGAACTCTCCACATACCATATATATATATATATATATATATATAGACTATAACCATGTAGCTAGGCAACAGATGGGCAAGTGATCTCTTTCCATATGCACGGGATACTGCGGGCTTAATCTTCTGCGTTTCTCTCGCATGCCCTCTTCCCAAGCACCATTTTCTCTGAAACTTGCCTTCTGCTTTCTGATTTTCTCTCTGGGTACATCTCAGTTCTCTCTTACCTCTACTTGAGGTTCGTCTTTAATTCTGCATGTGCATGCAGTCATGTCACTAGGGTTTGGTCTTCAGGCTGCTCCATAGTTGATTCTTCTTTAATGGGTCTGTTCTTTAATTAGAGTAGAAGAACATGTCAGTTGACTGTATAATTTTGGGTTGGATGTTTGATCTGATGATGGGTTTTGACCGTTTAGAATTTCCTTGGGTTTGACCCACCACTTGTTTGTTTAATTTTCAATTTATTAAAATTAGTTCTGGATTATGTTACTTATTGCGTGTCTCTTGCTGCCCCATTGTTCTTCTCTAACAGATACTCTATTTAATAAAAATGGCAGAAGTTTGGACTATTTAGTCCTTTTCATCGTGGATGTCTTGATTTGGTTGTGTGTTTCTTTGGTCATTTTCTATTGTTTAAAAATCAGATATGGAAAAAAGGACAAGATCATATTATATACCTATCAATATTTTATCTTTTGACCTTGTGAAAAGATAACATCACTAGAGTCTTGTACTCTGAATGCAATATTTTTCTAAAACGAAAAATCAAATCAAATCTTGCATCAAAATATCATATTTTGAATTGTTCATGTGGAAATTGTAGGTTAATCAAAATCCCAGAGAATACCATGGCAGAGGACTACATGTAAGCAAGAGATGGAACGGTGGATAGCCACAACAACATACCGCTAATAAAGAACATTGAACAAAACTGGAAAATGGAAGTCTTGCCGCTTTATCCTTGTATAAGTTTCTCATTTTATATATATATATATATATATATATATATATATATATATATATTATATCTCTTACTCTAACATTATGTACAAATTTTCATTTACTAGTGGTTTATTTGTAATAGTTTTTGTTTCTGTCCATTTGAGTGTTTTCTCTGATGACCATGTTTAATCTAATATATTTTTCTAGGGAATGAATGTTGTGAGAGGTTGGCATACTATGGGATGAGTACTAATCTGGTTAACTACCTCTAAATACGTCTCTCAACCAGGAAATGTTACTGCCTCAAACAATGTCACAAATTGGTCTGGGACTTGCTATATTACTCCATTATTACAAGACATTCTTGGCTGATGCATATTTCTGACAGATATTGTATAGTGCCATTTTCTCAATCGTTTATTGCGTTTCGTTTATTTTAGAGCTTTATAAGTATCTTGCTCTTTCTTGCCCTTGAGAGCCTCGCTCAAATGATGAAGGGATAGAGCGGGTTATGGGGGTTATGTTAGTCGTGGGACAAAAACAAAAAAAAATATCTACCTATAAAAAATACAATTCATCTTGCTCTTTATTGTGTAGAAAATATTGGATTGTGTACATTAAAGTGCATAAAAATTAGCTTAATAGGATAGCTTAACTATATAATGCTATTTGTCATCTGCAAATAAAGAATGTCTCAATATTTGTTTCTGTTGTAGGGAATGACGTTGTTAATTAACCATGACTGCTTCTGTTGAAGGACTAAATCCATCATGTGATGAAAATGGTTGTGACCCAACTCAATCCCTGAGATTGTTATAGTATGCTTTCTAGCCTCTACTTAATTGCTCTTGGAACTGGTGGAATCAAGCCATGCGTCTCATCCTTTGGTGCTGATCAATTTGATGCAAACAATGAGGCTGAGAGGAAGAAAAAGAGCTCTTTCTTTAATTTGGTTTACCTTTCCATTAACGTGGGAGCGGCATGGCTTCCTCCGGGTTTTAGTTGGATACAAATGATTGTGGGTTGGGGTTGGGGGTTTTGGGATCCCTGCAGTTGCCATGTTCATTGCATCTGGGCCTTTCTTTTCAGGAGCTTAAGGTTATACCGGTTTCAAAAACCTGGAGGGACTCCATAACTCGAATTTCTGAGTTCTGGTGCATCCGCGAAATCTCTTGTAAAGTTCTGATGACCAAGACTCCTTTATGAGACTACAGATGCAGAAAGTAATATTAAAGGAAGCTGCAAACTTGAACATAGCAAAACACTAAGGTGTGTGGAATAATTACTAGATGTCCAGATGAAATTCATCAGGTATAGTATCATTTTCCTCAAAACTACGATATTATATAGGAGTTGCAACATTTGTTTTGCTTTTTCTTTGCTGGATTCTACAGTCTCTGATTGATATAAATACCTTCGATTCTTGATAGTTTTAATTGGGATCCTGATGTAAAAAATGTAGTCAAATTTCAGATTTTTGACAAGGCTGCTGTAGAGGTTGAAGGTGACCATGTACAGAACTGATTAGCCCATGGAAACTCTACGGTTACCCAAGTTGAAGAGCTCAAGTCATCATAATTGTTGCTCGGTGTATGGGCATGTTGGAATAATCTTTTCAAGCGTCTATAGTCAAATGAGTACCATGTTTGTATTGCTAGGCAACACATGAGCTGACTCAAAGATTCCATCCATCTCTCTCTCTTTTTTGGCCTCTTAGTGTTATCTTTTTTGGGCTACTAGTTTTATGATCGAATCATCGTTCGAATTGCTAGAAGTACTGGGACATGAACAGAGATTCACTCAGCTACAGTGAATGAATCTTGAGTACATTTCCCGATGTCATCATTTTGGCAAGTTCCATGAGTACTTCTTGGTTGGTTATTGCAGAAGTTTTGTCATTGGACAATTGGGTTTTTCTATGACCAAGCACATGATGCCATGAGAAGTTTGTGCTCAGCTCTCTCACTCACAATTGTTGCATTGGGAAATTATCTAAGTACTTTGCTGGTTACAATTGTGAATAACGTGACTACAAGAAATGGGAATTTGGGGTGGATTCCAGATAATAGAATCAAGCGAATTACATGGACTATTTCTATTGGCTGTGGCTGTTCTGCCTCCTCCTTTATAATGTATCTTTGGATCTCAAAATGGTATACTTACAGAAAGAAGTTACAGGTTGTTGATTATTCTATCTCCTTTATATCTTGTGGTCCTTGTGGACATGGTGTTTCAACTCCGAGTTTCATTTTTCCATGCTTTCCTTTGGACTAGCATTGGAGTCACCTTGTGGTCTTAGTTTCGATATTCTTATTGTCAGTATATTTTCTTGGTGAGGCTTTCAAATTTGCATTCATAAATGTGAAGGTCGAGGTTCATCACTACTTGATTTTCCGCCTTCTTTATTTGTTTTACTCATGCCAGGTTAGAGTCTCCTTCTTTCTTGGAGTACCATTTTCTGCTAAAATAAATTAAAAGACTTTACGTATATTCCAACATCTGTTTCCCACAAGTTTTGTGCTTTTCACGAGAGCGGGAAGACTGCCCAGAAGCTGTCTACTGTTTCCCTCTACCAGAATCAAAACCGCAGAATGATTCAGGCACATCTGGGTGGTTCATTACCTGAAGGAGATTCGTAAGCAGGAACTTCTTGCCAAATTGCCATACTTCAGGCTCAGAAAGGATCCGTCTCACTGACTATTTGGTTGAGAGGTTGGCACCTCTAAGTTCCTAACAAATTTGCTGAAGGGAGGTAAGCTCTGATTTGATCAAATAGGAGAAAAAGCAGCTCAAAAATCTCGAAGAGAAGCTGGCACTAGGGTCTGTTCACATTTATATACCATCCATCCATTTGCCTTAAGAAACAAGGGTCTTGCTTAGGATGTGATTCCCTTCTTATTCATTTGTGATTAGCAGATCATGGAAACATGGAGAGTCAGATGCAGGCCTTTAGGAATCCTCAGACTGGAGATAGAGGAGAGATAGAAAAGTTCGCAGACTTTGAGGTCAAATCGAGAAAAGAAAGGAATGAAGGGCTGTTCTTCAAAACCTGAGGAAAAGGACAACTAAAGAAAAGTAAAGCCAAGGAAACGGAGAAGATTAAAGACCTTACCAAAGAAAATGCTGGTTCTAAAGTCAGGAAGAACATTTACCTTGCATTAATTTCGGTGCTAGTCATCGGGATCACTGACAGTTTGATCTCTCCTTCGTCTGATTGGAGGAAAGTTGGAGTTCTGGGGGCAATTTTAGTGGCTTTGCGTTCTCAATTTATCTATGAGCAGAGAATGACATCAGAAGCAGCTGAAAGAACAGAAAAGGAAAAGACTGAGGAAGAAAAAAGTGAAATCCTCTCTCTCCCATTCTCCTGCAACCAAATTAATTTCTTAAATATAGGAGATTTTCCATCATCTTGGACCAATATAGCATGATACAATAACCCCAACCAAAATCCCATTGCTTGAGTTTGATACATCCTTAATAATACTTGATCTTGAAGATAACTCCACAATCACCAAGACCCTGCAGGTAACTGGGTTACCACATTATGATGACTTCTGCTCCATCATTATATAGGGTTATCTCAGTTTTAGAACAATGTAAAAATTGATGAAAGAGATTTTAATACATATCTTGATCTCTTTGACACCATTTCTGTTGTATGGACAAGTTTAATGATATGAAGATAGATTTTCTTCAACTCATCCGAATAGCACATAAATGCGTAATCTTTTCTACCAAAGATATCCAACTTGGCAATTGTTTCAACCTGAAGAATACATCCCATTTGTTGGACTTAGTTCTGCATTTGGACCTATATCAATTTTAAAACAGTGCACTCCCCTCCTCCCTTGAGGGTTTTAGTCACAAGAGGAGACCAACCGATATAAAGTTATAAAGGTTGCCAACATGGTTTCACTCCATTTCTTCACCTTAACTAACAGGAGATCGTCTTATTTTCAAAGGAGGTTTCTGCAATGCAACTAAAACACAGAAATCAGGATATGCTTTCCCACCCTCATCCTGCAACCAAAACACAACACTGATGGGATAAACATAAACAATGCACAACCATATTTTATCCCCTCTTGTGAGAACCTAATAGGAAACAATTTAATAGAGCAATAACAATTCCTTTAAAAGCAAGCAAATATATGGACCTGCAGCAAATTTTAGCGTGGAAAACCTTCCCAAATGTGAAGTAAAAACCCCTTTGGGTTGTAGACCGTAAGCACCTCCACTAATATAATTGTCGATTTTGCAATTCTCTCTAGATAAAACTAGAAATATATAATCATATCTCAAAAATTTAATCTTGCTTAAATGCAAATCAACTTGCATAAAACAATAGAGAAATCTCACAAGCAGTCTTTTGTTCTCGGGCATAAACACCACTGTTCAGAACTCCAATTCCAATCTTTACCGTTCAAAATGAAGATCAATGAGTTAAGAACGTGCTCACCAAAAAACAGCTCGATCAGACCACGGATGACCGGGATCAGACTGATGATGAAAACTGTCCGGGTGAAAACTCCACAGCACAGAGGCACTGATCTCGGACTGCAAATATGACCTTCCGAAACTCCAAATCAGATCTCCACCGTTCAGAATGAAGATCCTTAGTGTCAACCTCTCCTCCAAATTTCAGGTCAGTCAGACCACAGATGAACCGGTATCGGACGTTTGATCAAATCTGGGCAGTGAAGATAAAGAAGAAGCATGTTTTTCTTCTGCAAAACTTCAAAAATGGATCTATCTCTTCTGCTGCACTATAGCATGGAGTGACAAAGTCGAAGAGGGAAGACTACTTTGATAATTGTTGCTAAAAAAATTCTTAAGAGGATGAAAATGCAATCATGTACAACACGTACTCTGGGCTTAAGAGGCCTTAGAAGTTAGGGAACTTTTCGCCATGTGAAGGGAAATGTCTACGATGACTAGACAAATCTGCTTTTCAGTATGTGGAGAATTCGTAGCGTCCCAAAATGATGGAGCAATAATTCCGGCTTCTCCCTTGGTAGTGTCTTTGTCAACATATCGAGCCATTGTTATCAATTATGTATCTTCTGATTTCAAACGAGTTGTCATTGAGCATCTTGTGATACCTCGTTGAATCAATGTTTTTTATCTGCATGAAAGGTAGAATTCCCATCGAGGAATAGAACTTTGGTTATCACAATATACCAGTGTTGGTCGTTTAAACCCGAGCTCCCTGATGAAACGCTTCATCCACAACAACTCTTTGCATGCTTCGCCGCCGCAATATACTCCGCTCTCGCTGGTAGAGTGCAACACATTTCTCAGAGGGGTCTTGATTGCCAAGACACAAAGACTCCCGAGAATGTCATCAACAACAAGTGACTTCTATTATCCACATCCCCGGCCATGTCCTAACTGCAACTAATAGCACCGGTTTCCCACTTCCAAAAGTGAGTTTCAACTTGAAGTGCCTCGCAAGATTCATGAGATCCACTTGATCAAGCTCCCGCTGTCAGTTCTCTCTGATCTCGATAGAAAACTGGCCAATAGTTTGACAGAACCGCATAAGCTATAGTCTGGTCTAGTAGATACCATGACATACATCAAACTTCCATCACGAGGCATACTGAATCCTTCCCCATGTCTTCTTTCTCCTTATCTCGTTGAAGGGCTGGTGTCCGCCGCGCTTAGCTAAAGTGACTACCTGTGAGGAGAATCAATTAATTTAGCTTTCTTTGCTCATGTTAAACCTCGCAAGCACCTTTTCAATATATTGCCTCGTGACATATAGCTTCTCGATGCTCTATCCCGCTCAATTCTAATGCCAAGAATTCTTTACTAGCTCCTGAATCCTTCATGCAAAGAATTTGCTTAATCGTTTCTTCAAGCTATCAATTCTTGAAACATTTCTACCAACAATCAAGATATCATCAAATACAGAGCAACAATATAACAAAATCATCATCGAGAATTCAAAATAAATACACAATGGTCGAGTAGTTTTTCTGAAGCCTCAAGCCCTGCTAACCTGACTCAAACTTATACCATCGTTTGCCCGCTTCCAAGCCATAAAGATTCTTCTTCAGTTTACACACATAACTCTTCCCTTTACTCGCGAAACTCTCCGGGTTGTTCCACTATAAATTTCTTTGTCTAATCACCATGGAGAAAAGCGCCTTAACATCCATCCGAATCTCCAAATCAAGACTAGCCGCTAAGCCCAAACTACACGGTAATAGATGACATATCTAACAACAGAGAAAAGATCTCATCAAAATCAATACCTTTCTTTTGACCTAACCCTTTCGACAACCAGCCTAGCTTGTAACGAGGCCATGAAGTGTGTTCTTCTTGCTTCATACCAGAACCCACCGTTTCAAAGCTCTTTTTCCTTTCGCAACTTGACAAGCCTAAAGAATAAGCCTTGTTGACTTCATCTCATCTAGCAGCATCAACCCACTTCATCTTATTTTCATCTTCCATGGCTTCATAACTTTCTCAAAGCCCCCCCACGCTTAGTAATACAGGTCATCAATGCACTGCGGTAGAAGGATGTGTCGATTCCTCAGAATCTCCTAAGTGGAATATCTGATGGAGCCTCAGCTGCTGGTGACTGCTCATGAACATCATCATCCACCTCAACCCGTGTGGAGTTTCAACATCACCCAGTGTCATGTTGGTCACTTCACAAAGCTTCATCTTCAACCCGTAGGAAGATTTGTCAAAGGGAGTGGATCCAAGTCAATCAAATCATCTCTATGTCGAGACTCACAGATCACTCTCAATATCCCGTGATAAAAGATAATCTTCCATAAAACACAACATCTCGGCTTACAGTTTTTCCTCGCGACCTGATCATAAAACCTCGTAACTGTGCCTATCCCGACCATAGCCAATGAAGATATGGTAGTCTGCCTTAGCATCGCTTAGAACTCTCATCTGGAATATGTGCACAAAAGCCTTGCATCCAAAGAGCACAAGATCATAAGAGATTTCATTATCTGACCAAATTTATCCGAACATCAAATTCCAAAGGAATACATGGTGTAAGATTGAGAACATGTGCAACAAGATTCAAAGCCTCACCCCAAAAAGATCTCGTAATCGTGATCGCGAAAGTAAAACATCTTACCCTTTCAACTAGTGTCCTATTCATTCTCTCAGCCAATCCATTCAACCGAGGAGTCTTAGGAGGTACTTATGTCGAATACCATGTTGTCATAATACTCATCAAAAGTACTCAGGAATATTCCACCCCCATTATCAACCGATACATTTCCAACTTTTCACCGTATTGTCTTTCAACAAGAGCATGAATCGCTAAACACGCCTAACATTCGTCTTTTTGTTTTCAAAGTATAAAACCTAAATCTTTCTTGGAATGACTGGTCTATAAAAGTCACAAAATATAGAGATCCACTATGTTTTTGTTTTCATAGGACCACTTAATACACTAAATCAAGCATACCCGGCTTCCTTATATGGCTAAGTGTTTCACGCAACCTCCGGTCCGCTTCCGCTAAGCAATGAGCACACTTCTTCAAAGATCCTTCATACCAGAAAGAAGATTCTTCTTAGCCAAAATCATCAAGCCCCTTCACTCATGTGACCAAGCCTATTATGTCAAAGTGCTCAACCCGTGACTATCATCATCCACATTGATAATGGAATCAATTAATTCTGCCCGCATCAAATACAATGAGGAACTCTTTCTTTCCTTTGTTATCACCATAGAACTCTAGCCGAAGCCTCCAATCGACCATCACGGAAGGTGCGCAGAACCCTTCATCATCAAGCTTTCCTATGAGATTAAATTCATGCGAATATCCTAATGTTTAATATTCTTCAAAGTCACATAGTACCATTACTAGTCTCCAAACGACATCTCCCATACCAATGGCTTTAGTTTGAAGACATTACCATATCCTGTCATTCAAACACGATAGATGCAAGAGTGGCAATGATGAGGCACCACTACCAACTACCAATCCAGGCCTCGGCAAGCAAAATTAACAACATCACTATCATAAACAATAAGGAAACTGGCGGTAGTGGCAACTTGGTCATCTTCACCAATTTTACACGCCTTTTCACTTTCCTTGCTTCATTCTAATCACATAACACTTCTTATATGCCCTTTCAAACGACAAAAAGAGTGACACTCAACATTGGTAAACTTGTTATTCTTGCTTTGCTTCTATCTCCGTTCTGACCTCTACTCTTACTCCTCCCCTTCTCAATAACTAGATGATCCGACTCCAGAAGAAGAACCATGCACTTTCTTCCATTTCTTCATTCACACAACTCTTAACCAAATCCATATTCATATAATTAATCCCGGTTGAGTTAGACAAAGAAGTTCTAAACGCCTCCCACGAGTCCTATGAACGCAACAAGAACCCACAAACCCTCAGACTCTTCCTCAAACTTATGTTCATTCGCCTTAATTACTAATAATACCGAATGTATTCAAGTGATCTCGTCATAGAGTTCCATCTTGATACTTCAAACTCATCATCTTCTTAATCATAAACAATTTATTATTTCCATTTTCGAAAGCATATAATTGTTCGAGCTGCTCCATAAACTTCTTTGCATGTTTCTTCACTAACATGATCAAACACACTATCTACCCACCGCCCGATATAACCACAAACCCGCTGATAGCAATTCCATTCTATCGCTTATTTTTCTGCTTTTCGCAGCAAACGATAAAAAAGAATAATCCTTCGTTAATAAGCCTCTATTTTCCAACATATTAATTGAACCCATTCAAAGATCATTTTACTTGTATTGTTTTCATCATTTCACACAAGGTACAACTTATCTGAATCTCACCATACCACTGATGGGATAAACATAAACAATGCACAACCATATTTATTCTCTTGTGAGAACCCTTAATAGGAAACAATTTATCAGAGTAATAATAATTCACCCAAAGCAACAAATATATGATTACTTCAACAATTTTAGCGCGGGAAAACTCCCTTCCTAAATGTGGAGAAGTAAAACCACTGGACCCCAGGCTACTTTGAACACCTCAACAATATAATTAATGGGTTACACAATTTCCTCTAGATAAAACTAGAGGCATATACCAATCATATCTCAAGAAATTTAATCTTGGCAATGCCAAATCAATCCTGCATAAAACAATAGAGAAATCTCACAAAACGTAGCCACCGGTTTCGCATAAATTGACCACCGGTTTCGTGAACCACCTCCAATCAGTACTGTTCAAAATGAAGATCAATGAGTTAAGAACGTGCTCACCAAAAAACAGCTCGATCAGACTACTGATGACCGGGATCGACCGATATGAAACGTCTGAAACCTGGCACAGAAAATGATCTCGACTGAAAATATGACCTTCCGAAACTCCAACCAGATCTTCACCGTTCAGAATGAAGATCAACAAGTCATCAACCTCTCCTCCAAATTTCAGATCGATCGAACTACACAGATGAACTCATCAGCATGATCAATCAAGAAGATATAAAGAAAAACTGTTTTTTCTTCTCTAACTCAAAATTCGATCTCTCTTCTCTCTTCCTTTTCTCTTATGGAGACAACAAAGACTGCTAGTTAAAAGGAAGACTACTTGACAATACGTTAAAAAAATTTCAAGAGAATGGCACACTCTAATCCTCTTATCTTTCATACCTAAGTGCTTAAGAGGAGCCTTGAGCCGGCGCTTTCCTCCACATGAAGGAAATAACCCAACCCAACCCAACAAACACTAGTCAGTCAGGTTAGTAATTCAGGCAGTATATTAGTTCAGGTTGATGCCCCTAATCTTTTACAAGATTCTGAGTTGGGAATACACTGTGGTTGTTAAGTACATGTGCTATAAAGATATGGTATTCAAAATGCTATTGTTCAAGAATTAATTTTCAATGAGCCTTATGATACGTATGATAGAATGGTAATTTTTAACAAAGAAATGAGCGCTTTGAACTTGTTTGGAGTATGATCATCTAACACGCACTGTTTTGGTTTCATCAATTTGATAAATTTATTCTTGATCTTTAAACATCTGACAAAATTTTGAAAAGATTTAAAATCAATGATGGAAAGCAGTGACATAGTATGGAAATGACTTTTGATTCAGAAAACAATACTTTCAGATAAAAAGCAAAAATGAACACTTGGTTGTTACTCGTTCTGAAAAACACTCAAGAAAATGCAAGAAAGAAAATAGATATAGAGCAACTAAAAATATGAGAAACAAAACAGATTGAGTTGTCACTGAATGTTTTATGGTCCCTACTCAACCATTTCTTATCTAACTCTTAGATGAGAAGACTAAAACTTTAAAATTATGAATGACTTTTCTTTGTATCATTTAAAACAAAACATAAAAAGATATATTTTCCTCTACAGTTTTCTTTTTTTTTTTTCTTAGTACTTTCCAAAACCAATTATAACCCAACAATACTTAAGAGTTTGTCACAAAACTTTTGAGAGAAAAACATAAATACAAGTTCAAAATATCTGCATGTGAGTTACTCCTAGGGATTGATGCATTCTTGAAAACTAGTGAAAGGAATATGTGGAAGTGCATGCATTCAAGCAACATAATTTTTGTCACATATGCGACAAGGAAAACACGAGAAGCTAAACAAACTTACTCCCATGACATTTAATGCCCAAAGAAGCATGGCAAAGCCCAATAATCAATAACTGTCCCCACAAGTATATTCAATGTGATTGCAGTTGGAAGAACTCCACGACATATTGTTTCATCCAAGAATTCAATGTCATATGATACTGCAGTGAGAACAAAGTCCCTCTAGGGTAGCACTATATGAAAAGATATCTGGTTGTAGACCATTTTGTAAAATGCAGTCCAAAATCTTTTAGACTTCTACTTTATAAAAAGATCTGGAACACAGTTCCAATTGCCTGATTTTTATTATTATTAATTTTTAATTTAGCTGCAAAGCATCCTCAAATTTTCCTGACGAGCAGAGCCCATGAAGTATAACATTGTGCTCTTCACATCTGGCTTGAAACCCTTCCCTAGGGCTTGGTACTAAAAGTTGAGGGGCAAGCCAAGCTTCCTGCCTTAGTCCACAAGTTAATAGTGCCTGGCTTCCACCCTTTCTGCATCATTTCCTTCGCAGGGGAATCGGGCTTGCCAAAGTTTTCTGCCTCAAATAATCCATTTATATGAGTGTTATTGGTGACAACAGTAGGAAAATAAGCCTTGCTGAAAGCAGAATTGCAACCTCAAGTTTTGTAGTCAATTAAGATATTGACAATTGCATTACAGACATGAGGATTTGACTTTGGCCTTGCTTTGTCATCCGATGAAGGGAAAACAAACAAATCCATCTAGTTCTTCTGCATAACTCAATCATCAATGAGTATCAATCCAATCCATATCAGCTCTACCATTTTCTGCTACTTCTAATATTGATAAAGCCTTATTCAAGCAGCCGTTATTACACAATCATGAATCAAGACTCCATAAGTTGTGGAATCTGGAGAGTAAACTTCCTCTGGCAAGAACTCCCGAATTGAAATTGCTTCATCCACCTTCATTTCTCAAGCAACCCTCTGGCAAGTGATTAGTGTGCTGTAACGGAAAATACTATGGCAAGTGGCAACCCTAGTCCCCATTACCTTTCACAAACCCAAACATTCCTTAATCCTCCCTTCTCGACAATCCCCATTAAGCAAAATATTATATACAAAACCACGTCTGAAGATACGCTACCCTCCATTGCTTTATAAACTCTATAGCCCCATCAAGTTTCCCAACTCACACAATCCATGTATCAAAATACAGTCAGTAAATAAATCCTGCACTAGCTCTTTTTTTTTTTTTTTTCATTCTTACTCCAAATCTCCAAAATCTCACCAAATCTCCTAAATTTCTAGATACCATTAATATAAGAAAAAACATTTGACTGACTTTATGTGTTAAAGAGACAGCGTTTGAAGCGGGGCATATGATAGGTCAGGGTTGAATTTCAGGTGAGAAACGAGTTAACTAAAGTGTTTAATTGTAACATCTCATAAATCTCGTTAGCACCCAAAAGATCACATTTCTTGAAAAAACCCATCAATCAAAATGTTAAAACAGGTCACATTGGGGGCCACCCTTCTTTCAGGCAGTTCATCGAACAAGTTCAAGGCATCTGACATAGAACCGTTCTTCGGGAGCTCATTGACCAAAGTTCTAGGGCGACAAAAACACATCAGGTTTCAAACCCTGCCCTTTTTTTTTCCACATCCAATTCAACAGCTCCTAGGCCTTCTCAAGTTGCTTCTTGTTAATCAAAATATTATAGGCTGGCAATTTTGATGAAAACCCACTTCTTCAAAGTAGACAAAAAAACGACTCGCCTTGGCCCCATTTATTTGATTGAATGAAAGCATTGAGAAGTGGATTGTAAGATACTATTCCTGATTGACACACCAAAATCTCGTTCATTCGTTGAAAAAACCCAATGCGTAATCTGGCATTGAGCTCCTCTCATATGCCTTAATTGCCATTAATGGAACATCTTGTGACACCCATTTCGAGGTCTCAGTTAATGCATGGTCAATCTGAAAAACACATTAATGCCATGCTCGTAGAAGGCCGTCACGTAGTAAAAATGGCGTATTAGCCTGACATACTCATCAAAATATATCCCCAGCATATTCTGATAGTTTGAGAGTTATTCTATTATTTCTTAATCTGATGTGTTGATTGTAATATTTCATACATGTTTTACAAAAAACGTAATCAAAGTCACATGTCGGCTTTCTTCAAGCGACCTCTAATGGCAGTCTTCGAGCAGCTTACAATACACAAATAATTTTCCCACTCGGCCAATTGACGATACTAGTAGTTGAATTCACTACATGGGTTACTCACTTTAAATGCGCATGTAATGACTCAATGACCAACGTTGTCGAATGCGTATCCTGTGAATATCTGCATGTAGCCGACCATGTCTCGAGTCTCGCGAGCTCCCTCACTTTGTGTAGCCATGTATGAAAATCGATCTTTAAACAAAATATTTGTTTTAATTGTGAAACGATCGCCGGAGTATAAATACGTTGGAGAATCTCGAAATTTGAGTTGTTAGGTTACTCTACGAACAATTCATAGGCCTCTCAGACGTGAATTGTTGGACAATTTCTGACAAAATTCTTAGGACAACTTCCAGATAAATTTTATTGTTTTGGAAAAGCCCTTGATTTAATTCGTGTCATGCTGCTACTAATGCAGGGTACTTAGGTGCGTAATCTGATATGTCAGTCATGACAATTCGTATTAATATATATATATTAATGCATATATTATGAAATTGCTTATGACATGTTATTCATTCATAGCATTAATACCAAAATTAGCTCACATGGGCTAATTGTAAGACCCGAGAAAATTCAAATTTTCTGAAAAAGGGTAAAATCGTAATTTTAGTCAAAACCCGAAATTTTTCTAGATCTAGGATGACAAAACAGACTTCACCGTTGGAATCGTCTCGCGAAATCTTGCTACCGCGTCGAATTTCGTCGAATTCAAAACGGTCGAATTTCACGTTTTTCGAGGGAGCCATAGGGTGTCGGGTGTTAAAGCGAAGGCGAGAAGGCGTGTGATGTGACAAAAAGTCACCTCTTGCATGTCTTTCTTGTGAGCGCATGTTGCAAGATTAGAGAGAGGATGAGATGGATGACCGAGATGGTGCCAAGTGTCAAAAATCAAGAAAATGGACATGATGGGAATTATAGGAATTATGGGAATTGTTAATGATAATAAGATGAAAGATGAATAGTGTTTATCTTCTTCATTTTGAGCACAAAAACGTGCAGTGGCTGTAAATGGGTGGCTGGGAATTTTGAGTTTTAAAGAGAGAAGGAGCTCATTCTTTCTAGAATTGTGACCCATTCGGATGAAGTCGGGATACCGACGGACGAAGCAAATTTCTTTACATCTTGTGAGGGCTACGCTTGGGCTTAGATATGGTGGGGATCAGGCACAACTCAAGAGGTGAGTCTTTTCCCTCTTTGTGATATTCTTTGGCTAGAGTCATGCTTATGGTTAGGGATATTCGAAGGCTTGGTTGTAAATTCGGTCTGAAACCTTTGAGCCAAGTGGAAAATCCCCGTATTTGGTGGCTAGTGAGCGGTAACCTGTTCATGTGTGAATGATGATGTGATTTTCTTGGTGTGAAAATGTGTTTTGTAAGTGATTCAAATGAATTGCTTGTGTTTGCTAATTAACTTTATGTGAGCTAATTTTGGTGTTATTGATGTGAAAATTGAATACTTGCATGATTGTTGTAAGGTTAATTATGTTAATATATGCATGTGAATTGTATTAGCATCAAATTATTTGGAATTAGCGTAATGCATTCCATATGCCTTTGGGGTAGCCTAGAATATTAGATTAATGAGTGCATGACATGAAATGAAATAAAATGAAAATGTTTGTAAAGGAATTTCGACGGAAGATTTGCGGAGAATTGTATTGGAAGATTGTCGGCAATTCATGTCGGAGGGGCCCGTGAATTGTTTGAGGGTTATCAATGATTAAGCCTCGGAAGGTTGTCCGATATTTCACCGAGAGCTTCGGTAGTGTGTTTTTCAGAACAAATAGCTTTGTTTGAAAACTGATTATCTTTCGTATTCGGAAGCAGGCATATGCGAAATTCGGTGAGACTCGAGACATGGGTTTGGGCATGTAGACGATTCAGGTAAGGTTCAGGAAATTGATTGAATGAGATTGTTTGCCATAACATGTGCACTTAGGTGAGGGAACAACCCGGGTAGAGTATCACTGCGGGCTTTGCTCACCACGTCGAGGATCACCATTTCAGGTACGGGAAGTGTGCACGAGGGCCAGCCTTCATTTAGAGGTCGCGTTTAGAAGAAAATAGGGTTGTGAAACTGGCATTTGATTTTATTATAACATGTATTAGAATTGTAAATTTTTAATATATGTTGAATTAAATAATCATAAAAACTCTTGAACTATTGTATATAGTTTATGCATTTTGTGAGTATTGATGCGGGGGCGAAGTGGCCCGTTATTTTCTTCCAGCATTAGTGTAGGCCGTTGTGGTGTTGTTGATTATTAGGTTAAGTTTGCTGGGTAGGTTACTCGCGTCTGAAAAGGAGACTGCTAGGTCCCATGAGTGGTGTTGGGTTGCAGGCATCCAATGTCGCGGGTTGACGGGTTGTTAATGGACCCCCGGGTTTTGGGCCATCACACTAATAAAAAATTTAAGCAATTCATTTTGAACCACCCAAGCAACACGAACCGCACACAAGATCACGTGAACAGTACACCCTAGGTCTCAAAATTGTCCAAAAATTCCAGCCTTCAATCCCACTCCGGAGGGCCAGAAACTCGACCATTTAAAATTAAAACACTCCAACCTTGACAAGTTCTTAAATAAGGATTAAAATCATGTAGAAAACCCGTACCTTAGTAGTTTGTCGAGCTCCTGGCAGGTGTCAGCGTGTAGCCGCTTGCGAGTGTAGACCAATACTCCTCTTGTTAGATGAGATGTTGGTCCGACGTCATTAGATCTTAGAGAGAAGGTGGACTTCTGCAAAATCACATTTTTATCCCCTCCCTTCTTTGGATACCAAGCGAAAGGAGAAGATGTTCTTTTTCTTTTATTTTTTGTCCTCCTCATTTGACTTTGCAGGGACAGGCGGCACTTGAGCAATAGAGACCACTTGTCTCTTTGGGATTTTCGTGAATGACATCATGCGTAATGTCACCATAGCTACTTGGGGCTCATGTTTAGTGATGCTTAGCGTGGCCAGTAGCGCCTCTTGATAACTCAAAATGTGCGAAGTGTCTCCTTATTCCTCGTTGCCTCAGCGTGAATTCATTATCTTGGAATTAGCGAAATTCGACATATTGCATTTAGATTTGTGGGCGGTCCAACGGTGAAGTCTATTCGTCATCTGAATCTAAAAAATTCTGGATTTTGACGAAATGACGATTACCGCTTTTTAATAAATTTAAATTTTA
This sequence comes from Tetrastigma voinierianum, assembly GCA_016808115.1. Lineage (NCBI taxonomy): Eukaryota > Viridiplantae > Streptophyta > Magnoliopsida > Vitales > Vitaceae > Tetrastigma > Tetrastigma voinierianum. The sequence continues at coordinate 125,717 of JAEQBH010002239.1, read as the reverse complement.
TGCAGTTTCTGCTTGTCTTTGAACTTTTCTCGAGGCCCAGGCACCCGGCAAATCATACCAATGTGGATATCAACTGGTATTAAAGTCTAGTTCAAGCTGCATGGTGTGAATAGATGTTGAACAAAATGATATGATGAGCCCATGACTACTGGTGCCTCATATAAGACGTATTCCCTTATACAATGAAAGACAAATAAATCATGGTATGGAAGAAAACTTTATGGTACCATGTTCTACGAGAGGATTTTGGATGTGCACCCAAAGTTCCATATCGGTTAGAATAAGAAGGATTATGAGTTAATGAGAATGAACAATATGCAATTGGTACAAGGCTTTCAAAATCATGAGGGCCTCGAGTCGAAAATAGATAATATCATATAAATGTGGAGGAATGGGTCCAAAAGTTTCCAACATTAACTAGTTAGTTTCGCCATGTATTTACTCGAAATTCAAACCATCTTGTACAATAACTAAGATTATAGATGTAAACATGTTAATCAATTTGAATAAAATACCATAGTGTGAACCTCCAATGCGTATTACAATTATGTTGAAGATTTTATTGGTTTAAATTTTGCCATTAAAAAGTTCACCATGACCAAAGGATTTGATAACTATTGCAATAACTTGCTTAAAACAAAGGATATCATGATGTTTAGATGAATTACCAATTACATGAAAGATATCAAAAGGATATCATGATGTTTAGATGAAGTACCAATCACAAGAAAGATATCAACTACGCCTTATAGAAACTTGCTTTTTTTTTTTCTTTTAACTTTCTAAATTTTCATCATTTTTTTTCTCATTCAAAATAATAATACGAAAAATGTACAATGTTTTAAAAAATGTATCGGATCGTCCGATCCAACTAGTCGAACCATCAATCAAAGAAATTTTTGACTGATTCAGCTTTTTAGATGAGCATCTATCAAGCGGTCGTGAACAACTGAATCCAGCGATTAAATCGCGAAGTAGTCGATTTTCTCATAACAGAATAGTTTATAACCATTGAAAGTTGCTTATAATGAAGGTATCATGACATTTAAATGAAATACCAACCACATGAAGGATATCAACTGACAACTTTGCCCTATTCCAACTTGCTTATTTTTTAACTTTCCCTTTATTTCACCGTTTTCTTTCTTTTTTTTTTCTCATTCAAAGTAATAATGCAACAAAAAATCCAAAATTATAAAAAAAAACTAGATTGGATTAGTTGGTCTAATGATCGGACCATCAATTGGCGAGATTTCTATCTGGTTTCTGCTTTTGAACTTGGCAGCCATTGAGCCATTCATAAATTGCTCAAATCAATGGTTAAATTGATGAATCGATCCATTTTCTTATAACTATTACAAATTTCTTATAATGAAGGACATCATGACATTTAGATGAATCAAACGTGTTAGGCCCCGGTATGTTTGTTGTGACAGATTGCGGAGATATTATGTTTTATGAATTGAATTATTTGAAATTATGTTTTGACTTTAGTGGTTGACCATCAACTTATTTAATAGTTGACACTATTCGGCTCTTATCAATGAGAATAATAGTTAAAATTTACAATCCTTGGTGAGGAATGTAAATGATTTGGATCCCAACCTCTAGGGGTTTTGGTTAGAGGTTACTAGTATTAGTAGTGTTTGATTCCATCGGTCTTAAAATGGAGAATTTGAAGTAATATCCAATTTAAGTTCCACGTAGTAGGCATAATATGTGTTACAATATTACCCGCGAAAATACATTAAAACCAAGTAATTGTAGAAGAGATGAAAAAAACAAAAAGAAACTACAAAGATGGATTTAAATGCGAGTCTTGTCGCGACCCACAATCTCCTTAAAGAAAATTAGCCTTCTCGAGATTAGCAGTAGTGCAGTGCAGCGATACAGCGGTTCACGAATGACAACGATGCATAACTACGGTCGTTACCGATGAAGCGGGAATGTTTCCATCCTTATCATGAAAACCAAAAGTGACACACAGCCCCTTCCGGTGGCGGGCGTGCGCGACCACTCACGAAATCAGTAGATTTACCTCCTAACGTAGAAACTCTGTGAAGCGAAGCGTATTGCTTACTAAAACCTCCTATAAAAATTTTTCTTTTCACAAACTTATGATTTTATAAAATTTCGACATACGACTGCATATAGGACATATAAATCCTGTATACATCCAGTTTACACTTATATCAAAATATGGCAACCTGACATACAACACATTCTCACCCAAACTACTCACATGTACGTCATATGTTCCATTATACATATTCAAAGTATTTTCTTACATAATATTCTTACTAACAGCACTTGTACAATGTCAGGACAAACCACACATTATACTCAGGCGTCTTGCGAACACATTACTGGAAAATAGTTTTAAAATGGAAAATAATAGGCTAAGCAGGCTGATGAGTGTATCTTTTATAAAGCGTTTGCTTTTGGAAAAACATCTCAAAATGTAAAACTCTCTTTTCTGATTATTTTCCAAAAGCTTTCTTTGCTTTTCAAGTTTAAAACTTTCTTTGCTTGCTAACTTTTATGCTCTTTGCTTTTAAAAGTTTATAAAACTTTTAATACTTGCTTGCTTGCTTTGTTTTTGCTTTCTTTAAAAATCTTATAAACTCTCATTTCTTGCTTGCTTAGAAGTTTATAAAACTTACTCAAATTTCTTTTGTTTACTTTCTTTATCTTGTTTGAAAAGTTTAAAACGGCTTTCATGGCCTTTTCTTTAAGTTTAAACTTTTTCGTAAAAAGCAGGGCACAGGCTCGCCGTTTGCTTTAAAATCTATACGGGAGGCTTGGTACCGGCCGTTTCTTTAAAACTATAGGAGCGCAGGCGGCAAGGGAACCAATGGTTGATTTTAGCTGTATATCATCTTCGTAAAGCGTCATTGCGGCTGCAGGCTGACCACCTTGCGTACCACAGTGAACCGCGGGCTTCAGGCGGCCGTCTTGGTGGAAAGTTTGTGTCGCATCACCTTTTTTGGTGAATATGGTGGAATTGACTGGAGTCGCCATCACCATATGTAGTTAGAACTCGTAACCTTATATCTCTGTTCGGTGTCCGGTCTCCTTTAAATGCATGATGTATGTCCTACGTTTGGAGCCAGGCCAAAGCTAAAATGTCATGTATGAGATCCAACAGCGTCTTGCATCGCGAATCGCTCGGCCGGTTTTGCTTGCTTAGAGGCCCAGGGAGGCACATTTCTAAGCGTTAACGCTTGCTTGCTTGCTCTTTGAAAAATGGTTTCTGATTAAAACCATTTGCTTGCTTGCTTGAAAAATGGTTTAATTATTCAGAAACCATTTACTTGCTTGCTTGAAAGATGGTTTACAATTTAGAAACCATTTACTTACTTTTCAAAAATGGTTTAACTCAAAACCATTTGCTTGTGAAAAATGGTTTAATTATTGAAAAACCATTTGGCACGCTTTGTGAAAGATGGTTCTGATTTAGAAAGCGAATTTAACTACTTTAGCGAAAGATGGTTGAGCTTCCAGAAACCGTGAAATCTAGGTCTGAACGATTTATAATAATAATATCTGTTAGTATTTGGAAAATGAGTTTAGAACACTCCTCTTTGCTTGCTAAACTTGAGCACGATTCGCTTGGCTTTCACTTTCTTTTAGCCTCTGTATTTCGATGTATTAGATCGTAGCGTGTGTAATAGAAAGCGGTTGCGCTTTGTCTTCTGATTAAATTTTCGAGAAAATATGTGGGCCGAATGCCATTCACGGAGCATATGGCTAGATTAGACTAAAGGGACCCGTATAGTGCAAAACACTTGAAAACATTTACGAAAATTACGTAGGACTGTCTGAACAAATCACGAAATTTTAACCAAGCGTCGAGGCTTGGATCCGAAATTGACGGATGTCAGAAAATAGTCACGAATTTCTAAAATTTCACAAAAATTCCTAAACTCGATACAAAAATTTTAGGGTGATTGTAACCTCTAAGAATATTGAAACCGTTATATAGTGCTTTTAGGCTGAAATATCTGAAGTAGGAAAATTTCCGCTCTTTAAGTTTGACAAAAACTGAAGATTTTGGTGTCAGCGCGTAGCTCGTTGCGTGAGTAGCCAAACTTTGGTCAGAAAAATTCGACCATTTAGAATGTGTGTGTGAATCTGAAAAGTAAAAATTTGGGTTTTTGCGTATTCACGAATTCTCGGTGAAACCAGTGTTTACGGTACTCAGCATTAGCCGCGTCGCGTAAGCTTGCACCGTGTTTATCATGAAATCAGAAGCGGTCCGATTTAAGTAAATTTGAGAAATAAAGCAGAGAGAAAAATTTAAAAATCTCTCCATGGACATCACTCTCTCTGCCTCTCGTCCAACCTCTGCATCTCATTTGATGTTTTGATTTTTTTTTTTTTTTTTTTTTTAAGTGGGACCCACATGTCCCTTTGACCAACTTCTTAATTAAGTTTGACCTGAAACAATTATTTTGTCGGGTTTGTTATTTATCTCAGTGAATATTCTTTAAGTATTTGCCATTTTAGATTTTCTAAAATCACAGTTTTAGGTTCATTTCTAGCTAGTCGCAGAAATTAGTAAAATATTGATTGTCTCGAGATTAAAACTTTCTAGGTCACTAGATTCAGCGAGACGAACTTACTTGGCCTTGATCCGTTTAGTAAATCGAGATCTAGGGAATTACGAGGCTTACGCGAAAAGTGCGGCAGTGTTATTGACCATTTTCTTGTTAAAAACTTTTCATTAATTATGCTTTCCTTTTTCGACTTTCTTAATTACCGTCCAAAACTTTTGAAGTCCCTCTTATATTTGTCTCTAGCTTAATTATCTGCTACGTATTCTTTTGCTAAATAGCCAGTGTACCCTTGTTTTAAGTACCGAATTAGGGTTCGAAATTTATAATTTCCTAATTTCATCTCCAAAATACTCTGATAGTGCTTGGTACTCTTATACACCCCTACAGTATCATGTACTGTACACTCTCTCGGGACGGGGTGTTACAAAAAGTGTTGAATCTGTTCTTTTTTTTTCCTCTTTCTCAAAGAGAGTTAGAAGCTCTCTTTAAATATATAAGGGGAGGGTTGGCTTCCAACTGTTGTAAAACCCGGGAAAAAAAATTCAATTTTTCTGAAAAAAAAAGGGTAAAAAGGTAATTTCGATTAAAAACCGGAAATTTTTTAGATATCGGATGAAGAAACGAACTTCACTGTTGAATTCATCTCGCTAAATCTAGTTACCTAGTCAAATTTTGTCAAATTTCGAGACAGTTGGAATTTCACGTTTTTTGAGATATCGAGTGTCGGGTGACACATGGAGAAGGACACATGGCATGAGAGCCATGTGGTGCAAAGGGGGACACATGTCATATAATGCATGGTCCATGTGTAGACACATGGCGTAATGCTGATGGGCCTAAATGCTTGGGATGAGATCAGCCAAATAAAGCAAAAAAGAAATAAAGAAAGAAAATGAAGAAAAGAAGCGAAAGGGATGAAGAAAAGTCAAAGGAAAGAAAAAGGGCCATTTTTGGGGAGACGGGTTGAGAGGAAGAGGGGCTGGAGAAGAGGTGAGAGTGGCTGGCTTCTCTGATTCACGACAGTTGGACCATGGGTTTCGTCGGCGCAAAATGGTCGCAGCGTCGAGAGGCTGACGTGGTCTGTAAAATCTTGGAGTTTAAATTATTTCAGCGAGGTAAGAAAGTTTTCACTGCTTGGATTATTTCTAGCCTAAAACCGATAAATAGAGTCTTCGAGTCGTGTTGGTCGTGTGAATTAGTCAAGATTTTGGGGCTGAATATTGAAAATTTTTTAATTTATTCAGAGTAGTCGGTTGGATTGGTAGTTTGATCTCGGGGTGATGTCTTCGGGTTTTGTTGATATTTTGGTATGCAGTAATTTGTTGATAAATGGGAACCAAAAATGGTTCCACGGCCGTAAAGGGACGAAGGTGCCACATTTTTATATGGTCAGAGATTTGAGCCATTTATGTGCTATTATTGGAAAAGATAATAATATATTGTTTGTGTAAGAATCATGTTGTTTATCTTTTACAGTATGATGTATGTTGCCATTAACAATGATCAGTTATGCAGGTAAAGTATTAGAATTTATAAATGTTGCATGTAACTCTTATAGTGCATGTAGCATGACATAGCATGAAATGGCATAATTGCATTTCATATGCACGGTAACATCACGTCGAGTCGGGTGTGTGTGCATGGTATTGGTCATTCACCATTCTTGGTGAATGTGCGGTGAGCTTGGAAATGAGACAACATCCAAAATCAATACTCACGGTTGTGTAAAACAATAATAACAATAAATCATGTGTGTTTGGGTGAATCGAGATGGGCAGATCCCAGGGTAGAAAGACCGAAATTTTATTCTTAGTGGACTTTTGTATCCGGCGATGAAAGTTCGCGAAAGTGTTAGAAAGGCGTCTGGCTTCGAGTGAGACGAGAAATTCACTACCCAAATAAACACATGGGATTTGATAAAAATTCAAATGAATATTGGAGGGCTGTCCAATAGTTTAAGTCATGGGGTGAAACACGAATGACTGGTCTTCACACTTGGCGTTGTAGGTGTGAGGGAGTTGGTTGAGACTCAGGTGTGGACATGAGGAGTCTCATCTCATGCATGACACGTAACATTTCACATAAGATTGCATTATTTATATGGAATATGATTTGATGTTTTATGTACGCCACTGCATGTACATTTTAGGTGGGGAGTAGCCCTTGTAGGAGAATTTTTACTCTTTGGGCGTTGCTCATGCCTCATTAGTAGGAAATATTTTTCGGTGCGGAGAGGTACAAAGGGAAACATAGGTCAAGGGTTTGTTGTGAAAAGGCGGTTGTGGCTAATAATTTGTTTTGTATGTCTGGATTGAATATTCGGTTTTGATTATGTAAATAATAAGTTTTGTAATAAAACTTAGTTTGGCAGTGCAGTCACGAGTGTTAATATTTCCCGGACTTTTTACTATCTGTATAAATTTTATAGAGGCAGTAGGATTGGAAGAAATTCATGAAAAAAAATTGAAAGAGTAGAGAAGAACAAAAACAATGGGTTACTGCCCATTTCGGTTTCTCTGTCGCGATAGAAAGGGACCCGAAATATTTGGAAAAAACAAAAATGACCCCCGGAAATTGGGGCGTCACAGCTTGGTATCAGAGCTTAAGTATACGAATACCTAGGGCCTGATGGACATGCATTACATCTGATACCAGCTTCACAGCTTGGTATCAGAGCTTAGGTATACAAATACCTAGGACTCGATGGGCACGAGTTTAGACCATGCATCCATTGTGCATTGTGATGAAATTTGCATGATAATGTGTTGAAAATTGTATGAATCATATACTTGATCCATAGTATATGGGAAATGAGTGTGATGTGCATTAGTGGTGGCATATGCACTACTAATGGAATAAAGAAAAAATAACCTCAATTTTCTATTTGACTTATGTAGATGGCAAGTCGGGAAGAGGACGCAGGGGTCATCCGCGAAGTACTCCACCTGTATTTGATCAACAGGCCTTTGTTGAGGCCATGGGTGCTGCAGCTGCTGCCATTGCACAAGCTAGTGCAGCCAAGAGTCAATGGGGGCTAACTAACCTCCAACGATTTATAGCACATCATCCTCCGACATTTACCGGGGGAGGGGATCTAGTGATAATTGATCATTGGTTCCGATGGTTGAGAGGATTCTGGAAAATATAGAGATTACCTCTAATGCTACAAGGATCGGGATAGCCACATTTTGGCAAGAGGGAGAGTCCAAGATATGGTAGGATTGGGTTAGAGTATCGAGGGATCCTGAGACGATGCATGGGGAGAGTTCAGGGAGCTCTTCATGGATAAGTTTTTCTCGGCATCTTCTAGGCATGCAAAGGCCCAGGAGTTGAGTTTAAGCAAGGAAATATGACGGTGCTCGAATACGTAGCTAAGTTCACCGAGTTGACATGTTTTGGGGATGACTATGTGGCCACAGATATGGCCAAGGTGAGGAAATTTGAAGATGGCCTGAAGTTGTCCATCCGGGGAAAGATTGTAGGATTTCTCTATGGGATGGCCAGCACCACATGGTCGGGACGGCTATGGCCGTAGAGAGAGAGAGAGAGAGAGAGAGAGAGAGAGAGAGAGAGAGAGAGAGAGAGAGAGAGAGAGATGATGCTCGGAGCATCCGTGATGCGGAGACTAGTAGCAAGAGGAAGGAGGGTTAGCCTTCTTCTAGTTTAGGAAAGAAACAGAAGACTTCTAGTCCACGAGGATTTCAGGGACTGAGCTACGACTATCAGGGCTAAGGCCAGACTAGGACTTCTAGTCAGTCAGGGCAGATGATATGTTACTTTTTCCATCAGCCTGGACATGTGAGGCGAGATTGCCCTTAGAGCAAGGGATCCGAGTATGGGACATCTCGATCCAGTCATCGATGGAATGAAGTGCGAACATGGTGTTCCTCACCGTCTGGACGGAGGCAAGCATTAGTCTCGAGGCTGTTGTATAGGGCCTTGCACGGAGAGGCTGGTATAGGCGGCGGGACCGGGGTTCCTGGGCCCGAGACTGGGGGACTCGGGTGTGTCTACGCCATCACACCACAGACTGAGCCAGTTGACCAGTTAGTGATGCAGGGTATGTTTTTGCTATCTCGCCTATGGGAAAAGATATTGCTTGATTCTGGTGCATCACATTCTTTTGTTGCTGCATCTAGTGTGGATGTTTTGGGCTTAGAGGTGGAATCCTTGGAGAGGTCGTTGCATGTGAGTTCTCCCCTAGGGACTAAGGTGAGGATTGATAAGATATGTCGGAATTGTGAGTTAGAGATATCAGGGATTCTACTCACGGTGGACCTTCGAGTGATGGACATATCAGATTTTGATGTCATTCTTGGCATGGATTGGTTGACGGCATACTTAGTTGTCATTGATTGTGATCGTAGGAGGATTACTGCCTACACACAGGATGGTATTAGTGTGACTTTTCAAGGGGATAAGCCTGATGCCTTACCCTAGACCGTGCACGACTCTAGGTGGAATGGACAGTTGATGGGTTGACTAGCAAGCCTTACCCTAGAGGATGAGGGAGACGGAGATTTGTTTTACCTCGAGTGGTTAGCGGTATGAGGATGTCTTCACAGGACTGAGCTAGGATTACCTGCACTTGCGGATGTGGACTTTGTTGTGAGTTACACCTGGTACATCGCCCATTTTCTATGACTCCTCACGGGATGTCAGATTGAGTTGCGAGGGAGCTCGAGGTCAATTGTAGGAATTATTGAATGAGGGCTGTCGTCAAACACTTCACCGTGGGGCGCTCGGTTACGTTTGCTAAGAGAAGGACCCGGACTTCCCATGGCGGGTCATTGGCCATCGACCAGGTTGAGCGAGTTCACGATCAAGAATCGGTATCCATTATCGAGGATTGATGATCTGTTTGATCAGTTGAGAGGGGCGCGAGTCTAATCCAAGATAGACCTTTGCACTGGGTATCATCAGTTGAGAGTTAGGGAGGCAGATATCCCTAAGACAACGTTTAGGACTCGATATGGGCATTTTGAGTTCACGGTGATGCCCTTCGGATTGACGAATGCTCCAGCGGCATTCATGGATCTCATGCATAGGGTATTCCAACCCTATTTGGATCAGTTTGTTGTGGTCTTCGTTGACGACATCTTGATCTACTCCCAATCCGAGGAGGAGCATGAGGATCATTTGAGGATTGTTCTCGGGCACTGGGGACCATCAGTTGTATTGTGCTAAGTTCGGTAAGTGCGAGTATTGAAGCATTGATGTAGAAATTCTTGAACCACGTCATGTCAAACTACGGTGTGTCGATAAACCACGAGAAGGTTAAGGTTTATTATATGAGTTAGGAGAGGCGAAGTCGGAGTCTTTGAATCTGATTCTTGGGATTTGCGAGTGTGAGACGGTTCATAGAGGATTTCTCCGACTAGTAGCTTTTTATGACTAGATTAACCCGCTAAGAGTCGATTTGAGTGGGATGATATGTGAAGACATTCAAAGTTGAAAAGGAAGCACTTAAGCTCTATTGAAGTAGTCACAGAATAAGGGACCAGTACACGGTGTATTGTGATGCCTATAGGGACGGACTGGGAGGTGTCTTGATGCAATCCGGGAGGGTTGTGGCTTATGGTTCTAGATAGCTAAAGAATCATGAGCAGAATTACCCCACACATGATCCCTAGAGTTGGCGGCCATAGTCTTTGCCTTAAGAATTTGTACTCTGCAGCAATAATTGGCTTGAGTTTGAGGTATTTTCATACCACAAGAGTATGAGGTATATCTTGTAAACATCGAGAAAATTCTAATTTTCTGAAAAAGGACAAAATGGTCATTTCGATCAAAATACGGAATTTTTCTAGATCTCGGAAGACGAAACGGATTTCACCGTTGAAATCGTCTTGCAAAATCTAGCTACCACGTCGAATTTCGTCGAATTCCTAGACAGTAGGAATTTCACGTTTTTCGAGACACCGGGAGTGGTGCGGGACACTTGGCACATGGTGAGTGACTGAAGAGGTGCCACATGTCATGTGTAGAATGAGTCAATTATGAGCTCAAATGGGACCCATGAGAGACATGTGGCAACATGTGAGTGGGTGAAAATCCATGGTAGATGGATAAGTGGATAGGGTGTAATCCAAAGGACCAATGAGAAAGTGACACTTGGCAAGTGAGAAGACACCAAGTTGACCACTATCTTCTCCCAAACTAGTTTGGGAGGGAAAGAAAGAGAGGTAAAGAGCAAACCGTGAGGGAGAGATTTTAGAGAGAGAGTGTCTACCTTATCTCTAGATTTTCCGATGATCGATCAGGCAAACTCCGGCGAGGCAAGAAGCAAAGTTGGTCTACTCTGCAAGAGACTGCAGCGTGGAGTGCAGGTGTGGAGTTTGACCAGACTCACGAGAAAGGTAAAGGGAATTAAAGTCTCCCTACTCGGTTTATTTTCGGTTTAAAAGCCTTGTTAATGGTTTTGGATGGTGTGAAATTTGTAGAAAGGTGCTTTTGAGCGATCCAGAAAATTGGGGCGCATCTTTGGAAATTTTGGACCATTTTGGGCAGTCTGGGGGCCCGATCTCGAGCTTAAAGGGACCTGGGTGCTTTACATGTGTTAAATTGTGGTTTTTGGGTGTTGTGAGCGAAAATGGCCATGGGTTCGGTTCCACAAAGTGACCGATGCTAATGAAGTACCTTACAGACTGACCCAACACAGACTGGGGTATTAAAAATAGTCCCGATTTACGTGTTGGACCGAAAACGTCCATGTGAATTTGCTTGAATCGAATGACATGAATTGTGTGGAAAATAATATGTTAATGCATGTAATTTAATGTGTTAACATGATGTTGAATTATATAAAATATAATTGTGTGTGATCCATTGGATATTAAATTGTTGATTAGCCCATATGAGCTAATTTTGATGTTATTGCTACGAATAAATAACATGTGGTTAGTATGCAAATTTGTTAATAAATGCATGCTTAGTATATTAACATGGTTGTATGGAATGTGAATTGAATGTTTGGTGTGCCATTACATGTGCACTTAGGTGGGGAGTAACCCATGTAGGAGATTATCATTGCTGGGCATTGCTCACCCCGTCATGAGATCCCCCTTTCAGGTACAGGGAGTGTTTGGGAAGAAGACGCTCAGTAGAGGCCTCTTTTGAGAAGAAAGCCGATATGTGGCTTTGATTGATTATTTTGTAAAAAATGCATTAGAATTCTAAATTTTAATATATGTTTGTATTAAGAGTGATGTAATTAACTCTTGAACTATTGTAATATAGTTGGTTAGATTTTTGGTGAGTATTGATGTATGGGCCCAAGTGGCCATTTTACTCATGTATAGGTCTCATGATATAGAGACACACGGAGTTTTCATGAGGTTGGGTTGTCAGCGGACCCGGGATTTGGGGCTGCAATATCTTCTGAGTGGGGCCTTAACATGAGGCAACACAGATGGATCGAGTATCTGGAGGATTATGACTTCACTTTGTATTACCATCCTGGTAAGGCAAATTTAGTGGCTGATGCGCTCAGTCGGAAGTCACGAGGAGTATTAGCTAGTGTAGCTTCCCGGGAGTGGCAGATGCTCGAGATTATGGGACAGTTTAGGCTGCACTACAGTGATCAGGCTCAGGGAGTGCTAGGGAGTTTGGTAGCTGCGCCATCCCTACTGAGCAGGGTGATTGAGTCCCAGGGACAGGATGTAGAGATATCGTCCATTAGGGGCCAGAATCTTTGTGAGTGAGATTGTTGAAAGTTGGTATCACATACGCGTGATAGTCGCGCCGGTATAGGGGATGGGTTGTGGTTCCCAGTGGCCGTTGAGTGGGTCCTTAGGGAGTTCAGCACTCGTTTTGTTGTGCATCCAGCTGTACCAGTGTGCCAGATCTTAAGTCGCGGTATTATTAGAAAGGGATGAAGTGACCGTTCGATTTTGTTCGACGGTGTCTCACGTGGCGGTAAAGTGGAGCATCGAAACTAAGCGGTACTCGATATCGGAGGTAGTTGGTGGAAGTGGGGCGTGTCATGATGGATTTTGTGACCCACTCCCGCGGACACGATGGAGGCATGATTCGGTATGGGTTATAGTGGATCGGCTCACTAAGTCGAGCATAATTTCTAGCGGCCTTGGGATGACCTTCTTTGGAGGAATTACGGGTTATATGTTCGTGAGATTATTAAAATTTACATGAATTTTGATCTACATTCTATCGAACCGAGGATCGATTTATTTTTTGGAAGAGGTTTCCAAGGCCGTGGAAGACATAGTAGACGATGAGCAAAACATTTCATCCTCATACATATGGTCAGTCGGAGAGGACCATACAGATTTTAGAGGACATACTGTGTGCATGTGGCACGGATCTCGAGGTGGGTGGGAGGAATTGTTACCCTTAGTGGAATTAAGCTAAACTAACGAGTTATCAAGCGAATATTCAAATGACACCCTATGAGGCCTTATATGGGAGGCCATCTCGATCACTAATATGTTGGTCAGAGATGGGAGAGTATTCCATCACTAGTCCGGATCTGATTAGAGACACCTCTGAGAAGGTGGATTTGATAAGAAAGCGTCTTCTCACGGCTCGGAGTAGACAGAAGAGTTATGCCGACAGACGGCGTCGACCTCTAGATTTCGAGGTGGGTGATCACATCTTCTTGAAAGTGATGCCTAAGAGAGGAGTGGTTAGATTCGACAAGTGAGGGAAGCTAGCGCCAATGTATATTGGGCCCTTCAAGGTACTCGAGAGGGTGAGCACAGTTGCATATCGGTTGGCACTACCACAGAGTTTGCCAGGTGTCCATGAGGTGTTCCACTTCTCCATGCTCTGGAAGTATACTCCAGATCTAGCTTATCTAGTGGATTGGGGAGAGATTACCGTTGATACAGATGGGACCTTCGAGGAGGGGACCAGTGCATATCTTGGATAGCCGGGGTCAGGTTTTGCAACACAAGACCGTGAGGCTAGTAAAAGTGTTGTGGCAACACCAAGGAGTGGAGGAGGTAAAGTGGGAACACGAGGACACGAAGCGGACCACATATCCTTTCCTATTTGAGAACGAAGGTGCATGAGTGTATGTAAGCCTTATGTGAAATTCTTACATGTGCATGTGTTTATGTGTGTTAGTGGATGTGAATTTCGGGGACGAAATTTTGTTAAGAATGTAAAACCCGAGAAAAAACTTCAATTTTTCTGAAAAATGGTAAAACGATAGTTTCGGTTGAAAATCAGAAATTTTCTAGATCTCGGATGACAAAATGGACTTCATCGTTGAATTCGTCTCGCAAAATATAGTTACCTCGTCTTATTTCACCAAATTCCGAGAATTCAAAATTTTGCGTTTTTCGAGGTATCGAGTGTCGGATGATACATGGAGAAGGACACATGGCATGAGAGCATGTGGTGCAGAGGGGGACACAAGTCACATAATGCATGGTCCATGTGTAGACACATGGCATGTGGGAGGAGGTCTCTCTCATCTTAAGATAAGATCAACAAATAAAACAAAGAAATAAAGAAAGAAAATGAAGAACAAGGAAAAGAAAAGGGATGAAGAAAAGTCAAAAGGAAAAAAAGGGCCATTTTTGGCATAGATACGGACAGAGAGGAAGAGGGAGCGAAGGAGAAGAGAGGTGAGGAGTGAGAAGCTTTAGCTTCTCTCTCATTCGACAGGTGGAATTTGTAGAGGCTTTGTCGAAGCAAAGCGAAGTCGATCCACATATCCCAGAGCTACAGTGGGTGCCAAATCTTGGAGTTTCGTCAGCTTACGCTAGGTAATTTTCACTTAGATTATTTCTACCACAAGGCCCGTTCGTGACATAGGTTGTCTTGGCCGTGGCCAGCCATGAATTAATCCCGAATTTTGGGGCCAGATATTGAAATTTTGGGGCTTGGATTAGAAGCGGAGTCTCGAATTTGGATTAAGGATTGGTTTTTGATCCGGGACTGAGGTCTTCGGGTTTTGTTGCATATTTTGGTATCATAGTAATTCGGTGAAGAATGAAACCAAAAATGGTTCATGGTCGTGAAGGAGCAAAGAAGTGCCACATTTTATAAGGATCAGAGATTTGGGCCATTTGTATGTGTTAGTGAAATAAATAACATGTTGTTTTATGTAAAATCATGTTAATATGTACTTGCTTGATGTATTAACATAGAAATTGTGATGAATGTAAATTATATGTAGAAAATATAATTATCCGAAATTTATAAATGTTGCATATAGCTCTTATTGTGCATGTAGCATGAGATTGTATGAAATGACATAATTGCATTTCATATGCACGGTAACATTGCGTCGAGTCGGGTGTGTGTGCATGATATTGGTCATTCACCATTCTTGGTGAATGTGCGGTGAGCTCGGAAATGGGACAACGTCCAAAATCGAGACTCATGGTTGTGTAAAACAATAATAACAATATATCACGTGTGTTGGGTGAATCGAAGATGGAAGCTGAGACTACTAGGGTGAAAAACCAATTTATTCTTAGTTAGACATATGTATCCGATGAGAGTTACGTGAAAGTGTTGGAAGCGTCATGGCTTTGCGGTGAGCAGAAATTCTCTACTCAAATAAACACACGGGATGTGATAAAAATTCAAATGAATATTGGAGGGTTGTCCAATAGTTTAAGTCATTAGGTGAAACACTAATGACCGGTCTTCACACTTGGCATTGCAGGTGTGAGGGAGTCAGTCGGGACTTGGGTTGTGGGCATGAGGAGTCTCATCTCATGCATGACACGTAACATTTCATATAGGATTGCATTATTTATATGGAATATGATTTGATGTTTATACGCGTGCATGCATTTTAGGTGGGAGTAGCCTTGGGAGAATTTTTCTACTTGGCATTACTCCTGCCCGGAGTCGTGAGGAAATATTTTCGAATCTTTTGGAGTACGCGAGAGAAGGCCTGAAGTCAAGGGGTTTTGTTGTGAAAAGGTCGGATTATTGGCCTAATAATTTGTTTGTAATATTACGGATTGAATATATAGTTTTGATTATGTAAATAATAAGCTTTGTAATAAAACTTAGTTTCGGCTAGTACAGTGTAGTGTTAATATTTTCCGGACTTTTTACTGCCTTTATAAATTTTATAGAGGCAATAGGATTGGAGGAAATTCATGAAAAAAAAAAAATTGAAGAGCGAGAAGAACAAAGAAGCGATGAAATTTATTGCTTCAATTTCATTTCTCTGTCCTTGACAGAAGAGGACTGGAATATTTGAAAAAAAAAATGACCCTTGGAAATTGGGGCGTCACATTCATGATCAACAGAAGATAAAAGAATAAATACCCATAAAGAAAACTAAAAGGGTTTTTAAAATATTTACTTAACCATTTCTACCCCAACGTTAATTTCATTCAAAACAATTCAAAACCAACAATTCCCCACATGAATGAAATTGACATCCAAAGACACGAGACCAACGGTTCCTCCTGATGATAGAGTACATTGATTGAAAGCGCGATATGTGAATCGATACATCGTTAGTGTAGATATTGACATAAACACACAGTTGCGAGAGTTTAATGAAATTGTGCCACATTGATTCCGGCTGAAGCGACCGGCCGCGCTTTACATAGATGATCTCCTAAATTAAGACTAGCTCATGTTACTCTTTTCCAAGACATAGAGATCATTAAATGCATAGCTTAACCTTCTTATGAGTATCACTGTTTCATCATAGGAATGGACAACGGAAAGATCCCCACAGTGATCAAATCAAAGTCTTTACAATTTAGTTGTCCATTTTTTAACCTATATCATTGGATCTCTAGTTGGTATTTAGGTTGGGTGTCAATTCTTATTAGCGCTATTCTTTATTGGCTTTAGTCACATTCCCCTCAATGATTTCTCAACTAATTGTAAAACCCGAGAAAAATTCAATTTTTCTGAAAAATGGTAAAAAGTCATTTCGGTTGAAAATCCAAAATTTTTCTAGATCTCGGATGACGAATCGGACTTCACCATTGAAATCGTCTCGTGAAATCTAGCTACCTCATCGAATTTCAAGATAGTCAGAATTTCATGTTTTTCGAGGTACCAAGGGTAACGAGTAACACTTGGCACTTGTTTGGAGGGCTCACATTGAGCCATCTGTCAAATGGAGGGGAGAAGTAAAAAAGTTCAAGGGGTGCCCATGTGTCACCACCTAAGAGCATGGAAATCCAAAGTTTGGGATAAGAGGGAAATCCATAGAGAGCTAATGAGAGAATGACACATGGCAATGGAGGACATCCCACTTGAGCAAGTTTGACCAAATCGGTAGAGAGACGGAAAAATGAGGAAAAAGGAAAGGGAGAGAAAAGAGAAAGAAGAAGAGAAGAGAAGAGAGAGGCTCCTCATTCTCTTTAGATTTCCTGGAGATCCAGGCCAGAGTCGGCGTTAAATCGGAGCAAGAGGCAGAAGTCGATCCCCATAGCGAGCTTGGTGGCGGAATCGGGAGTTTGGACAAACTCCAAGAAGTAGGAGATTCCTCCTCATTTATTTTTATTCCTAGCTTAAAAAGCCATCTAATGGCATGGTTTTGGTTCCCGGGCGTGAATGGCTACTGGTGTTGATCTCTGAATTTTAGATCAATGGTGTGGAAGTGTTTGTGGCCAGAGATGGACGGACTAAAGCGTACGAAAACTTATTTTCAGATCCTTGGATGAGCGGGTGCGACTAGGTTTTGGGTCACGACCCGACTAAACCGACAAGCTAGCCGCGCACCGGCGCGCGAGACAAGCGAAAGGCGCCACGGTAGCGCCGCGACCGCCAGCGAACGCGAGAGACGTGGCGGCGTGGCGTGACACGGCGGCGTGTCTTGTTACCAAGTCGGTGCGCCGCGGCGCGTTTAGTGCGGCAATTTGTCGCGGCCAGAGGTTCTCTGGTGACAAAGATTCTCTTTAGCGGCGGAAAGCCTGCATCGCGATAAGAGTGCGGTAGTGCAAAAAAAAATTATTGTTTTGTTGCGTGTCTTGAATGTTGAGGTCGGGTGGTGCCTCGTTGGATTGAAGTCCCAATTCAAGGGACTTTTGTTTGTTATTGTTTGATAATTGAATAACATGCGGTGCATGAAAATTTTATGTTGATGCATGCTTGTTTGATGTGTTGACGATGAATGTGAATGATGCATGAAGTATTATGTGGCATACTTGCATTCCATATGCATGGTAACATCGCGTCGAGTCGGGTGTAGGTGCATAGTAATGGTTGATTTACCATTCTTGGTGAATGTGTGGTGAGCTCGAAAATGGGACAACGTCCAAAATCGAGACTCACAGTTGGGTAAAACAATGATAATAATAAATCATGTGTGTTGGGTATAGCAAGATGGGGTAAAACATGGTTAATGACACAAATTTTTATTTCTTTGTTAGACATATGTATCTAGCGATGAAAGTGTTGGAAGGCATCACGAGCGTGGTGAGACCGAAATTTGCTACCCCGAATAAACCTGGGTGTAAAAATTCAAATAGATATTAGAGGTGGTCCGATGAGTCAAGTCATTGGTGAAGCATGATAGGTTTCACACCTTGGCGTTGCATGTGTGAGGGAGTCGGTCGGGACTCGGGTTGTGGGCGTGAGGAGTCACATCTCATGCATATAATGAAATATTCCATATAGGACTAAATTTTCTGTATGGAATGTGCTTTGTTTCGTGTATGACATTGCATGTGCATTTTAGGTGGGGAGTAGCCCTTGTAGGAAGATTTTTGTACTGGGAGTTGCTCACCCCGTCGTGGGTAAATATGTTTCAGCTACTGGAGGTACTTCTGGAGGTGAGCATATTTGAGGATTTATTGTGAAAAAGGTTAGGTTGTGGCCAGCTCATTAATTTTGTAAGACTTTGGAGACAGTATCCAGTTTTGTACTTGTAATTAATATGTTTTGTAATAAAAACTTGGTTTTCGAACTGGTTAAGTCTAGTGAAATAGTCTTCCTAATTTTTTATCTTATCGATATGAATAGGGTATGGGGCGGTGGTAATGGAAGGAAATACATGGAAGAGTTTCAAGGGCAAGGGAAGGGATGGGTTACTGCATTACGGTTCTACATCATGACAGTCCCAGTTTGGGCACACGACACGGCTTGGGTAGCAACCAGACGTGATCGCCTGTTGGGATGAGTTTCGCTCGATAAATGGGCGAAGTGTTCATTAGTGAAAACCCCGACGTGTATTGCAGCGAGTGCGAGACGAGGAACTCTGTCGCGGCCAGAGAGTGTAGTGTGTGTGTGTATATATATATATATATATATATATATATATATATATATATATATATATATATATATATATATATATATATCTCTCTCATTCTTAAAAAAAATTTGGATATAGGGTTTTTAGGGGCGTCACGGCAGTATCAAAGCTTAGGTACACAAATACCTAGGACTCATTAGACCTTAGGTTAGATCATGCATTCATTGTGCACTTTGATGAATTAAACATGTGTGATTGTGTATGATGTATGTTTAGAGTGTATGGAATAATATACATGGTAGATTGTTTATGGAACACTAGGGTTAGAAAACATAACCTTAAGGGTTCGAAAAAACACACTAACATGATAATTTTGAAATTAAATTGAATTGTATTAGTGGTTGGCAATTTGCACCACTAAGGAAAAAGGGATGAGCGGTGTAGTTCATATTGGCGAAGTCTATTAGTGTTTGGCATGTGCGCTACTAGTTGGACTAAAACATAAATTTGATAACCCTATTGCCATTTGAAATGTGTAGATGGAAAGCCGAGGACGAGGACGAGGACGTAGAGTTCGTCCAAGGGGCGATGGCCAGCCATCACCCACTTTTGATCACCAGGCCTTTATGGAGGCCATGAGCGTAGCTTTTACCAATATTTCACAAGCTAGTGCAACTAGGGGTCAGGGAGGTTTGAATAACCTCCAAATGTTTAAGACACATCATCCTCCAACATTCACGGGATGAGGGGATTCGATGGTGGCTGACTATTAGTTTTGGCAAATTGAGAAGATATTGGAGGCTATGGAGATCACCTCCGTCTGCGTGAAGATTAGACTAGGCGCATTCCGGCTGGGGTGGAGTCCCGATTATGGTGGGATTAGGTTAAGACCTCCCAGGAACGTGAAGCGTGACATAGGCGAGTTCAGTGCAGGCTCTTCATGAAGCCCAGTATTTTACGGCCCGCACCCGGAACATCGCAGCTTCGGGAGTTCTAGAGTTGAAGCGGGAAAGCGTGATAGTGATGGGTGGCTAAATTCACATAGTTGGCAGTTTTGATGATGATGATTATGTGACCCTGAGCATGGAAAAGGTGAGAAGTTTGAGGATGGGCTGAAGTTGTCCGTCAGAGCGAAGAGCCAATAGGATTCCTCCTACGGGGATATGGACTACATGGTCGGGATTTGCTATGGCCATAGAAGGAGAGAGAATAGAGGATGCAGACATCAGAGATCGCGAGGCCGTGTGAGAGGAAGGAGAGCCAGTCTTCTTTAAGTGCAGCCCAGAGGCTTATAGTTCCACGGGGTTTCGAGGCGGGCCGTGACCGTGAGGCGAGTCGGATCCGGGGGCTTCAGTCGGTGGACCAGCGATATCTTTATGTTGCCGCAAGCCTTGGCATGTGGCGGATGCCTCGAGAGACGGGATACGAGATATGGGACACCTTAGTCTGATAAATCGATGGGACGAGGTGTTGACATAATTTTGTTCCTTCACACTAGTGCGAGTCGGAGGAACCGATTATCAATCTCGGGGTCTTTACCCGCAAGTGTATACGGTACACTAACAAGCTAGAGGGCCAAAGTATGGGGTGAGGTAGGAGCAGGCCTGACCCGGGACATCGGGGACTTCGAGTGTGTCTACACCATCCCTGAGGAGCGAACTAGCGGATCATCCAGTTATACAGGGTACGTTTCTGTTATCTTGCCTATGGGCAAGGATACTATTTGATTATGGTGCATCACATTCATTCATCACTGCATCATGTGTGAGAGAATTGGGCTTAGAGTTTGAGACCTTGGAAAAGCCGTTGTATGTTAGCTTTCCCCTAGGGACTAGGGTGAGTGTGGATTTAATATATCGGGGTTGCGAGTTAGAGATCTCCGGGGTTCTACTCATAGTGGACCTGAGGGTCATGGACATGTCAGAGTTCGACGTCATCCTTGGGATGGACTGGTTGACGGCATACCGAGTCATCATTGATTGTGAGCGTAGGAGGGTTACCGCTTACACACAGGACGGTACTCGTGTTACGTTTCAGGGGGAGAAGCATGATGCTTTACCCCAGACCGTGTATGACTCCAGATGGCACGGGAAGTTTATGGGTTGGCTAGCTAGTCTTGCCTTGATGGACAAGGTGAGATAGGACTTGGATCTGCCTCAGGTAGTGTATGAGTATGAGGATATCTTTCCGGATGAGCTACCGGGATTACCTCCATAAAGGGATGTAGACTTATGTATTGAGTTACACCCTGGTATGTCACCCATTTCTATGACTCCGCATAGGATGGCGCCGGTTGAGTTACAGGAACTCAAGGTCCAGATACAGGATTTGTTAGACAAGGGTTTCATTAGACCGAGCACTTCACCATGGGGCGCTCCGGTTTTGTTTGAAAAGAAGAAAGACAAGACCCTTCAACTGTGCATTGACTGCGAAGCGGTTGAACGGGGTTATGATTAAGAATCGGTTATCATTCGCGAGGATTGATGACGATCAGGCGAGAGGGCGAGAGTCTACTCCGAGATAGACCTTTGCACTGGTTATCATCAGTTGAGAGTTAGACAGCGTTTAGGACACGATATGGGCACTTTGAGTTCACGATGATGCCCTTCGGATTGACGAATGCGCCAGCAACATCCATAGATCTCATGCATAGGGTATTCCAACCCTATTTAGATCAGTTCATCGTGGTCTTTGTGGACAACATTTTGATATACTCCTAGTTTGAGGAGGAGCATGAGGATAATTTTAGGGTTGTCCTACAGCTTTTGAGGGACCATCGGTTATGCATGAAGTTGATAGAGTCTTGATTTTGGCTTATAAGGTTAGATTCTTGGGGCGTATGAGTGTTAGCTTGGTGTGTTAGTGGACTGAAGGTTAGGGTTGTTATGAGTTAGGAGAGGCGAAGTCGGTCTTCGAGATACAGTTTCTTGGGATTGGTGAAGTGCTTACGGGGGAGGTTCATCGAGGATTTCTCCATTGCCCAACACACATGACCGGCCCAGAAAGAGTTTAAGTTCGAGTGGAATAACTTGTGTGAGAAGAAGGCATTCCAGAAATTGAAGAGGAGGCTTACTTGACTCTGATACGATAGTCTGAGAGGGTAGGTACCGCGGTGTATTGTGATGTCTCGAAAAGGATGTAATTTGGAGATGCGTTTTGATGCAATCCGGGAGGGTAGTAGCTTATGGTTCAGTGATTGAAGAATCATGGCGAATTACCCATCATGACATGGAGTTGGTGACCCGTGATCTTTGCCTTAAGATTTGGCGCCCTTACCTATACGATTGGCCAGTTTGAGGTGTTCTCGAGACAAGAGTGCGAGAATTATATATTCACGTAGCGAGACCTCAACATGAGGCAATGCGGGTGGATGGAGTTCCTGGAGGATTATGACTTCACTTTGCATTACCACCATAGTAAGGAAAATGTGGTGGATGATGCACTCAGTCGGAAGTCACGGGGAGTACTGGCCAGTGTAGATTCCCAGGAGTGGAAAATGCTTAAGACTGTGGGGAAATTTGGACTATTGTACAGTGAGCAGGCTCAGGGTACTTTGTGGAGTTTGGTGGCTACACCGTCCCTATTGAGCAGAGTGATTAAGTCCCTATGGCAGGACGCAGAGATAGTGTCCATCAGGGACGGGTATAGTTAGGTATAGGTGACGAAGGCTGGGCCACCCAGATAGATGGTAGTTTTCGATACAGGGGACGGGTCGTGGTTCCCTAGTCGACATATCTGAGATAGGAGATCCTCAAGGAGTTCAGCTATTCGATTTCTTTGTGTCCCCAGGTGGCACGAAGATGTACCATGATCTTGGTAGCTAGTATTGCCCAGGCGGGTTGAAGAACACGTTGGGGACTTTGTTCGACGATGCCTTACATGTCGGCGGGTTTAGGTTGGGTGCGGAAGCTAGCAAGGCTACTCCGACATTGGGGTAGCGAGAAGTGGAAGTGGGAGCGCGCGTCACAGTGGACTTGCTGTGGGCTCTTGCCCACGGACACCCGCGAGCATGATACGGTGTGGTGATAGTGGATTAAGCTAATTGGCGCTTTCTGGCAGATGCGGATGACCTTCCCTACTTAGAGGTGCCGGTTGTATATTTAGAGATTGTCGGGTTACATAGATACCGATTGTCCCATGAGTGTCGGATAGAGATCCTAGATTTACGACACACTTTTGGAAGAGCTTTCAGAAGGCCATGAGGACATGGTTAATGATGAACATCGTCTTTCACCCACAGACAAATGGTCAGTCGGAGAGGACCATCCAGGTTTTAGAGGACATGCTACGAGCACGTGTCCTAGATCATAAGGGTAGCTGAGAGAAGCATTTACCCTTAGTGGAATTCGCCTACAATAACAGTTATCAGAAGAGTATACAAATGGCACCCTACGAGGCCTTGTATGGGAGGCCATGCCTATCCTTAGGTTATTGGACGGAGGTGGGAGAGTGCCATCAACGGTTCAAATCTAATTAGAGACATAGAGAGGTGGGTTTGATCACAGCGGCGTCTTCTCATGGCTCGGTCGGAAGAAGAGGCTACGTCGGCCCGGCCGCGTCGACTCTACAGAGTTCGGGTGGGTAGTCGCGTCTTACGGAGTGATGCTGAGAGGAGTGGTTAAGTTTAGCGAGGCGGGAAGGCTTTTCGTAGAGGTGCATCGGGCCCCTTGAATGCCAGGTGGAGCACGGAGTTGCATAGGTTGGCCTTGCCATTGAGCCATCAGTGTTCGAGGTGTTCACGTGCCCAAATGCTCGAAAGTATACTCGGTTCATCCCGTAGAGTGGATTGGGGAGAGATTGTTCTTGACCTGATTGGGACTTTGCAGGAGGGACTGGTGGTATCATGGATGGCCCGGGATCGGGTTTTTGCGACCTTAAGGCAGTGAGGCCTAGTGAAAATGCTATGTAACTGAGGAGTGGAGACCAAGTATTAGAACACGGACCAGATGCATACCTATCCTTCTTGTTTTTAAGGATGAAGGTACGTGGTTTAGTCATTAGTAATTAAATGACTAGTTTACATGCATGAGGTTGTGTACATTGCATATACATGTGATTCAATGTGATTGTGTGTGGAATTTCGGGACGAAATTCTTTTGAGGGAAGAATGTAAAACCCGAGAAAAATTCAATTTTTCTAAAAAAAGGTAAAACAGTAATTTTGATTGAAAATATGGATTTTTCTAGATCTCGAATGATGAAACAGACTTCAGCGTTGAAATCGTCTCACGAAATCTAGCTGCCATGTCGAATTTCGTCGAATTTTGAGACAGTTGAAATTTCACATTTTTTGAGGCACCGAGGGTGACGAGTGACACTTGGCACTTGTTTGGAGGGCTCACATTAGAGCCATGTCTTGATGGAAGGAAAATTAAAATTTTCAGGGAGTAGCGCCATATGTCACCACAGAGGATGGAAATCCAGTTTGGGATAAGTGGATGAAATCCATAAAGAGCGATGATAGGGTGACACGTGGCAAGGGAGGACATCAGCAGACGAGTTTGTGGCTTAGATGAGAGGAAAAGGAGGGAAAAAGGAAAAGGAGAGAAAGAAAGAAGAGAAGAGGAGAGAGAGGCTCCTCATTCTCTAATTCCGGAGAATCAGATAGTCGGTCGTCAGACGAGAGATGAAGTCAATCCTGTGGTGAGCTTGGTAAGAGGCCGGAATCGGGAGTTTCGACAAATTCTAAAAGTATTGTAAGATTAGAAATTCCAATTTGGAAAAAATGATATAATCGTAATTTCGATTACAAAATTATTAATTCGATTAAAAAATCAAGTAATTGTCTCTACAGATCTCGGATATTAAAAAGCGGATTCCTTTAGTTAAGATAAATCTCGCGAAATCTAAGCTATGCGTAAAATTTCGTAAAATTCAGAGATAGTCGAGATTGACACGTTTTTCGAGCATCGCGTTTCGCGTCTTGATAAAGCGATTACCGATACGTGAAAGTCACATATAACATTCTTTCAAATGTTCCATAAGTGGCATGACGGGTGATGAAAGGGGCGTGAGATAGTGAGATGTCAGCAGGGAAAAGAAGAACATAATGGTCATTTTAGAATTTGTTTAAATAAGCTAAAAGACAAAACAAGGAATAGTATTCTTCTTCATTAAACCAAAAGACCAAAAAAAAAAAAAAAACGTGGGAAACAAAAAAAATGGGAGATCCAGTAGCCAAACGATTTTCTTTTTTAGAGAGAGAACGTCTTGCTTCTCTCTAGAAATACGGGCTATCCGACCCTCGGCGGTCTTCGGGACGAGAAGCAAAACTGTTCTACGGGGAGCGGCCTACTCGTGGGTACCAGATTTGAGGAGTTTCGACAAACTCCGAGAGGTAGGGGTTTCTCCCTACTTGGGTTTTATTCTTCTTTTAAGTGTGTTTACAATGTTTGCGTTGAATGAGGCCGTGAGGGGCCGTTTGATCGGTTCCAAAGCTTGGAACCAAGGTGTTGGATTTTGAAATCCATGTGGACATTCCGTGACTGTCCACGGGCTGATGTGGGTTCCTAGTTTGTGCATTTATGTGAAAATGTGTGCTTTGATGTGTATGAAATGAATCGGCCAGAAATCTGGAGTTCACAAAGTGAACCGATAAATTGTGTTTTGATAGGAACAGTAACCTAGGGTTTTACTGTTCCCTAAACAGTGATCACAAAATAAATTTTGTGAAAATATGTGTTTGGTCGGGTGATTCAAGTCGAATTGCTCGTGTTTGATAATTAGCCCAAGTGAGCTAATTTTTGGTGTAATGAATTGTGGAATTACATGACATGATTGTGTGATTTAAAATATGTGAATATATGCATGGTGATATAATTGCATGTGTTATATGAGTTATTGAAATGACATCATAATGCATTTCATATGCCCTGGGGCAGCCTAGAAATTAGGTGGGTGCATGACATGGAAAAATTGAAGAAAAGCAGCGTTTTGAAAGGAATTTCAAAGGATGAATTTCCGGAGAATGGGGTTGGGAGACGGTCCAACGGATCATTTCGGATGAGGACCATATTTGTTCGGAAGGTTCTCCGACACATTAAGCCTCGGAGGGTAGTCCCATATTTTTCACCAGATGCCCGGTGAGTATAGTTTGAAACAACGAAATTGTTTTGAAAAAGAAAAAAGATGTTTTCTCATACATGGCTTAGGCGGTGTGAAGTCGGTCAGGGAGCTCGAGGCATGAGTTGATCGTATAGACATTAGTGGGATCGTATGTTCTTGAATGTGTATTTGACTGGAGCGTGCATATGTACTTAGATTGGAGTAGCGCTTAGGGTGATTCCTATCTTGACGTTCTTCGCCTGTCGAGGATATTATATTTTCTGGTACGGACGGCGAGTAGACGACACGTCATGGAGACTATTTAGAATAAAGCCGGGTTGTGGCTTTGGTGTTACATCGTATACATGTATTAGAATTCTAGAATTTTAATATATGTTGTATAAGAGTAATTTATTAACTCTTGAAACTATTGGATATAGTTTGGATATATTGTGATGAGTATTGTATTATGGGCGGCGGTTTTACTCATGTGATTGTTGATTGGGACGGGTTTATGCGGGTGATGTATTTGGGTGAGCTCCCCGTCTGAAAAGAAGGTCTGCTGATTTTTACGAAGTGGCGTCAGATGCTTTGACATCCACTTGTATTCAGCGGGTGTGAATTGGTCAAGCGACCGGGGAAATGGGGCGTCACAGGTATTGGATTCTTGCTACTCGGTTTTTATTCCTAACTTAAAAGCCATATAATGGCATGGTTTCGGTTCCAGTCGTGAATGGCCGCAGTGTTCGATCCCTTTGGGATTAATGGTGGAAAAGTTCGGGGTCGAATGGGCCCAATTAAGCGTGCATAAAACTTATTTTTTAGATCCTTGGATAGGCGGTCGAGACCGGGTAGGCAATGACGGTAGCATACACAGCAGGCACCACCATGTGGGCCAGCTTGCCTGAGGGCTCATGACATGCTCGGCCCCTCGTGCCACGATCAGCCTTGTTATGCGAACCGTGGCGTGACCGCAGCGTGTCTTGCGATCGATGGTCAGAGCGGCGACGCGTGCTGGTGCGATAGAGCCTATCACGACAAGGTTCTCTATCATGACGAAATTCCCTTTCGATATAGAAACTCGGCTCATGGCAGAACTCTGATAGTTAAAAAAATTGTTTTTGTTCTTTGTGTCTTGAATGTTGAGGCCGGGTGGTGCCTCGTTGGATTGAAGTCCCAATTCAAGGGACTTTTGCATGTTATTGTTTGATAATTGAATAACATGCGGTGCATGAAAATTTTATGTTGATGCATGCTCGTTTGATGTGTTGACGGTGAATGGGAATGATGCATGAAATATTATGTGGCATACTTGCATTCCATATGCACTGTAACATTGTGTCGAGTCAGGTGTAGGTGCATAGTAATGGTTGATTCACCATTCTTAGTGAATGTGTGGTGAGCTCGAAAATAGGAAAACGTCTAAAATCGAGACTCGCGGTTGGGTAAAACAACGATAATAATAAATCACGTGTGTTAGATTTATGACGGGGTAGATCCAGCTAGGGTTAAAAGACCTGAATTTTTATTTCTTGGTTAGACATATGTATCTAGCGATGAAAGTTTGCGAAAGTGTTAGAAGGCATGCGAAGCTTGTGGTGAGACCATGGAAATTTGCTACCCAAATAAACATAAGGAATTTGACAAAATTCAAATGAATATTAGAGGTTCGTCCAATGAGTCAAGTCATTGGGTGGCTTGATTACTAGTTTTCACATAGGTGCATGTGTGAGGGAGTCGGTTGGGACTCAGGTTGTGGGCGTGAGGAGTCACATCTCATGCATTTCATGAAATATTCCCTATAGGATTGTATTTTCTGTATGGAATGTGTGACGCCCCAAACCCGGGGGTCCCGTTAACAACTAGTCAACCTGTGGAATACTCGTGGATGTCGGGTAACTTGAACCTGCACTCCTGAAAAATCGAGGCGAGTCTCAGCATCACGGGAGCTTGCAGGTACAAAACCTGTCCCAATCACACGCCTTTGTCCCGATATTTTACAAAGACCACACCGGGTCCATATACAATTAAAATGAGTAAAAATGGTCCGCGTGGGCCCGGCACATCAATACTCACTAAAAATATCGACCAAGCCCCATATTACATGGTTGAGGATTAATAAATCACTCTTACTTCAAACATATATTAAAATTTACAATTCTAATACATGTTATACAAAATGAAAATGCCAAAGCCACATGTCGACTTTCTTTTAAAACACGGCCTCTAGTGAGCGTCGTCCTCCTGTACACTCCCTGTACCTGAAATAGTGATCCCTTGATAGGGTGAGAAATGCTCAGTAGTGATAGTTTCCTACATCTTGGAGTTGTCGGAACTCCACCAAATCGGTGTCCACGTGTAGCCCTCGTGGCATTAAACGGCTTTACTTCTAGCAGAAGCGGAGCCAGACGGTTCGACGGCGGAAATATAGAGAAGTAGTTATACTCTACAAGCGAAACCTGACTCAACTGTCCGTTTACGCTGCTTTGGAGAAGAAGACGACTATTCTTCTTTGTTTTATTCATTTTAAACTTTCCACTTAATTCTCATATTGTCCCATTAAGTGACTTAATGGGCCTTTTTTACACTTGACTTAATCTAAGCCATTCATTTTCATCCTCTCTCTAATCATGCAACACGTGTCACATGAGTACATGTAGTAGGTGACTTTTGTCACATCACATGTCTCTCAATCAGTTTTCGGCACGACACGGTGCCTCGAAAACGTGAAATTAGACTATCTCGGAATTTGACGAAATCGACGTGGTAGCTAGATTTCGCGAGACGATTCCAACGGTGAAGTCCGTTTTGTCATCCGAGATCTAGAAAAAATTTGGATTTTTACCGAAATAACTATTTTATCCTTTTTCAGAAAATTAGAATTTTCTTGGGTTTTACATTCTCCCATCCTTAAAAGGAATTTCGTCCCAAAATTCTGGACAATCACAACAATTCACATGCATATGCAACGTGCAGTATACCATGTATGTAAATTAGTCATTTAAGTACTAAACGACTAAACCACGTACCTTCATCCCTAAACAAGAAGGAATAGGTGGCCCGCATTGCGCTCTCGCGCTCCCACGTTGACTCCTCCACTCCACGGTGCTGCCATAGTACCCTCACTAGCCTCACGGTTTTGCATTGCAAAACCTGATCCCGGCTATCCACAATGCACATTGGTCCCTTCTCGAAGGTCTCATCCGTGTCAACCTCAATCTCTCCCCCGATCACTTGTTTGGATGCAGGTGTACCTCGAACATGGAGGCGTGAAATACCCGTGGACACGACATGTTGAATGATAAAGCTAAGCAGATCACCTTCTTTGTGCCTACCCTCTAGAGTATCTCGAGGGCCCAATGAACCTCGACGATGGCTTCCAGCGCTTCTTAGAACATGACCCTCCTCTCTTAGCCATCACCTTTAAGAAAGAGCGTGATCACCCGACCTCAAACTCTAAGGGTCGGCGTCGTACATCGGCCGCAAAAAGCTCTTTGCCGGCTACGGCCGTGAAGGCACGTTGTCGTATCAAAGCCCCCACCTTCTTGGAGGTGTCTCTAATCGAATCGGGACTAGTGATGGAGCTCTCTCCACCTCGGTCAAACATATCGGTGATCTGCTGTGGCCTCATTACAATGCCTCGTATGGTGCCCATACGTATATGTCGCTGATACTTGTTGTTGTAAGAGAATTCCACTAAGGGCAAGTACTCTTCCTAACTACCCTTATTATGACACCCCAAACACGGGGTGTCCGTTGACAACCCGTCAACCCGCGGAATACTCGTGAATGCCGGGTAACTCGACACCACTCATGAAATTCGGGCAGAGTCTCCTTTGTACTGGGAGCTCTACCCAAGTACAATCTGTCCCAACATCAACATCATAAGACATATACATGAGTAAAAATGGTCACTAGGGCCTATACAACAATATAAATAATATACACCAACTATATACCACATGGTTCGAAGAGTTTTTACATTACTCTTGCCTTGACATATATCCAAAATTTACCATTCTAATACATGTTATACAAAATCAAAGCCCTGAAGTCGGCTTTTTCTTCTCATCTGACCTCTGTGAGTGTCGCCTTCCCGATCGCTCCTGTACGAAATGGTGATCCTCGACGGGGTAATGGCACTTAATGTGTGTTCCTACATGGGTTACTCTCCTCCACCTAAGTGCATATGCATGGCAAACAACGACATTCAAGCAATTTCATGAACCTACTTTCGAATCTGCATATTGACCCGTGTCTCGAGTCCTCAGGCACTCCCTCGCACTTGCCTAAGCCATGTAGAGAAAACACACGTTTTCAAAACAAAACTTGTTTCTCGAAAACACACTCATTAGAGATTTCGGTAAAGTATTGGACTACCCTTCGGTGAATTAATGTTGGAGAACAGCTAAACAATTCATGGGCTCCTCCGACGTGTAATTGTTGGACCATTTCCCAACACAATTCTCCGGAAAATCATCCATTGAAATTCCTTTTACAAACATTTTCATTTCTGTTTCATTTCATGTCATGCACTCACTCCTAATATTCTAGGTTACCCCGGTGCATATGAAATGCATTATGCAATTTCTAACACATTCATGCTAATATATTCACATGCATATATATTAACATAATTAAATCACATAAAACATGTTATGCAAATTCATAATCAATTACACTAAAATTAGCTCACATGGGCTAATTAACAAACACAAGCAATTCATTTTGAATCACTAAACATCATAAAAATCCACACAAAAATATTCAAGTCACTATTCATGTGAACAGTGAAACCCTCGGGTTACTGTTCACGGCCACACAAATAGGAATTTTCTCCACTCGGTTCAAAGCTTTTGAGACCCAGTTTACGGCTAAAACAAGCCTCACTAACATTCCTAACCATTTTACATGGCTCTTAGCCAAAAGATTAGCATAAGTAGGAAAGTCCCTATATCTTGGAGTTGTCGAACCTCCACCAAATTGGTGCCACGCGTAGTCCTCACCGCGATAGAACAACTCCTTCTTGCTCATTCGGCAGACGGTCAGATTAAGTGGAATCCTATAGAAGTCACTCCCTCTCTCTCTAAAAATAAAAAAACCAGCTACTGCATCCACTTCTAGCATTCTGCCCGTTTTTGGTCTTTTGGAGAAGATGAACACTGTCATCTTTGTCTTTTTCCTCATTAACAATTTTGCTAATTCCCATCATGTCCCATTTTCCTAGATTTTTGACACTTAAGCACTATCTAGGCCGTCCATTTCCATCATCTCTTTACTCATGTAACATGTGTCACATGAGAGTACACATGTAATTGACTTTTGTCACATCACATGTCAGCACCATCTGGCACCGATACTAGTGCCTCGAAAAACATGCAAATTCATTGTTTGAGAATTCATGAAATTAAGTGGTAGAGATTTTCGAAGGATTCCAACAATGAAATCCGTTTCGTCATCCAAGATCTAGAAAAATTTTGGATTTTTAACGAAATGACAATTTTGCCATTTTTCCGAAAATTGAAATTTTCTCGAGTCTTACATTCTCCCATCCTTAAAAAGAATTTAGTCGAGTCCACACATACATCGACGAGTGCATATAGTAACCTCACCTAACTCCAAGGCGGGTGGCCGGTATGACAAGCGAACTAAGGTCTATTCTTGATGGCTTTCAATTCATCCATGTCACGAATGACATCAACACCCGATATGTACACCACCCTACTGGGTCCACCCGTGAGACGAGAATCCTTTGAAGTCCTAACTCGCGATCTCGACACATCGATGACTCTCTGCCACATCCTAGGGAAGAATTTCCCATCATCTCTCCCCAAGGCCTCGACCTACAAGCCAAAATCTATCCTGCGTAGTGCAACAGTAAATGAACATGATGCGAAATAATATTGCGGGTATAAAACATACCACATGTCGGGATGTCTGCGTACTCGACCTCACGGCCTGACGGCGTGAACACCCCTGGGTCCTCGACATCATGGTCTGCGGGCTCTGTACCTGACCTCGACCCACACTCTGGCCCATATGTGCTGCCAAAGGTGCTTGTATAGCACCGAGTAGTAGCGATTCCTTTGACCCGTATTGGGGTGTGGTGGAATGAGCGCACCCTCTCTGTCTATGGCTGCTTGGGATTGTCTTTGTCCCGAAATCCGCAGGATCCACGTCTCTGAGGCGATCGAGTCTCATATGTCAGTGCGCAATGGTGAACACACCATGCCCCGGCGGCGCATTCGATCGGAGTCACGACCGGATGGTTGTGACTTTGGAATCCTCGTGAACTAGAAGCCTTGGGCTTCTTCCCCGAACTAGAAGAAGACTGACTCTCCTTCCTCTTGACACTAGCTCTTGCATCCCGAGTGCTCCGAGCATCCTTGATCTCTCTCTATATCGTCAAGGCTATCCCTGACCATGAGCCTGCATGTCCGTAGAGCCGAAGTCTGCTATCACCTTAGAATGGACAACCGGCCCATTCTCGAATCTCCTAACCTTGGCCATGTTTGTGGCCACATAATCATAAGCAAAACAGGCTAGCTCCGTGAATCTAGCAACATAATTCATCACAGTCGTTGTCCCTTGCTTGGCTCACAGGAACTCAGAGCCTTTGCATGTCTCGCGATTATCTGGAAAATGCCTGAAAAGATCATGGAACTACGCCCGAACAGTCATTTGCCTCACGGTGTCTCTGGGGTCTTTGCCGTTCCATAATACTTGGGCCTCACCGTCTAGGCTGGGCATTAGCTAGTCTAATCTGGTAGTGTGGAGAATCTCCGCTAGCCTCAACACCTTCTCGTCTGCATGACAGTGGTGCACGTATCGGATCTCCTCCCCTATGAATGTTGGAGGGATGATGTGCCTAAACCTCCCGAAGGTTACTCAGACTTCCACGACTACACGCTACTAGCACGTGCAATAGCGTGCATGATACCTGCGGCCTCGTGGCTTTGTTGTCGAATCTTGGTGGTGCGGCCGGTACCGAGTGGACACCCTCTACGATCCTCGCCTCGACTAGCCATACACATGGATTCGAATGACAAGTTAAATTTAATGCGGTATCTACAAGGCATAAACACGGCCAGGAACCTTATTCATTCATGAAAACATTTCATACACAATGTCCATGCATTTTACGATGTCTGAAGACAATCATTCCACATTAAATCATTTTTACTACAAAATTTCATTTTTGAAAATTTCATTTACAAATTTTATTTCATTTCATTTATTTTATTTTTCAAAAATTTTATTTTATTTTATTTTTGAAAAATTTTGTGAGCTTGATACTCATGAGCAGTGTTCATGAGAACGATTAATCCCAACGATGGTGACTTGATTACCGCGAGTCGAAAATAGATTCGAGTGCATAGTGTGCACGCTGTGACCCTTTGTGACGCGCGTGCGAGGGCCAGTGTATCGCGACCTCTGACCGGCCCGGGTGTCGCGACCCTGCGGCGTGGTGTCTGGCTGCCAAGCGGTAGTGTCGTGTGTCGCCCAGCTTGCATGGCCATGTCGTGGCACATGTTGCAGCACAACTCAGGTGTCTCAGGCCAGCCACGGTCACAATCTGAATTTTTGTATCGCGGCTATGCCTGCTTGTGCCATGTCGCGCCGGGCGTGTTGTATCGCTGACACGGCCGGTGGCCCACCCTCAACGCTTTACATCACGATGCACTCGATTTTATCTGCTGCGCCATAACTAGGCTTCCTCTTGTCGCCGTCTGATTTTGTATCGTGCCGCAGAATCCCAAATGACTAGCCTAGCTCTTCTGTCCGCATTTGCTTGATTGTATCGTGACCCACTCACCAGCCCAGCTGCCTCCCGTCACGATGTAATTCATTGTATCGCGACTTGGTCCTCGGCACACTGGTCTACGCTCGTCACGATACACCACACGGTACGCCTGTGCGACCTGATTCTTTTGACCACGATACAAAGTTTACAATAGCCATTGACCGCATTTCCCCAGGCCAGGCCAGCCTTCCAGCCTCTATGTCGCGATACAAATGGTTGTATCGTGACCTAGTGCCTAAGTTAAAAAATGGCGTATAGCCAATTCTAGCGCACCTTTTTTCTTTTTTTTGTTTCACACACACATTTTTTTTTTCTCATTCATGCTACTGGAAAAACACCCAAAAACATATATATATATATATATATTTTCATTTTCCAGTACACCCAAATAAATCTCTTAAAATTTATTTTATCCATTTTTCGAGTTTTACACCTTGTAAACCTAAATTTTTCTCCACATCATTTTTTTTTCATTTAATTAAGATGTTGCAAAAATTTCTGAACACTTGTTCTTTGTAACCTAGTGTCCCGACATTTTTCTATGCTATTCACCAAGCATACAATTTCCAATCTGAATTCACACACATGATCCACCTTTATCCGCATGTATACAGCTCATGTTATACACACCATCCTGAATCGAACACCATCGTGCGATTATTCGTCGTGACTACAGGTAATCACATACCTAAACTCGACATCGAGCCGCAAGTGGTGATGTTGCACACCTTTCGACCATGGCCTAAGCCCCGAGTCCCCAAAGCCCTAGGTACTCATTATACCTAAGCTCGATACCATTATGTGACGCCCCCGAGCGGGGTGTCGTTGTGATAACCTGTCGGCAGGAATACTCGTGAATGCCGGCTAACTCGCCACTACTCACGAAAATCAGGCAGAGTCTCCTTTGTACGGGGAGCTCTACCCAAGTACAACCTGTCCCAACATCAACATCATAAGACATATACATCAGTAAAAACGGCCACTTGGGCTGTCTAGCAATATCATCAATATACATGACTATATATCACATGGTTGAAGTTTTTACATTATTCTTACTTTAACATATATCAAAAATTGCATTCTAATATATGTTATACAAAATCAAAGCTGCACGTCGGCTTTCTTCTCAAAACGACTCCAATGATTACGCTGCAAATCTTCATTGCACGAAATGGTGATCCCTTGATAGGGTGAAGCGAAGCCCGGTAGTGATAATTTCCTACGTAGAGGTTACTCCTTCTAGAAGTGCACATGCATGAGAAACAACCACATTCGAGAGCAATTTCTTGAACCTACTCGAATGTCTACGCAGACCAGCCCACATGTCTCGAGTCCACAGGCTCCCTCCTCTTGCACAAGCCATGTATGAAAACACAGTTTTGAAACAAAACTTGTTGTTCTCGAAAACACACTACCGAATTTCGGTAAAAGTATTGAACTACCCTCCGAGGCGAATGTGTTCGAGAACCTTCCTAAACAGTTCATGGGCTCCTCCGACGTGTAATTGTTGGACCATCTACCAACATAATTTTCCAGAAAATCATCTATTGAAATTCCTTTCACAAACATTTTCATTTAAAATTTTCATTTCATGTCATCATCACTCTAATATTCAAATTTTGGTGCATATGAAATGCATTATGCCATTTCCAACACATTCATGCTAATATATTTCACATGCATATATATTATAATTAAATAACATAAAACATGTTATGCAAATTCTGTCAATTACACGAAATTAGCTCACGGGTTAATTAACAAACCTGGCTCAATTCATTTTGAATCACTCGACATCGTAAAAATTCACCTGAAAATATTCACGTCACTATTCACATAAACAGTGAAACCCTTGGGTTACTGTTCACGGCCACACAAATAGGAATTTTCTCTGCGTGATTCTAAGCTTTTTGAGGCGGGTTTACGGCTAAAACAAGCCTCGGAACATTTCTAACCATTTACATGGCTCTTAGCCCGGAGTGCATAAGTAGGAAAAGATCCTACCTCTTGGAGTTATTAGAACTCCGCAAATTGGTGTACAACGTAGTCCTCATGCGCGTAGAACAACTTTCCTTCTTGCTCCGTTGAAAACCGAAGGTTCGATCGGCCGGAATCCTAGAGAGAAGCCACTCTCTCTCTCTCTAAAAATAAAAAAAACCAGCTACTGCATCCACTTCCAACATTCTGCCCGTTTTTGGTCTTTTGGAGAAGATGAACATTATTCATCCTTGTCTTTTTCCTCATTAACAATTTTGCTAATTCTCATCATGTCCCATTTTCCTAGATTTTTAACACTTGGCACTATCTAGGCCGTCCATTTCCATCATCTCTCTACTCATGCAACATGTGTCACATGAGTACATGTAGTAGGTGACTTTTGTCACATCATATGTCGTTTTACGGCACTCAATACTCGGTGCCTCGAAAAATGTGCAAATTTCAAGCCCATCTGAATTCGGCGTGGTATTAGATTTGTAAGAGAAGTTCAACGGTGAAATCCAGTTTAGTCATCTGAGTCATAAAAATTTCGGATTTTACGAAATGCCATTTTGCCTTTTTTTCGGTGGAATTTTCTCGGGTCTTAGCCTTGATCCGGGACGCATGCTTGCGGCATGTCCTCTAACACACATGTAGTCCTCTCACGACTCACCATGTCTGTCTATGGGTGGAAAGTTGTACTCATGGTCACCAGAGTTCCATAGCCTTTGCACCTCTTCCAAAGTGCTATCAGAAACTCCTAAAGTTCTATCCACACTTTATGATGACAGGTACCCATAATGGATCATCTCTCGAATGTACAACCTGGTAATCTCTCCAATGTGGTAAAGGTCACCAGCACAAGAAAATGTGTCGACTTCATGAGCCGGTCCACTATCACCCATATCGTATCATGTCCCTGCGGTGTCCGTGGCAAGTGGGTCACAAAATCCATCGTGACGTGCTCCCACTTCCACTCAGCCACCTCCAATGGTCGGGCACTCGCCAGCCGGGCTTCGATGTTCAGCCTTCCAACCCGCCGACATGCGGAGACATCGTCAATAAAGTCCCCTATGTGTCTCTCTTCATCCCGCTCTAGCACTTCACACCGCAAGATCCCGCACTTGCCACCTGGATGCACAACAAATAGAGAGTAGTGAAACTCTTCACCTCCCTCTCTCAAATCACTAACCGGGAACCACTACCCGTCCTCTATTCCAAAGACTACCATCTGTGTGGATGGTCCAGCCCTCGTCACCTGTACCTGACTGTACCCGATCCCTGATGGACACTATCTCTACGTCCTATCCCTGGGACTCGATCACTCTACTCAACAGAGACGGTGTAGCTACTAAACTCCCCAACATACCCTCGAGTCGTCTAGCGGTATCAGAACAAACTCCATGTCTGCTGCCAGCATCACTACCCGGAAGCTATACTAACCAATGCTCCCTATGATTTCCGACTGAGTGCATCAGCCACCACATTTTCTCTTACCAGATGGTAATGCAAAGTGAAGTCATAATCCTCTAGAACTCCATCCATCCTGTGTTGCCTCATATCAGGTCCCGGTCAGGTGAAGATATACTTTTAGACTTCATGGAACCGAAAGTACACTCGAACTGTTCGGCCATATAAATAATGGCGCAAAATCTTAAGGCGAAGACTACGACCGCTAACTCCATGTCGTGGGTGTGGGGTAATTCCTCGCTTCATGATCTCTCAACTCCGACGGGAAACCAAGTTACTACCCGCATCAAGCATCAAACACATCCTGGTCCCAGCCCTCAGCCACCCAATACACCGCGGTACCCGGCTCCCTCCGTCCGAGATCATCAAGAGGAGCAGTGCGGTCTTCATCTTCAACTCCTGGAATGCCTCCTCGCATCGGTCATCCTAATCAAACTTGACCTCCTTCCGGTCAATCTCGTCATAGGTGTCGCTAATCGGGAGAAATCCTCAATGAATCTCCTGTAGTACCCAGCCAATCCTAAGAAACTACATATCTCGAAGACTGACTTCGGCCTCTCCCAACTCATCACGGCCTCGACCTTCTCAGGGTCTACTAACACGCCCTCGATGTCGATGACCACTGTCCTAAAAACCTCACCTCAGTAAGCCAAAACTCGCACTTACTGAACTTGGCGTACAACCGATGGTCTCTCAACAACTGTAAAACAATCCTCAAGTGATACTCATGCTCCCACTCTGATTGGGAGTAGATCAAAATGTCATCCACGAAGACTACGACAAACTGATCTAGATAGGGTTGGAATACCCTATGCATGAGGTCCATGAATGCTGCTGGCGCATTCGTCAATCCAAAGGGTATCACCGTAAACTCAAAGTGCCCATAACACGTCCTAAACGCCTGCCTTAGTGGATATTCTGTTTCCTTAACCTCAAAATTCGATGGTAACCAGTGTGAAGGTCTATTTTGGAGTAGACTCGCACTCCTCTCAACTGATCAAACAAATCATTAATCCTCGGCAATAGGTACCGATTCTTGATCATAACCTTGTTCAACTGCCTGTAATCAATGCACAGTTGAAGGTTCTTATCTTTCTTCTTCACAAACAGGACCGAAGTGCCCCATGGTAAAGTGCTCTGCCGACAGAAACCCGCCCGCAAATTCCCAGAGGCCGACTCGGGAGTTCCTACAACTCAATCCAGAGCCATTTTGGCGCGGAGTCATATAGAGATGCGGCGAAGTACTGTGGCTGCATCTCGATACCGTAGTCTACAACTCGAGGCAACCTAGCTCATCCCAAAAACATCCTCATACTCATAATTACTGAGAAGATCAAGTCCGGTCTCACTCGTCCTCTAGGTAAGGCTCGCAGCCAACCCTTTACCAACCGGCCCATGACACACCTCGGACTGCATAATCGCTCCTGGGGCAAGATATCGTGTTTGTCCCCCTGAAATACAACACGAGTACTGCCTGCATGTGCTGTAACCTCCTACGCCACAATTGATAACCCACTTCTGTAAGTTGGGTCGCCAATCAACCCAAGGATGATGTCAACTCGACATGTCCATGATCCTCAGGTCTACTGTGAGTAGAGTCCCCGAGATCTCTGACTCGCAACCATAACATATCATCCCTATCCTCACCCTAATCCTTAGGGGAGAACTCACATACAAAGGCTCCTCCAAGGTCTTAACCTCTGGGTTCAACTTCCTATCACAACCGACAAGAATGAATGAACGCTGACGAGACCAGAATCAACTAACACCTTTTTTTTTTTTTTTTTTGCCCATAGGCGAGATAGCAAAAACGTACCCTATATAACTGGCTGATCCGCTGACTCAGTCGGTGGTGTGATGGCGTAGACATGCCCCGAACCCCCAGACTTTTCGCCGGGGGCCCCCGCCCTTGCCTCGACTCCATAACCCGCCTCTTCGGGCCTCGCCTCCGCAACCGCAACCGAAATCGGCCGGCTCCTCTAGCCTGTACCGGGCTGTGGAGGAATATACTGTATCCTCTCCTATCCTACCACTGACTGGGACTGCGCTATCCCAAAACCCTGGGATCCCTGTCTCTAGGGGCAATCCCTCCTCATATGTCCGGGCTGCTGGCAATGCAAAGACACCATCCGCCCACTCGACCGGGCAACCTTGATTTGTCCTCGCCCGCATGGCCGCGACTAAACCCTCAACCAGAAGCCCTACTTCTTTCCCGAACTAGAAGAAGACTTACCTCCTTCCTCTTCTACTAACACTGCGATCCTAAGTGCCCGAGATCCTCGATCTCCTCTTTCTACGGTCAGTACGTCCCAACCATGGAGTCCATGTCCCGTAGGCGGAGTCCTACAATCCCATCAATGGGACAACTTAGCCTATTCTCGAATCTCCCCGACCTTGGTCATGTCTATGGCCACGTAGTCACCGAAAACTGGGCTAGTCTATGAATCTAGCCACATACTCTATCAACGCCATCATCAGTTCTCGTCAACTTATAAGAACTCCGAGCCTTCACGCGGACGAGCAAAGATCCGGGAAAATACTCGCCCCATGAAAAGATCATGGAACTCTACCTAAGCCATTGCCTCTAGATCTCTAGAGGTCTTTGCCCAGCTCCACCATACTCGGGCCTCACCCTATAGCTGAAAGTAGCTAAGATGATCCTAAATGTGGCCTGAGGTAATCTCCATAGCCTCCAACACCTTCTCTCAACCCGCATTTAACCAATGGTCTCGCCACCACCTGGATCTCCTCCCCCGTGAACTGAGGATCATGTGCCTTGAACCTCCGGAGGTTACTCCTGAGCTCCCCTCGGGCTACTCGCCGCACTAGTCAGGTAATAGCAAAGAAATTAAAATACCTACAAACCCTCGCAAAGCTTCATCGGGTCAACACGGTGGTGTTTCATTAGCACCTCGTGGACGACCCCTAGCATCCTCGTCACTGAATCCACATCTACACATGTCAAATGGCAGTTAAATTCTCATAAAGATTTTGTAAGTATGAAATACGCCCTCGAGACACTATTCACATACTGAAAAACATTTCATATACTATGTCCATGCATTCATAGGTAATGCAAGACAATAAGTTCATCTATTAAATCATATTTAACAAAAAAAAAATATTTTATATTATATTATATTATATTATATTATTTTATTTTATTATTATTATTATTATTTTTGAAAACCTCGTGAACAATGCTCATGCACAGTGTCCCAAACAGTGACTTAGAACAGTGCATTGAGTCAAAACTAGGTAAAGTGCACAGTGTGCACACCCATGGCCTAGGTTTCGTGACAAGCCGCACACTGGGCCGGTCAGACGTGGCGCACCAGTGCCGCGGTCACGTCAGGTGGCGACGCGACGCCCACCAGGTCGCAATAAGACGCCCGACCGTATTGCATGATGTGCCACGCTGCCGCGGTCGCGCGCCCCGCGTGTCGGCCGCGCACCGTGTCGCTCCTGGCCATGTCGAGCGCCTCCCGGCCAGGTATCGTAGCGCCGTATTCATCAGATTGGCGACCCAAAGATACCAACCATTTGATATTAAAATTGTATCGCGGATCTTCCGCAGCCAAAGCCCTGATACGCGGCGCTGTGCGCTCCGCAGATCGCCCGTGTCGTCACGCACCCACGCTGGCGCGCGGTCGCGGGCGCAAGCCGACCGCGGTCGGGCCGAGCCCCGGCCGTATCGTGGCTCCCGGGCTACGCCCGGCAACCCCAATCGCGGTTCGCCCGTCACGATACAATACATTGTATCGCGGACTCAAAGCTTGAAACGGGCAGAGCTCATCCAAATTTTCGTTAACACTTTTTTCATCATTTTTTTTCATTTTGTTCCACCTATTGGAAGACCATAAAAAAAATGTTTTTTTTTTCATTTTTCAGTAGAACGAAATAAATTCATTAAACTTTATTTTATTTATTTATTTTTTTCCAGTTTTACACACTGTAAAACCTCAGAAAAAATTTATTTTCATTAATTTTTTCCCTATGTGCTATTCACCAACCACACAAACCACACAATTCATACAACAATTCATGTTATACACACCAATCATGAAAGTGCATAAGGAATGCGTGATCTAACTCGTGCCCATCAAGTCCTAGGTAATCGTATACCTAACTTATTGATACTAAGCTATACTTAGTATCCGACATTAAGCTCTAGGTATTACAAACCTAAGCTCTGATACCAAGATGTGACACCCCAAACCCGAGGGTCCCGTTGACAACCAACACTCATGGAATACTGGATGCTCCGCAACCCGGCACCACTCACAAAAATCGGGCGTAGCCCCTTGTACATGGAGCTTTACCCAAGGTACAAAACCTGTCCCAATCACATGGAAACTTGTCCTAATATTTTACAAAGACCACACCGGGTCCATATACAATTAAAATGAGTAAAAATGGCCACATGGGCCCATGCATCAATACTCACTAACAATATCCAAACTTAACTTATATTATAGTCCAAGAGTTAATAAATCACTTACTTCAAACATATATTAAAATTTACAATTCTAATACATGTTATACAAAATGAAAAAGCCAAAGCTACATGTCGGCTTTCTTCTAAAACGCGGCCTCTAGTGAGCGTCGTCCTCCTATACACTCCTTGTACCTGAAATATTGATTCCTCGACAGGGTGATAAATGCCTAGTAGTGATAATTTCCTACATCTTGGAGTTGTCGGAACTCCACTAAATCGGTGTCCACGCTGCAGCCTTCACACGAGAACGCTTTACTGGGTCCTAAGCGAACCGATGGTCTCGAATCTAGCGAGAAATCTAGAGAGAATAACTATCTCTCTCTCTCTCTCTAAAACTGAAAACCCAACTCACTATCCCGTTTCTGCTACTTTGGAGAAGATATCTGTCTTGTTTTATCCATTTTAAACTTTCCACTTAATCCCATCTGTCCTTGGGGCTTTACTTAATGGGCCTTTTCACACTCGGCTTAATCTAAGCCATTCATTTCCATAACTTCAATCTCAGCTAATACGCGTGTCTTCCATTTGGAAAGTACATGTAGTGGTGAATTTTGTCACATCACATCTTCAAGCCGTTACTAAGATCGCACACGACACCCAAGGTTCGAAAAACGTGAACTTCCGACCGTCTCAGAATTTAACGAAATTCGACATGGTAGCTAGATTTCACGAGACGATTCCAATGGTGAAGTCCGTTTCATCATCCGAGATCTATAAAAATTTCGGATTTTTACCGAAATGACCATTTTACCCTTTTTTCAGAAAATTAGAATTTTCTCGGGTTTTATAGAATGTGCTTTGTTTCGTGTATGACATTGCATGTGCATTTTAGGTGGGGAGTATCCCTTGTAGGAAGATTTATCAGCGCTTGCTCACTGGGCTGTGGGTAAATATGTTTCAGCATCATATATATTCAGAGGTGATATTTGAGGATTTATTGTAAAGCAATGGTCAAGGCTAACTCATTTATTTTGTAATACTCTGGTGACAATATCTAGCTTTGTACTTGTAATTAATAAGTTTTGTAATAAAAACTTGGTTTTCAGACTGGTTCAATCTAGTGAAATAGTCTTCCAGATTTTTATACTGTCGGTACAAATAGGGTATGGGTAGTGGTAATGGAGGAAATGCATGGAAGAGAATTTCATGGCAAAGTAGATAGTGGTTGCTGGATGGGCTATCGCTCTATTCTCTTCACAATGACAGAGAATTCTGGTTCTCTGTCGCGACAGGGAGTCCTGGTCGTGACAGGGTCCCCAAGCCGCACACACGACACGTACCCCAAGACAACGGACTTGCGCGGCATACGCTTGCACAAAAGGTGAGCGTGACGCGCCCACGCGACAAGGTGGGTCGGTCGCGACGTGATCGTGAGCCCAACAGCCGCGACCGTGCGCACGGCTCTGCCTGCACGCTGAATCGAAAGCCGCACGACATGCGCAACCGAGCGCCCGACGGGCGTGACAGGAACTATCTCGCGACAGAGATCCCTCTATAGCGATAGAGAGGCAGTTAAAAAAAAAATTATATATATATTCAAAAATTTAACCCTTGTCATGGGCATAATAACATTAACTCTTTAACCTTGCGAGGTGTGGATCCTTGATGTTATCCTTAGATTTTATATATAATCTAGAGAGGTTTATGGTATCGAGGTTTTTTTGAGGTATCAGGGTATTAAATGGTTTGATTTTTCCTAATCCTCTCAAAGACTTCAACATCTATACTAATTTAGAATAGTTTTTTATTTAACAATATATTTTCCAGCTTTGTTATGTTTGCTTATTTTGTTTTGACTTTAGTCACAAATTACATTATATAACATTGTTTCATTTTGTTTGATTTGTGTTGAATTTAGAGGTCATATGACCTATATGAGACAAGATTGTAGTGGAAAAGGATTTGATGATAGCTAGCGATCGAGTTAAACGGTCTCAACATAATTGGCTTCAAAATGCGATGCAACCAAGGTTAATGCATTTGTGACTCCGCTTTGACGGATATATATGTAAACTCGAGAAAAATTCTAATTTTCAAAAAGGGTAAATGGTAATTTGGTTAAATCAAATTTTTCTAGATCTCGGATGACGAAACGGACTTCACCGTTGTAATCGTCTCACGAAATCTAGCTATCACGTCAAATTTCGTCGAATTCCGAGATAGTCAGAATTTCACATTTTTCCAGGCAACATGGGTAGTGCGGGACACTTGGCACAGTTAGAGTGGCTTAAGAGGTGCCACGTGTCATGTGCAGAGTTAGTTAAACATGAGCTCGAGTGTAGGCCATGGGTGGACACATGGCATGATGCCATTGGAGGAAAAACCCATGGTAAATGGATAAGGGATGAGTGTAATCTAAGATGACCAATGAGAAATTGACACTTGGCAGGTGAGAGGACTTTTCTCTTGACCTCAACCTAGACCAAACTGGTTTGGGAATCAAAGGAAGAGAGAGAAAAGAACAAATCGAGAAAGAGAGAGGATTTTTAGAGAGAGAGACTCCAACTTCTCTCTAAATTTTTTGATGATCGGACCATCGAACTCGCGTACTAAGAGACAAAGTCAAGCCTCCCCACTCAAGCAAGAGCCACGTGTGGACACACCGCTTGTGGAGTCACAAACCCGAAAAGAAATCTTCTCCTATTTGATTTAATCCTCATTTAAGAACCTTGTTAATGGTTGATTGTTCGAGTGCTCAGTCGAAATGGCCGGAGTTTTCATCCTCAGAGTGGACCGGTTAAGCCAGAAATTCGGCAAGCTCTCGGCTGCACCCAGCCGGCTCGAGGCCTTTCTCGGTGGTCCTATTTGCGTGAATTGTGAGATGATTTG
The DNA here is from genome assembly GCA_016808115.1 of Tetrastigma voinierianum. Taxonomy (NCBI): domain Eukaryota; kingdom Viridiplantae; phylum Streptophyta; class Magnoliopsida; order Vitales; family Vitaceae; genus Tetrastigma; species Tetrastigma voinierianum. The sequence continues at coordinate 81,385 of JAEQBH010002239.1, read as the reverse complement.
GACAAAGGTCAAGTCGAACCGTTGATTTTTCTTATCGCCCATGAGCTTGATTTTTGTGTTGCTTACTTATAAATAAATATGTTTCAGGTGATGATTTTCTTAAGTTAATATATGCATGCTTGATATATTAACATGTGTTGTATGAAAATGGTATACGCATTTGATACGCATCGGGCAATCTAGAACCTATAGGTGTATGCATGACAAGTAAAATCGGAGGATTGTCCAAACAATGAATTCTTTTGGAAAATTATTAAAATAGAATTATATTGGAAAGTTGTCCAAAGAATTGTGTTGGGAAATTGTCCAACAATTCACGTCGGAGGGGCCCATGAATTGTTTCGGAGAGTCACCCAACAAATTCACCTCGGAGGATTGTCCAACGTATTATATTTCCTGGAGTTGTCCACAATTAAAACAAATATTTTCTGTTTGAAGACGCATTTTCATACATGGCATAAACATGTGTGAGGGAGTCGGTGAGGACTCGAAACATGGGTTTGGGCATGTAGACATTCGAGTAGGAATCATGAATTCACTTGAATATGTGTGTTGTTTTTTTTTTTTTGTCATTGCATGAGCAATTTAGGCGAGGAGTAACCTACGAGATTATCACCATCGGGCATTGCTCATCCCGCTGAGGTGGGAAACATTTCAGGTACAAGGAGGTTCGGGAAGACAACGCTACTAAAGGCCGCTTTAAGAAGAAAGTCGGATTGTGGCTTTGATATATATTTGAAACATATTAGAATTCTTAATTTTAATATATGTTTGTATTAAGAGTGATGTAACAACTCTTGAAACAATTGCAATATAGTTGGATGTATTTTGGTGAGTATGATGTGTAGGCCAATGTGACCATTTTTACTCATATATGGGTCTCATGATATGGGACACACAGGTTTTCCGCAGGTTGACGGTGGTCAACGGGACCCCCGAGATTTGGGGCGTCACAATATTGGTACTTGGATTTTATGGAAAATCAGAAATGAAATGGATATGGCTGAGATTTTTATTAAACTTGGATCAACACTGTCGATTGGAATCAACGCATGGAATGACGCCCGTGTCGTAGCTAAAATTTTTGCATTATCGTCGGTATATTGATAAATATCACATATCCGTCAAAATGAATTATTAAACTAATATATTGTGTTTTGTGTAGTAGAGCATGTGCTTTGGAGTGATGGTTTTGTTTTAATTCCCTTAACCCGGGGAAATAGTAATATCGATGATCTAACAATGGTTGGAATCAATGGTCTTAATGCATTAATCTTTCTTCTTTCACTTTGACATTCATTTCATGAATGAATTTTAGTGACATTAAAGTAAATTCATTTAAGGTTATGATTGGTTCTTGGGAAAGTTTGAGGAAAAATATAAGAAAAATAAAATAGAGAAGAAAAGTATTAAAATTTCTAATTAATTTTAATTATTTATGATTTTCTATAAAAAAAAATTGTTATAACCATCAAACATAACAAAATCATTTTCATTGGACATTTTTTCTTTATCGCACTCTTTGAGAACCAAATATAAATTAAAATTAATAATAAGAGGGTGGTAAACTCATGTTCAATTATTATTAATATTATTAATTAGTTAAAGAAAATGAATTATTTAATTAATTATTCAGTGAAGAAAAAAAATCATAATTTACTTATAAAAAGATGAATTCTTAATCCATTTCACTACTTATAATATTGAAAGCATTTTTGCTAGTCAAAGATAAAGAGTGCATAAAAGAGATCAAGAAATGAAAAAATCAGAAGTAAAATTCAGCAATGTTACTTAAAATTTAAAAACTTAATGAAATCAAGGTTATAAATCAACCTATAATTTCTCTAAATACTAGATGTTATTTTATATGGAAAATGCTAAAAAGTATAGAAGACATTTTCTAGAAAAATAATCCATGAAAATTTTTGGGCCAAGTATTTAAGGAAAATCTGTGAATATTTTTTTTTATTATTGTGATAATTATGATTCAAGCATGAATATTTAAAAGATATAAAATATGGAAAAGATAGAAAATTACTCCTATTGAATTTTTATCCAAGATTTAGTAAATTTTAATAATAGATTTGTGGATATGAGATGATAGGATTCACTTCTTTGAAATCAAAAAGAAAGAAGATCATATTTTACCAATCTAAAATGTGAGAATTAAATAGGTAGAAATTAAGAAACCATATTAAAAGTAAAGGAAAAAAAGTACTGCCTTAAATATTTTCATGTATTTTACTTCATTGACCATTTACAAATTTAATGGAATTTATTTGAATATTATGAGAGTTAGAGTTGGAGAGTTGGACAGCAAAAGAAAATGTAATTAAATAAGGGAAAAATAAATAAAATTAAGTAAATTATTATCATATCTCAGAATTTATAGTTACCTTTTTGCTTAATTTCTAATTAATTAATACGTGTCATCCAAATAATAAATCGTTTATCTTAATGGGCAATAAAGTATTAATCAATTCAAAATAAAGTGGAGATTGTGCTAAATTAGCGATTTCCCAATGAGAATACTATTATTTTATCTTTCTTTAGGCTATCGATTACGAACCTGATCTATAAAAATCATCTCCTGGAAAGTAAAGCCTCCAATTTTTCATAACCATTTTGAGACTAAAGAAAAAAAAAGAAGAAGAAGAAGAGAGAGAGAAATAAGTAGAAATGCATTTTCTTCACTTTACCATTTTTGCCTTTGTCCACCACCATCTTTGAAGATTCAAGACAAATGTAAAGTTGATTTGCAAAGCTCGTAAACGCAGCATCATTAACAAGTCGATATCATGAAGACTTTCACTATATCTCAATCGCGAAGCAAACTTTAGAAAGATTCAAGATGCTATTGATGTATGTGGATTCAAATCAAAGTTTCCTCTGGAGTTTATCGTTCGTTCTTTATAATTTACCATCATTATTTTCGTTCACTGATCTCTTATAACTTTTTTTTTTCACTTTTATATAATTGAAATGTCAATTTATGTAAAACCCAGGAAAATTAGAAATTTTCAGGAAAAATGGAAAATAATAATAATAATAATAATAATAATAATAATAATAATAATAATAATAATAAATTACCACGTGTGGGGCTCCAGTAAACTAAAATTCTCTAGATCTCATATGATGAAATGAACTTCATCGTTGGATTCGTCTCACGAAATCTAGTTACCCAGAAAATTTTTGTTGAATTTCGAGACAATCAGATTTTTCATGATTTTCAAGGTAACGGGAGTCTAGTGACTTCCAGGAATGAGATTTTTATGAGAATTTCGAGAGTTAGGAAATAATTTAAGTTAAGTTCATTTAAAATAAATTGAACTTGAATCGGAACTAAAAATAAATTGTTTCAAGGTAGGAATGGATCCGAGAGAGGACCGCTTGACACGTGGTGCTTTAAGAGCCACTCATCAACTTAAGTCAAGATAGACTAAAGGAGAGAAGAAAGAGGAAAAGATCATTTTTTGGGCTTGTACCCGGAAGTGAGATAGGAGAAGAGAGAGTGTAGAGAGAGAAGCTCCAACTTCTCTCTACAATCTATAGAGATCGGGTGGTCGTCTTCCAACCGGCCAAAGTTTAAAGTCGGAGTACTCGGCAAGGGCTACATGTGGATACCATAAAATCCAAGTTTCTCCAAGGTTTCGCGAGGAAGGTTCAAGAAGTCGAAAGCTGTGGGTTCAGAAAGTATTCGCGAAACTTCCTCGGGTCCTTGCTCACGATTCAAGAGGTAGGGATTCTTCTTACTTTAGTTTATTTTCCATTCTATGGGCTATTTGGTTGAGTTTTAATGCCCTAAGGGGTTGTTTGGCCGTTTTTTGCCCTAAGGGGCTGTTTGGCAAATTAATGGGTTATGTGAATAGTGTCATGTTTTGAACCTATGTGATGCCCAGTATTTGGGGCTGATTTTCGGTTAGAAAAAGGGAGAATTTGGACTAGTATCCTTAAAGGGAATTGTAGCCATATCTGAGAACATGATGATGACTTTTGAATCACCCAAATTGGCAAGTTGTAGTGCATTTTCGGCGCCATAAAGCCCATACTGTTTTAGCCGAATCTATTGTCAGTTTTGGGACTGATTTCCGGTTGGGAAAAGTGAGAATTTGGACTAGTATCAACCTAGTCAGTGTACTTCATCTCCCAGAACTTGATGTTAGGCTTTTGAATCACGAATCAGACCTCTATAACTCAAGTTATGGTGCATTTTCTAGGACTAATACAACTTAGAATTTGTTTAATGATTTGTGTGTCGATTTTTCTGATTGTTCATGATTGCATTATGTTGCTTGAATTGAGTGATATGCTTGGTTGAAATTATTAGTGAGTCAAATTGTCTGCGTTCTAATGGTTTGGCTTGTGATGTGTTTGTATTATGGAATGAGTCATTCTACTGACGATTGTAAGCTATTTATGGACGTAGTGTCACAACTAAGCCTAGAGTATAATGTAAGTCATTGTGATTGGTGATGACTTGTAGATGTCAATATGTGTATAATATGTTAGCATGTATTGTGATTTATTTGAAATTGTATGTTAATTGATATGATTATCCAAATGATGCATGAGTATTATGCATGGTTTAAAATGTCCGTATAGCACTCATCATATCTATGGCATGGTATAAGCATGGAATTGCATAATTGCATTTCATATACAAGGGACATAACATTAAGTGATCAGTATGCGATCATAATCATTCAAATCATTCTGAGTGGTGATGACTGTTGTACTGGACCTCACATCATGGAGTCTCACGGTGCATTCATAGCTTTGAATAAAGTTGTTGCTCGGAGCGCCCGTGCTTTGAATGCGGTTTATCGGAGGCGTGTGATTTTGAATAAAGCATTTATCGAGAGGCACATCGATGCTTTTGAATAAAGTTGTTTATCAGAGATTTTTCAATGGCTTGAATAAAGAGGTTTATCGGAGGATGTCCAATGAGTTTTAAAAACAAAAAACTTTGTTTTGGATAAAGGGTCATTGGGTGAAACACCAATGACAAGTTTTTACACTTGGCATAAGCATGTGTGAGGGAGTTGGTGAGGACTCGTGTTAAAGGCATGAGGTGAGTGACACTTCATTCATAGCATAGGCATTCAAAGTAACCTTATTTTGCCGAATGTTTGGTTGCTATTGAACATGGTATTGCATGTGCACTTAGGTGGGGAGTAGCCTTTGGGGTTACCCTACGGGTGTTGCTCTGGCCAGATCATGGGACCCTATATGGAGTGGATGGCGCTCACAAGGCCCTGATTATGAAGAGAGTCGAGGTTGTGGCTTGTAATTAATTTTTTTGTGAAGAAGCTTGGAACAGACTAATTCTAGCTTATATTTTGTGTAAAAAGAATTGTAAAAAAAATACTTTGGAACAACCTTATTCTAATTTGTAATATTTGTGTTGTAATTAAACTTGTAAGGACTATGGTAATTAGTATTGTACATTCTGTAGTGTGGATGAGTGGGCTCAGATAGGCCACTTCCACTTCTAATTGGACCCGGTGAGGTCATTGTATTATATTGGGCCATGTTGCCAGGTTTTTTTTGTACATGTTTTATTTTAGGTAGAGCTCCCTGTACAAAGGAGGCTCTGTCTGATTTTCGTTAAATCATTGGTCCTAGAAAAGGGGACATGATGGTGTGGTATCGGGTTACCCGACATCCATGAGTCTTCCACAGGTTGACGGATTGTCAACAGACCCTCGGGTTTTGGGGTGTCACACTAGGAATAGCTAAGCTTCTGACCATAGTAGATCTCCTTAATGTTGTTTCTTCATGGGGAACTTGTTGTTTAACCGAATGCTCAATCGTTTGTTCAACGTTTTGTTGTTCCTCGATAATCGATCTGACTCAAAGTTTGTGGTTCTTGATTCTTTGGTTGTCTTATACCCGTTTCTACCTCATGGGTATGTATGATAGTCAATTTATGACTTGAACCAGAGGTTTGAGCTTGATAGTGATCTCTTTCAGACAATGTGTCATGATTTGACCACTCCCACCGATTAAGTCATTCTCAAGAAACTTCACGTTTCTTGACTCCACAATCCTAGTGGTGTTAGAAGGACAATAGAATCTATAGCCCTTGGAATTTTCAGCATATCCAATGAAATGCCAACTAATAGTCCTTGGGTCTAGTTTCTTTTCTTATGAATTATAAATCCTTACTTTAGACGAGCATCCCCATACGCATATATGTCGCAAACTAGTTTTCCAACCTTTGAATAACTCAAATGACGTCTTTTGGACAGCCTTGGTTGGAACCTGATCAATTATATATGTTGTCATCTTTAGTGCTCAATCCCTAAGAATTGAGGTAGATTAACGTTACTCCTCATACTCCTTACCATGTCCATTAAGGTTCGGTTTCTTCTTTCCGCCACACCATTTTGTTCCAAAGAACCAAGCATGGTGTATTGGGTAACAATTTCATGCTCTTGAAGAAACCTAGCAAATGGACCCACAATTAACATTCTTTGTGTACCTACCATAATTACTCTCCTCTATAAAACCTCCACTATCTTTGTTGCTTCTCACATTGCTTCTCTACTTCGGCCTTAAATACCTTAAAGGTTTCCAGCGCTTCGTCCTTAGAACGAAGCAAGTACAGATACATGTAACGTGGGTAGTCATCAATGAAGGTGATGAAGTATTTCGGATCATTCCCATCCATATCAGGACAACAAATGTCTGTATGTATGATTTCTAAAAAATGTTTACTCCATGTTGCACCCTTTTTTGACTTGTTAGTTTGCTTTCCCTTAATGCAATCCAAACATGTTTCAAAGTCAGTAAAGTCCAAGGCACTGAGTACTCCTTCATTCACTATCCTTTTAATTCTCTGAATGGAGAAGTGTCCTAATCTCCGGTGCCATAATAAGGACGATTCTTCATTCATAACATTCCTTTTAATTCGAGTTAAACTTAATGAGTTATAAACATTATTATCTTACACAAATGTATTGAATAGAGACCATGCTTTCAGTACTAGATCAATAACTACAATTTAATTAAAAAATTAAAACCAGTATCTGAAAAGTTACAGGAGATTCCAAACGGTACGAGGGCTGATACTGAAATTAAATTCCTAGAAAAACTAGGAACATAAAAGGTCTTCTCTAATTGCAAAATGAAGCCACTCGATAACTCCAAACTGCAAGTGACAATGGCTTCCACATGTGAGCTTCTCCCCTTGTTCCATGAGTAGTCTTTCCTTCTCTTGTACACACATGGTCAAGAGTTCATTAATTGACCATTTATCCTTGTGTGTGTTATATGAGATCTTGAATGGACTATATTGAGGGGGTAAGGTGCACAAGATGTAGAGAACAAGGAATGGCTCGGGCATGGATACTTCCAAAGACTTCAATTGAGCCGAAATGTCCATCATGCGCATGATATGATCATCCACTCCTCTAATTCCAATGAGCCTTAGGGACAAGAATTGAATTATCAAAGTGCTTGCGAGGATTTGGTTTATCAGTTTAACCAAGCACTCATCTATTGCCTTTTAGTGATCCCTTACTTTGACATGCTTCTCAATTAAGTCACGTATTGCCAGCAAATATGTGTGTCTTCTGAACATAATGGAGGTGGGTTGGACCTATCCGTTGTTAAGTAAGTCTCATGGCATCTGGAGTGTTGGTCGTTGTGATGGCCGATGGCTCATCCTTCCTAATAGCATAGTCAAAGTCCATGCACCCTAAATGGAGTAAGACTATCTTTCTCTAGACCTTATCTTTATCTCCCTTAAGCTCGGGAATTTCCAACTTAATATCGAAGTAGTTTGTAGATTGAATAACTGCAAAGTAAGAAAATGTAATCAATAATGTGTTGAGGCTACAAACTTGATGTATGTGAACCAATGGAACATGTGAACCAAGGTACAAGACTTGCATGTGGACAAAAGTCTCATGCAATTAGGTTTAAGTCGGTTATCCCTTACGATAAAACTATTGGATTATTTTCCTATTCTCAATTCCTGTGGGTAGATTTAGAATAATAATTCAATATTTTATCCTGATTAATCAAAAAATTTAACCACATATTTTCTTAAATTAATCACAATTATGTTATAGAGTGATCATCCTTAATATAAATTTTTATTAGTCAACATGTTGTGGCTATTGTTAATCAATGAAATTTATGGATCACCTAACATATAGGAACTTAAAGAAAAAGAAAATTATTCTTATAATGCAAGACCCGAGAAATTCCAATTTCTAGAATAAGGGCAAAATCGTAATTTTGATTATAAAATTGTAATTTCGGTTAAAAATCCGTAATTAATTCTCTAGATCTCGGATGACGAAAAGGATTGTACCGTTGCGAATATCTCACGAAATCTAGTTATGTAAATTTTGTAATTTTTTAAAGGACAATTTAGATCGACACGTTTTTCGGACAGCAGCGTTTCGGTTCGAAGTAAGCGATTTTCAATCTGACAGAAAGTCATATATAACACGTACTCATGTGCCATAAGTGGTAGTGGTAGAAATGATGAAATGGACCGAGATAGTGCCGAATATCCAAATCTGAAATAAGGGGACATAAAAGTCATTTTTTGAAAGTTTAAGTCACTAAATGACAAAAGCTCAAATAATTCATTCATCTCCACATTTCCAAATGCAAAAAGCGTGGATTTGGGAGAAGACTGTGCTTGATTTAGAAGTTTTAGAGAGAAGGAGCAGCTTCTCTGCAGAAATGCGGGACGATCCCGATCGTCGGCGGTCTTGGGCGAGAAGGGAAAAGCGTTCTGCGCAGAGCGGGCTACGTGGCTGGGATCAGAGTTCTTCAAACTCCTTGAGGTAGGGGTTTCTCCCTACTTGTGTTTTATTCCCATTTTAAGTGTTTTTCGATGTTTCGGTTGGTTTGAGGTCGTGAGGGGCCGTTTGATCGGTCCCAAAACTTAGGACCGAATTGTTTGAATTTATTGAAACCCAATGGTGAAACAGTGGCTGTTACGGGCTGTTTGGGTGTTTTAAATTCATAAAATTTGCTTTAAATCATGTATTGATAATGAGGCCGGGGGAATGGGTGTATGGTCGGTCTGAGCATGGGACGGGTGTGGAATTGTTTTAGATTTTTTTGAATGGTAGTGAACCTGAGAGCGTAGTGAGGCATTGTGTTGATTGTGCATTAAATTCTATTTTGGTGATGGGAGGCAGGAATGGGAATGGAAATCGGTTCCACCAAGGAACCGATGTAGGAAGTGGTACGCTTTCGTGGACAGCCACTTGCTCCCCCAGGACCTTAAGCTTGATTGGTTGTATGAAATGGACCATAAATGGCAAATTTGTTTTGGCATGAATTGTTTGATGTAGATGGCTTGGTATGCGTGAAATAGATAGGTTAAGACATTATTGTAATGTGTTAATTTACAATGGCGCGCAATTACTTGGAATTAAATTGTGTTGTAGCCATTGGAGATGATTATGATTTAACCAGTTAGGCTAAATTAGGTGATGATTGATGTGGTGAATTACATGCGATGTAATTGTAGTTGATTGAAAATATGCATATTGACATATTGTGTATATGATTTTGAAAATGGAATATGCATTTTCATATGCCTTTGAGTAACCTAGAATTAGGTGTGAGTGCATGACAAGGTATTTTGTAAAAGCGGATATGGTTGCGAAAGGAATTTCACGAGGATGATATTCGGGAGGGGTGGGTTGGGGAGATGGGCCCAGCGGATCATTTCGGATGAGGACCATGGCTGTTTGAGCTCACCTAACAATTCACCTCGGGTAGTCCACGTATTTGTACGAATATTTCGGTAGTATATTTTCAAGAACAAAGTTTTTTTGAAAATGATTATTTTACCATCCCACTGACTTTGTAAGTGAGTGAGTGGTGAGGACTCTTGACATGGGAGCGATCATGTAGACATTCAGTAGGATCATGTATTTACTTGAGTGTGTGTTTAACTGGGCATTGCATATGCACTTAGGTGGAGAGTAACCCATTTAGGGTGATTCCACTCTTTTGGGCTGCTTTCATACAATCGATGGATTATATTTTTCAGTACGGGGGCGCTCGAGAAAGAAAATTCATTTTGAAGAAGCAGTTCATGATTTTGATGGTTTGGACATAACATGTATTAGACTTGTAGATGTTAATATATGTTTGTATAAAAAGTGTAATCAACTATTAAATTATTGGGGAGATAATTGGATAATAGTTATGATATTTGATTTTATAGTATTAACATAAGCTTCAGAGGCATTTTTACTCATCTTTGGGATTATATTGGGCATTTTGGGACAGTACATGAGTATTGTATTTGGGTAGACTCTCCGTGATACAAAGGAGACTGCGATTTAGTGGCGTCGGGCGGCGACATCCACTTGTATTCGGGTTGACGGGTAGTCAACGGACCCGGATCGGGCGTCATAGCTTAATTATCGAGCTTAGGTATACGAATACCTGGGCTCGGGTTGGGTATTCATCACCACTAGGTAATTGATGTAGAGTATGGGTATATGGAAACCTATGGATAGAAAATTTGGGCTGAGGCCATGGTTGAGGAAGAGCATCACCACTAGGTGTGGTTTGATGTTGAGTTTAGGTATGGGATTACCTAGGAAAATCATGGGACAAAACTAGGACACTACGTGCACGTGTGTTGATGTGTTTTGTGTGATTTGGTGAATTGTTGTGTGTTTGATGTGTATAACATGATTTGTAATGTGTTATAATGTTGTGTGCTTGGTGATTAGCACATGAATGTGTAGAAAACTTTTTGAGTGGTACAATGTACAAAACTGGAATTGAAAATGAAGGAAAATAAATTTTTAATAAATTTATTAGATGAGAATTGAAGAAAATTTAATTTTAGAGTTTCTTGTGTAGAAGAAAATTAAATAAATCATTTTACAAAATTTATTTGGGTTGTTGAAAATGAGAAGAAATATTAAAGTAAAGAAAATAAATTTTTTGTTAAATTTATTTGGTTATATGGAGAAGGAAATAATTTTCTATGATTTTACAAGTTGTAAAATTGAAGAAAAATGGAAGAAAATAAATTTTTATAAATTTATTTGAGTGGAGGAAAAAAACATTTTAGTGAAAAACTGGAAAACGAAAATAAATTTTATAAATTTATTTGGTTATAGTGAAAAATAATTTTCTAAGGTTTTATATGGAGTAAAGCGAAGAAAAATGAAGAAAAATAATTTTTTAGGAATTTAATTGAGTGTCCAAGAAAATGAAAAAAAAAATGATTTTAGTGATTTTTTGTGATTTTTTTCCGCTGATGGAAATGATTGAATATATATATATATATATTTATAAGGAGAAGCGAAAAAAAATGCGTAGCGAAAAAGTGAAATGGGCTCACGCCCATTTGTATTCTGAAAAAATATTGTATTGCGAGCAAGTGAGAGTAGGGCGTATTTGCGACATCTGATTGTATTGTGGCCAGGCACAGGTTGGATGAAAGATTGTATCGCAATAGAGGCTAGCAGGCTGGGTATTATATCGCAATATACCTCGATATTATTGTGATGCGGGGGCGAGGCAAGGGTGGGGTACGTATCGCGATACAACTTGATAAACTGCGACCTGACACGACAGCATTGCTGCTGACATGGCACGGGAGTTGGGCACGTGGGTGGCCTTGGGAACGTGCCTTCGGTCTCGCTCGACTGATTTTGGCCGGTTCGACTCTGTATTTTACTCTGAGTCGATTTTGGACATTGTTCGTGAACTCGGTTCATGAACACTGTTCATCTAGAATTTTCGAAAAAAAATAATTTAAATTTAACTAAAATAAAATAAAATCAAATAAAATTTGATAAAATTTTCGAAAAATAAAATTTTCAAAAATAAAATTTTTTGAAAATAAAATTTTGTTGAAAACAATATTTAAATGCAAAATTCATTGCGTATACACTGAGTTATGTGTATGATTAGTGTCTCGGGATATATTTATGCCTTAGAATCTTTGTATTGGACTAACTACCATTTGAAATCGTAATTGCGGTAGTTGCGTTGGAAGTTATATGCATGGTATGTCATTATAGGAAAAATTGAATGCTAAGGTTTAGGCCCATGTTGTAGGGATATGGATAATGAAATGAGCAAGAAGCAGAACCTTATTGGGAAGATAAATGAATTAGTGGTTGGAAGTTAGCGCCACTTAGAAAATGAGCAGTCGGTTTCGCAGTCATCAAATCTACTAGTAATTGGCATGTGCATTGCTAGTTAGCCGAAATAATACATGAATCATTGCCATTTGACATAAGTAGATGGCTAGTAGAGCGGGGGCGTGGGGGCGTCCAGTCTTTGATCGAGGCATAATCGAGTGTTTGATCGACGGACTTTGTCGGTACGTAAAGTATTCACGGCCAAATCTTTATAGCCGCCGGTGGTATAAGCGGTGGAAGCCGGAAGATCTAGTAACCTCCAGAGGTTTAGGGCGCATCATCCTCCGACATTCACAGGGGGAGGAGACCAGATGGTGACAGACCATTGGTTTATGCAGATCGAGAAGGTGTTAGAGGCCATGGAGGTTACCTCTGACACGACCAGGATTAGACTAGCTGCGTTCTAGCTAGGGGATGAGGCCTATATATGGTGGAAATGGGCAAGGACCTCTAGAGACCTTAGAGGAGCCGTTGTACGTGAGCTCTCCCCTAGGGATTAGGGCGAGAATAGGGATGATATGTCGAGGTTGCGAGTTAGAGATCTCGAGGACTCTACTCACAGTGGACTTGAGGATCATGGACATGTCAGAGTACGAGGTCATCCTGAGGATGGAGTGGCTGATAGATTACAGGGTCGTTATCGATTGTAAGTGTAGGAGGATTACCACCTACACGTAGGCGGTACTCCTGTGGTATTTCAAGGGGGACAAGCATGATATTTTGCCCCGGGAGCGATATCACGATTCCAGAAGTGTCGGGGGCGGTTAAGCGGGTTGGCTCATGAGCCTTACCTAGAGACGAAGAAATCGGAGCTTAGATCTACCTCGAGTAGTATGCAGTATGGATGATGTTTTCGGATGCTTCACAGGACTACCTCCACAGTAGTAGACTTTGGTATCAGTTACACCACGGTGCTACACTCATCTCTATGACCCGCATAGGATGGCCTTAGATTGAGTTGCGGAACTCGGAGTCCGATGAGGGGCTATTAGGCAAGGGGTTCATTAGGTAGAGCACTTCTGCATGGGCGCTCGGGTTCTAATTGCGAAGAAGAAGGGCAAGACCCTTATTTGTGCATTGACTTCTGAGCCGGTTGAACGAGGTTACGATCAGAATCGATGCCCGTTCACAGAGGATTGGCGATTGTTTGATGGAGTTGAGAGGAGTCGCGATCTATTCCAAGATAGACCTCACGCCTTTGGTTATCTGTCAATTTGAGGGTTAGGGATACGGATATCCCTAAGACAGCGTTTAGGACGCGTTATGGGCATTATGAGTTTATAGTGATGCCCTTTTTGGATTGACGAATGCGTTAGTAACATCCACGGATCTCATGCATAGGGTGTTCCAACCCTATCTAGATCAGTTTGTGGTATTCTTCGTGGATGACATTTTGATCTCCCAGTCAGAGTGGGAGCATGAGTATCACTTGAGGATTGTTTCACGATTAAGAGAGACCATCGGTTATGCGGCTGGCTCACTAAGTGCGAGTTTTAGCTTACTGAGGAGAGATTTTGGGACACGTGGTGTCAGCATCAGGAGTGTTGGTCGACCTAGAAAAGGTTGAGGCAGTGATGCGTTGGGAGAGACCGAATGTCAATCTTTGAGATATGAAGTTTCTTGGGATTGGCTGGATATTACTGGAGATTCGAGAATGGGCTGAAGTTGTCCATTCGGGGCAGGATTGTAGGATTTCTCCTATGGGACATGACTCCATGGTTGGGACGGCCTTGGCCATAGAGAGAGAAATCGAGAATACTTGGAACACTCGGGATACGGTTGTTGGTAACAAGAGGGAGGATCAGCTTTCTCCTAGTTCGGAGAAGGGGCAGAAGACTTCTGCTTCACACTAGTTTCAGGACTAGGACCAGGATTGAGCATGAGTGAAGGGATTGCCCCCCGGAGACCGAGGGATCCCGAGGCCTTGGGACAATGCGATCGATTAGCTGTAGAAACGAGGGGAGAATATACGGTTCATTCCTCCACACCTAGTACCGGTCGAGAGAACCGGTTCCCCGATTTCGGGGTGTTGTACAAGCACTCCCAGCTTAACCACAGATAAGGCGGAGGGGGCCGAGTGTGGGTCGAAGTCGAGGACGGATCGAGTTGATTGCGCGGAAAAGTGGTGTGGACCTTAGAATTAGTAGACCTATTGGTTGATGATTGTCAGACTTGACATGGATGAGTTGACAGCCATCGGGTTGTCAGTAATTGGGACCTTAGCCGGGTTGTCATAACCGACACGGCCTTGGATTTGGGCTTAAAGGTTAAGACCTTTTGAGAAGCCATGTATAGATGTTCTTCCCTAGGGTGTAGGGTGAGAGTTGACCTGATAGGAGTCGGGAGTGACTCGAGAGGAAAACACAAGGTCAGGTTATCACGCAGACTTAGAGTCGAGTGATAGGAGTCGGGAGTGACTCGAGATGAAAACACACGGACATGGTTGTCATAGCGGGTGAGTTGAGTGTTAAATTCGGAGGTGACTCGAGGTTTGGATACCCTTTTGGAAATTGCATTGGGTGTTGTTGAGTTAGCGAGAGGGCTCGGTAAATGGATGTATTCATGACATGGACTAGATTGCCGATCCATTGGATTGTCGATGGTGTGACCTTGGAGAGGTTAATGTGCGGAGTTCGTGTTATATGGATTTACATCACGGGTGTTAGGGCATGTTGCGAACATGTGTCACGGATCATGGGGTAGAAGTTAATTGCCCTTGAGTAGATTCACTTCTGACAACGAGTTAACGGGCGAGTGTCTGAATGGAACCATATGAGGCATTGTATGGGAGGCCATGTAGATCACCGTTATGTTGGACCTGGTGGAAGAGAGCTCCATCACTGGTTCTGATCTGATTAGAGACACCTCTGAGAAGGTGAGCTTGATACGATAGCGTCTTCTCATGGCTCAGAGCCGGAAGAAGAGCTATGCTAATGTGCAACGTCGACCCTTAGAGTTCGAGTTTAGTGATCGCGTTTTCTTGAAGGTGATGCTTAAGAGAGAGCGATGATTAAGGCAAACACGGGAAATATCGCAGAGTTTGGTGGGCCTTTGGGAATGCTGAGAGGATAGACAAGCACATTGCGTACCGGTTGGCACCGCCCGACATGCAGTGTCTGGGTGTTTCACGTCTCCATGCTCAGAAATATCTCGGATCCGGCTCATGTGGTACGTTGGGAACGATTGAGTTGCCACGAATGGGACCTTCGGAGGGACTAGTGTGTGCATTGTTGATAGCCGTGATCGGGTTTGCGGCGCCAAAGCCAGTGAGGCTAGTGTTGGTACTATGGAGGCACTATGGAGTGGAGGATTCTACATGGGAGCGCGAGGACACGATGCGGGCCACTTATCCCTTCTTGTTTAGGGATGAAGTCGTAAAGTTAGTCGTTTAAATTTAAGCATTTGTTTGTCATGTTAGAGTGCGCGTTGCATATGCATGTCTTGTGGTGTGATTGTCCTGATTTCGAGACAAAATTCCTTTTAAGGAGAGAGGAGAATGTAAGACTAAATTCCAATTTACGAATAAGGGCAAAATCGTAATTTTGATTACAAAATTGTAATTTAAATTAAAATCAAGTAATTAATTCTCACAGATCTCGGATGGCCGAAGCGGATTATACGTTGAATTGTCTCACAAAATCTAGTTATACGTAATGTTCGTAATTTTCCGAGACGGTGTTGGAATTGGCCACGTTTTTCGGCATCGCGTTTGGTACCATAAAAAGCGATTTTCGGTCACGTGAAGTCACATATAACACGTACTCATGTGCCATAAGTGGTAAGAGTAAGAAATGATGATGAAAATGGACGGCCGAGATAGTCAGAGATATCAAATCACAAATGAAGGGACATAAAAGGTCCCATTTTTTTGAAGTTTAAGTCACTAAATGACAAAGCTCAAATAATAGTGTTTCATAAAGCATTTCAAGCGAAGCTTGGATTTGGGGAGAAGACTGTCTTCGATTTAGAGAAGTTTTAGAGAAGGAGCAACTTCTCTCTGAAATGCGGACCATCCGGCAGTCGGCGGTCTTCGGGCGAAGGAAAACGTTCTCACAGCGGGGGCGGGCTGCAGCGTGGACTCGGGATCGGGAGTTTCTTCCAAACTCCTTGAGGGTAGAGTTCTCCCTACTTGTGTTTTATTCATTTAAGTGTTTTTCGATGTTTCGGTTGGTTTGAGGCCGTGAGGGGCCGTTTGATCGGTCCCAAAACTTGGGATCGAATTGTTTGAATTTATTGAAACCCAATGGTGAAACAGTGGCTGTTACGGGCTGTTTGGGTGTTTTAAATTCATGAAATTGCTAAATCATGTATTGATATAATGGCGGGAATGGGCCGTATGTTGATCCTGAAACATGGGACGGGTGTGAAGTGTTTTAGATTTTTTGGACCCGGTAGTGAACCTCCATAAACTATCGGTAGGCTGTATCATTGGAATTTATGCATTAAATTCTATTTTGGTAGTAGGAGGCCGGAAATGGGAATGGAAATCGATTCCACCAGAGTGGGCTTGATATAGGAAGTGTGAGAACATGCGTGGACAGCCCACTTTGCTCTGTTTGGGGCTGTAAAAGCTTTGATCCCAATTTGTATGAAATGGACCATAAATGTGCCATTTATTTTGGCATGAAAATTGTTTGATGTGAGAATGGCGGTATGCGTGGAAATAGATAGGTTAAGACATTGTTAGCAATGTGTTAGTCTGATAGCCTTAATTACTTGGAATTAAATTGTGTTGTAAGCCATTGGAGATGATTATGATTTGCTCAATTGAGCTAAATTGGGTGATGATTGATGTGGTGAATTACATGCGTGTAATTGTAGTTGATTGAAAATATGCATATTGACATATTTTGTAAATGATTTTGAAAATGGCATAATGCATTTTTTACATGCCTTCAGGTAACCTAAATTGGGGTGTGAGTGCATGTGAGAATCTTTTGTAAGCGGATATGGTTGCGAAGGAATTTCCGCGAGGATGATATTCGGAGGTGGGTTGGGAGATGGGCCAGCGGATCATTTGGATGAGGACCATGGTATTTGAAGCTCACTAGCAATTCACCTCGGAGAATAATTCCCATATTTGTCACAGGAATATTTGTTAGTATATTTTCAAGAACAAAAGTTTGTTTGAAAATGATTATTTTCTCATACATGGCGGCAGAGTATGGTGAGTCGGTGAGGACCCGTGACATGGGGTGATCATGTAGACATTCAAGCCGGATCATGTTTTGCCCAGACGTGTGTTTACTTTGGAGCATTGCATATGCATAGGTGAGTAACCCATTTAGGGTGATTCCACTCTTGGGCTTTTGCTTCGCCGCATCGAGGATTATATTTTTAGTCTGAGGGCGCTCGAGAAGAAAATTCATTTGGAAGGCAGTTCGCGTTTTGATGGTTTTGGACATAACATGTATTAGACTTGTAGATATTTAATATATGTTTGTACTAAGTATAATCAACTATTGAATTATTGGGAGATAGTGGAGAATAGTTGATATTTGATTTTATGAGTATTGGTTTATGAGCCCCGAGGTAGTTTCTCGTATTTGGGGTTATATTGGGCTATTTAGGGACAGGTACATTACCAAATCTTTGTATTTAGGTAGAGCTCTCAGTACAAAGGAGACTCTGCCGTCCACCTAAAGTGGCGTCGGGTAACCCAGAGCATCACTTGTATTCAGCGAGTTATTGGGTAGTCAAAGGATTTGAGGATCAGGCGTCACATATAATGTCTCAGATAGAAGACTTTTTTATTCATGTCAAATGTGGCTAAAGGAAACCATCGTTAAATTAAATAATAAATAGGCATGTAGCCTAGTGGTAGAGTGGGTTCTGTTTGGCTAGATTAGAAATCCCTTTGTGTTAGAATTTTAGCTATTTGGTCTGGTTCCATTATATATGTGGGCACCAAACGGGACACTAATGTCGATTCGGACCCACTTCCCGGCATACCGTCGGAAAAACAAGTGTTACCTCCTGCGAGACCAGTGCCGGCCACCATCGGAAAACCGAAGGGTGCGCCGCCGACAATGCCGGCTGCTTGCGAAAAAACAAAACTTGGGCCACACAAGAGGAAAAAATAAATAAACAAATTCCATGATATGCAAGCGAGTCATACATGCTGATATAAAATGTTGAAGTTAACATCAAATTCAAAATCGAAGGCGGAAGTATACTTACAGTAGTATTTACAAAACAAAGGAAAAGAGTGATTAGGACTTACATTATTTACGCCTCCTTCAAATCACGATGATGTGGACACTTGAAAGAGGAATGAACAAAGGCGCCTAAAAAAGGTAACAAATTTGGCCATTTATAAGGAATTTCCATCATAATTCCTTTAATTGTTGAAATACGTGTAAAAACGTTTAAGGCCTGAATTAATGTTTGAAATTCGTTATAGCCTTATTGTCAAAACCATTAAAGCCTGAACGGTAGATAAATTAATATGGACCACTCAATTTCTCTCTCAATTTTTTTTCTTAATGAGAGAACGGTCATAAAAGGAAATTTAACATTTGGTTCTTGGGAACTAACAAGGAATTAAAAATGACAATGTTTTAAAAACCGGATCGATCATTGAACCGAAAAATTTATCGGTTCATGGTTCAATGGTTGGACCTATGGTCAAACCATGGTGGAACGGGTGATATTATAAATATAATTTCTATTTTATTAAAATAAAATATTTTTTAAAAATAATTAAATAAAATTCAATAATACTTATTTTATCATTTTTATAAATGTATTAATATTTTATATTTGTATTGAATAAAATATAGATAATATTTAAATATAGGAATATATATTAAAATAGAAAAAAAGTGGTATATTTATACACAATGTAAGAATATATGTAAGAACATTTTTAGCATATGGAAGTTTTATTCTCAAAGTTTACAACAAAAGATGTCATAACAATCGATATTTGGCTTTATCCCATTTTATGTTCCAAAAATGGGTTATAGCACAAAAAAAAAAAAAAATTCCCCTTAAAAAATAATTTAATAATGATAATAAATTATTAATTTATAGAAAGTAAATTTGTTAAATTAGAAACCAATCATTTTAAGAAATTAGATCGGGGCAGTGAACGAAAAGATGTCGGTTCATGGTTTGCTTTAGTAAACAGAGTGACATAATAAATATATAATTTATATTTTATTTAAATTAAAAATAATTTTAAACTATATAATTAATTATATTTAAGATATTATTTGTCCTAATTTTATATAAAATTAGATTTTCAAAATTTATTAATATATAATACTCAAATAGAAAACTATATTTAAAATGAAAGAAAATCATGAATATAAATTCATATTAAATCAATATTTATGTAAATATATAATGTTTTTTTCAGGAATATAAAATATAATATTAATTTAGTTTTTTTAAATTATAATGTTAATTTAGTTAGTTGCTTTTTTGAAACAATTTAGTTAGTTTATTAAATCGATGTAATGTTAATTTATTAAAATTTTTAATTAAAGCAGTAATTTAATGGCGTGATTTATATTAAATGGATATTATATAGTATTAATCTGTTAAGTGGCATGATTTATATTAAATGAATATTATATAATGTTAATTGTTATAAATTTTCACAATTAAATATAGTGGCTCAAAGTCCTAGCGTTCGTCCTTTTCAGTTTCAAGTGAAGTAATTGACACTTGACTTTCAATAGTTGGCTTATGCTCCACTCACAATACCAATCCCACATCGGTAATGAATTGGAAAAAAAAATGATTTTATAATAATTTTTGAATCACAACGGTATCAAATTGGTTTGGGCCTATTAAGGACATGTTTAATTTAAAACAATCCTTTTGATTTTGTTGGCAACCCACATCATGCTCGATCCTCAAAACCGGGCGGTTCGATTTTAAAAGGTGAGTCCACCATCATTGTAAATCAATTTTTTAAATATCTTAATTTATTTCTTTAGATATATTACTATATAAAAGAATATATAAATATATAATAAATAATATTTAAAACACAACCTATAATTCAAAATCATTGAGTTACATTTAATATACCGATCTATAGCAGTAACAAAAAGAAATAATACATTGGATTTGACTATATTTTTCTTTCTCTTTCTTTTTTCTACTTACTTTAATTTTCCTTTTTTGATTTTACATTCTCCCCTCAAATTTTTTTAGGAACCAAACAAGATCATTGAGTTACATCAAATAAATTGATCTTTAATTCAAGTTACTCAACCCAAGCCCAACTTAATCTTATTTTTAAAAATTATCAAGATCAAATTAAGCTTAATCTCAAGTAAAATCTAACCATACCATACCCTATGTTTGATCATTTTTTTTTTCCTGATTATTTGACATAATTGTCTTGTAAAAGTGGAGGGTCAGCTGCTACCTTCAGAAATGTGGGGAAGTTATATAACAGCACAGAGAAGAAGTTTAGAAAATGAAGAAAGTGGGTTTGTATTTGATGGAGGTGTTGTAGAAGGGAGTGGCAAAGTCTTCTTAGGAAGAGCTTGGGGTGATTATTCAGGAGTCATTTCAAAGAACAAAATTTTGAGGTCAATGTTATGCTTCAAGGACGGGATGATTGGAACAAGTCTACGTAGGTACCTTATACTTATACTGCTACTTATTTTGTTTCGATTTTGGTTTGAGATATGAATTTGGTCTCAAACTAATACAAATTTAAAAAAAAAATGGAAACGAAAATAATGCACAAACTAGTGCATCTAGGCTGTGTTGGAATACACATCATCAAAGTCGTAGTGTAATCAGTGACTACGGATTTAATTTAAAATCCGAATCCGTAGTCGTAGACTACGGCTTTAACGTTATTAATAATAAAGATTGTTTTGGGCACCTAAGGCACAACGGCTTAGACATGTTCTTGTTTATTTTGTTTTGGTCTTAGTCGAAGATGGGAATTTCTCCCAGAAGCTAATATAAATTTTAAAAATACTTAAATACTTTGACTTGAAATAATGTCCAAGCTAATGTGTTTGAGTCACATTAAAATACAAATCATTAAAGTTATAGTCAGTGACTATGGCTTTGATTTTTTTTAAAAGAAATTTAAAGTCATAGTCTATGATTATGACTTTAACTTAAAATCCAAATTTGTAGTCATTGACTACGACTTTAAAGTTATTAATAAAGATTGTTTTTGGCACCTAGGGCACAATAGCTTAGACATGTACCTTGTGACGCCCCAAATTCCGGGGATCCGTTGACTACCCGTCAACGCTGAAACGCTCGATAATGGGAGTGACATGACATCTCTCACGAAAATCGGGCGAGTCTCCTTTCAGGCAGGGAGCTCTGCCTTAGTACATAAACTTGTCCCAACACATCCAACGACCATGAGGTCGAATGAGGTAAATAATGGCCACTTAGGCCCACTGCATCATCACTCAACTTAATGCGATCCCAGCCAAATACATATCTCATGGTTCAAGGTTTGATAATTCACTCTTACAAACCTTACCAACAAAATTCTAGAATTCTAATACATGTATACATAATAAAACCAAAGCCACAACAGATTTTCTTCTAAAGCGGCCTCTATAATAGGCCGTCTCCTCGTCAGTTCCTGTGCACGAAAATAATATCCCTCGACGAGGGTGAGCTAATGCTAGTAATTGGAATCACCACAAGTGGGTTGCCCTCTCCCACCCTAAGTGCATATGCAATCTCCAAAGTAAACACACATTCAAGCAAATTCGTGATCCTACTTGAATGTCTAAAGACTCAACCCATCGAGTCCCTCACCAACTCCCTCACGCGCACAAGCCATGTATGAGAAGCGTCTTTTCAAAACAATTCTTGTTGTTTTCGAAACTATACTACCGAGTATCGGTAAAAATATGGGACTACCCTCCGAGGCGAATGTGTTGGAGAACCTTAAAAGCAGTCATGGTCCTTCAAAATAATACATTGGATCGTGCCAACCCCATTCTCGAAATTCATCTGTAAAATTCCTTTCCAAAAAGCGTTTTTCGTTTTTCTTTCAATTTTCATGTCATGCACTTCACCCAATTTCTAGGCTTCTCCAATGCATATGAGATCATTATGCCATTTACACAATATTTTGTATTTGCAAATATACCATCATGCATATATTTACATAATTTACAATTACACCATATGTAATTCAAATGATATCAACCATCACCCGTTATCTCACTTGGGCTAATCACTGTTCCATTTCGATGGCCTCGCACAATTATATTTACTACATAATTGTATCATGTTAACACATCAAGCATTAACCTATTAATTTATTTGATCCAACCAACTCAAACCACTCACATCAAACAGATTCCAATGCCAAAATACATGGACATTTATGGTCAATTCCATACAAAGCTGGGAGGCCCATTTCTGAGTCCCAAAGCGAACAAATGGGAGGTACATCCCGCGGGTAGCCCCTCCTCCTTCATCGGTTCCTCTTAGTGGAATCGAATTTCCATAATTCCGGCCTCATACACACAAACACAATTTATTGCATATAACCCACCTCTAGTCGTCCGAACAATGGCTACATATCCAAGCAGATTAAAAAATTTCCCGCAGCTCGGTCCATGTTTTGGGATGATCAAAGCTTGGCCCCTCACGATCAAACCAATCGAAAGATTATATAGCGCAAATCAAGAGTAAAACTCCAGAGTAGGATAAAGCCCCTACCTCAAAAGTTTGTCGAAAACTCCCAAAACCGATGCCGACGTGTAGGCCTCGATGCGTAGAGCAGCTTTCCTTCTTGTCCCGACGAGTTCCGACGGTTGGATCGCCTAGAAACCTAAAGAGAAGTCTCTCTCTCTCTCTAAAACAAAATCTCCAACCACTACAAGTCCCTCCCTTTCACGTTTTTTGGTCTTTTGATATTTGAAGAGGATGACACTATTCCTCTTTTTGTCATTTTCTCATTTAAACAAATTCAATAATGCCCATCATGTCCTCAAGCTTTGGATTTTCGACATTTGGCACTATCTCGTAGTCTATTTCCATCTCTCACCCGTACACCATGTGTAACATGAGTACATGTTATATGTGACTTTTGTCACATCAAATTTAGTTTTTCGGCACCCGTTACTCGATGCCTCGAAAAAGCGATGTCAACTCAAATCTCGAATTAGGCAAAATTAGGCACACTTGTAGATTTCCTTGAGACAATTCCAACGGTGAAATCCGTTTCGTTATCCGAGATCTAGAGAATAAATTTCGGATTTTTGATTGAAATTATGATTTTGCCATTTTTGAGAAAATTAGATTTTCTCGGGTCTTACAATCTCCTCTCTTTAAAAGGAATTTCGTCCCGAACTTTTGGAAAATCACATCACTCACATACATTTGTAACGTGCACTCTACCATGCATGTAAACTTGTCATTTAATTATTAAATGACTAATCACGTACCTTCATCCTTAAATAAGAAGGGATATGTGGCCCGCATCGTGTCCTCGCGCTCCCATGTGGACTCCTCCACTCCATAGTGCCGCCATAGCACCCTCACTAGCCTCACGGTCTTGCGTCGCAAGGCACGATCCATGACTATCCAAATTACTGCTGGTCCCTCCTCGATGATCCCGCCATGTGGGAACCGATTTGACTGATGCTTATATGAATTTGGATGCGGCGTATACTTAGAGACATGGAGGCGTGAAATACCTCATGGACACACGACGTGCAGGTGGTAACACCAACCGATGCCTTCACCTGTTTTCACCTCTCAAGATATCATAGAGAGACGATCATTTCTGGCGTCTTCCCCGCCTGAAACGACCACTCTTCTCTTAGGCATCACCTTGAAGAGCGTGATCCTCGAATAAGGGTTGGCGTCGTACATCGGCATAACTCTTAGCCGGCTCTAAGCCAAGAGAGGCGTGTCGTGTCGAGCTCACCTTCTGGTGTCTCTAATCAGTCGGGACCCGGTGTGGCAGACTCTCTCCCACCTCGGTCCGACATATCGGTGATCTACATGGCCTCATTACAATGCCTCATATGTAGTGCCAAATTTGTATACTCGCTTGATAACTATTGTTGAAGCGAATTCCACTAAGGGCAATTACCTCCAATACCCTTATGATCGGAAACGTATGCTCATGACATGTCCTCTAACACTGTATATAATCCATACAACCGTAGCCTACTGGCACGCTTGGTGTGCTTCTTCCCAGAAATTGCGATCAATGACAATCCAATGGACCATCAGCCTAGTCCATGTCATGAATGACATCCATATACCGAGCCCTTGCCGGCTCAACAACACCCAATGCAATTTCCAAAGGGGTATACAAACCTCGAGTCACCCCGACTCCTATCACTAAACTCTAAGTCTACGTGATAACCTGACCGCATGTTTTCATCTCGAGTCACTCCCGGGCTCACATCCTCCAGCTCTAAGCTGCGTGATAACGGCCGTGTGTTTTTTCATCTCTCGGGCAACATAACTTTTCGGCTTACACTGCGAGCCTCTTACATTCACACATAAATTTTAGATATCTCCACGGGTCTCTTACACCCACACAGAAATTTTGGATTTCTCCACGGGTCTCTTACACCCACACAGAAATTTTGGATTTCTCCACGAGTCTTACACCTCGCGCCAAATTTACAGGACATCTCTGGTCTCTTACACCCACACAGAAATTCGGGATATCTCCCCGGGTCTCTTACACCCATACAGAAATTCGGGATATCTCCTCGGGTCTCTCACACCCTAACTTCAGGCTTCTCACCTTAGGGGATTAAAGGCCCCCTTCTTGCTTTGCCCTACACACATCAATTTCTCTTCGTTTCTTGATTTGAACTATGAGTCTTTATTGGACGTAATCCCAAAGACAAACCCAAACCACACTCACCAAGAGTGGTGAATGACCATACCATGCAACCACACCCGACTCGACGTGATGTCTCCTTGCGTGCCTTGATAATGCCAAACTATGACACCCCCGATCTGGGGTCCACCTGGCGAGAATCTTGGAATCTACAACTCACAATCGACCTATCCTATTGACTCTCATCTTACACCTAGGGAAGAACATCCACATACGGTTTCTCACAAAGGCCTCGACCTCTAAACCCCGAATCTACCACACAAGATGCATTAATGAATGAATGATGTATCTAATTTAAACGCCCTCAATTAACAAGTGTAGGTAAGCGTACCCTACATATCGGCTAATACGAGCGCTCGGTCTTTATACCACGAGATCTCGCCTCTGGACAATCTCTCTAGCCTCCTTATGCCAGTAGCCTTGAAATAACATATAGTTTGCCTGCTGACTAGGGGAATCATTTGTGAGTCTTGTACGGACCTGACCCACACTCGGCCTAAAGCCCCTGTTACATTAGAAGGTGCTCGTCTTGGCACCCAGAAAATGAAGCTGGTTCCTCGACCCATACTAGGGTGTGGAGGAATGAGCTATGCTCTCTCTGTTCTGCAGGCTAGCGGGTGCTCTATCCCGATGCCACAGGATCCCACTGTCTCTAGGAAATCCGTCTCACATGCCCGGGTTTTTCGGCCGAGTAACATATCCTCTTTGTCTGGTGACTAGATGCGATCTTGTACGGTCTTGGCTTCGTGTGAAGCAGAAGTCTTCTGCCTCTTCCTCGAACTAGAAGAAGGCTGATCCTCCCTCTTACTACCAACACTCGCATCCCGAGTGCTTCGTGCATCCTCGATCTCTCTCTCTATGGTCAGGGCCGTCCTAACCATGGAGTCCATATCCCGTAGACGAAGTCCTACAATCCTTACTGAATGGAAAGTCGACCCGTTCTCAATCTCTAACCTTGGCCATGTCGGTGCCCACGTAATCATCGGCCAAAAGCGAAATTTGCTCCGTGAATCTAGCCCGTAATCCATCCACTATAGTCTCGCCCTTGCTTCAACTCTAGGAACTCTAAACTAGCCATGCCTGTGTGTCACGGAAAGTACTTACCCGTGAGCAGCTCACGAAACTCTTGCCCGTATCACCCAGCCTCTAAGTCTCTCAGAGGTCCTTGCCCATCTCACGCCCATGCTTGGGCCTCACCCTCTAGGCCCAGACAGTTAACCCGATCCCCAGTCGTCAAAGGTAATCTCCATGGCCTCCTAACACCTTCTCGATGCATGAACCAATGATCATACCCATCTGATCTCTCCTCCCCTGTGAATGTCGGAGGATGATGTGCCATAAACCTCTGGAGGTTACTAGGACCTCCACGACTACGCTACACCGGCTGTGCTGTAGTGCGTATAATACCCTAGGCCTTTGAGGCTTGTTGATCAAACACCGGCGGCTGATCAAATGTCGGTGGTGCGACCCGATTACCAGTAGGGCGCCCTCTACGTCCTCGTCCTCACATAGCCATCACACGGTTGAATGGAGTTAAATGCAATACGCATTATCTCTAAGGCATAAACACGACCCAGAGACTATTCATACTCGGAATATCTGAGTTCATATTCTATGTCACATTTTAAATGCAATGCGAGACAATTATTCCACATATCAAATCATTTTTATCCACAAAAATTTTATTTTGAAATTTTTCATTTTTTTCAGAAATTTTTGTCTCATTTATTTGATTGATTTTATTTTTTAAAAAAATTCAAAATTTTTGTGATGAAACGATGTTCATGAGCAGTGCCCGAAAAGTGACTGAGAGAAAACGATGTGGGTCAAAAACAGGCTAGGTGTACCAAGTGCCGCGGCATGTTGTGACGGCACTAGGCGCACACGAGGCAAGCCCGGCGCGCGGTGCCTTGTCGTGGCCGCTCATTGGCCGTGTCGCGGTATGGCTGCTTGAGTCACTGTGTAGCGCACCCACGCGCCGTCGCCCCTCGGCGTCGCTAGCGTGCGTGGCGGCGGCGACCTGCGGCCTGCGCCTCCTTGGCGCCCAACCTTATGCCGGAATGGCGTAGCCCATTTAAGTGTTTGTACCAATTTTTTTTTTTTTTTCGTTTTTCACACCCCCTTTTTTTTTTCTTTCCATCTACTTGAAAACACCCCAGAACATATATACATACATATATATATATATATATATATATATATATATATATATATATATATATATATATATATATATATTTCCCATTAATCAATAACCCAAATAATTTTAACAAAATTTATTTTCTTTAATTTTTCCCTTCTAGTTTTAAACTCTATAAAACTCCAAACAATTCAATCTGACACATCTTTTGTTTTCCTGTATTGCTATCCACCTAAGCACACATTCACCTGACACACCAAAATTTTATGTTATGTATATTTTTCACACAACAATTCATCAAATCACACAATCACCTACAAAACACATGCATGCAGTGTTCTAATATTCTGTGATTGTCTAGGTATCACAGTACCTAACTCTGGCAATGAGCCACGAGTGGTAATGTTCCTATCTCTTAAGACTATGGCCTTAGCCCAAGTTCCCCCAAGCCCTAGGTATTCGTATACCTAAGCTTTGATACCAAGCTGTGACATCCCAAATCGCGGGGGTCTGTTGACTACCCGTCAACCCGAAGAAACACTCGTGAATGTCGGGTGACTCGACATCAATCGGGGCGAGAGTCTCCTTTGTACCAAGGATCTACCCTTAATTATATAACTGTCTGACACATCTAACAACCATAGGGTCCAAATGAGGAGTAAATAATGGCCACTTGGGCCCTGCGTATCGCTCAACCAATATATCCCAACCAAGTACATATCTCATGGTTGAAATTGATAGTCGCTCTTATCCTGACATATATCAAAATTATAGAATTCATCTTGTGTATCGTAATAAAACCAAAGCCCTGACAGAGCTTTCTTCGCGGCCTCTATGATGAGCGTCTCCTCGTGCGCTCCCTGTACCTGAAAATAATATCCCTCGACAGGGTGATCTAATGCTTAGTAGTGGAATCGCCCTAAGTGGGTTCTCTCCTTTAAGTGCATATGCAATGCTCAGTAAACACACGTTAGTAGGTCGTGATCCTGCTTGGATATCTAAAGATGACCCACATCCCGAGTCCTCTGACTCCCTCACACTTTTCAGCCATGTATGAAAGCATCTTTTCAAAACAATTCTTGTTGTTTCGAAACTATGCCTCTTGATATCGGTAAAAATATGGGACTACCCTCAGGGGTGAATGTGTTGGAGAACCCAACCAAAGAGCGTCATGGTCATATCAGAAATGATCTGTTGGACCGATACTGACCCCCATTCTCAGAAAATTCATCTGTGAAATTCCTTTCAAAAAACGTTTCGTTTTCTTTCAATTTTCATGTCATGCACTCACCTAATTTCTAGGCTCTCGATACGCGAGATGCATTTTGCCATTTCTATGATACAACACATCAAATATACCATAATGCATATATTTACATAATTTACAATTACATCATATGGTCAACAATATCAACCATCACCCCAATTAGCTCGCCAGGCTAATCACTATTCATTTCAATGGCCTACGCACAATTATATTTTACATAATTGGCATCATGTTAACACATCAAGCATTAACCTATTAATTTCTTTGATAAACCAACTCAAGCCACTCACATCAAACAATTCCAATGCACGAAACACATGGACATTTTATGGTCCATTCCATATATTGGGCCCATTTCTGATCCCAGGCAAGATGGGTTGTCGCGGGCAGCCCACTCCTCCTTCACCAGTTCCTCTTGGTGGAATCGAATTTTCATGGCCATTCCCAGCCTCATACACACAAAACACAATTTATTGCATAAAACCCACCTCTAGCCGTCCAAACAATGACTACACTGTCCAAAACGAGATTAAAAAATTCCCACAACTCGGTACCATGTTTTGGGACCGATCAAATGGCCCCTCACGGCCTCAAACCAACCGAAATATTATATAGCACTTAAATCAAGAGTAAAACTCAAGTAGGATAAAACCCCTACCTCACAGAGTTTGTCGAAAACTCCCAAAACCGGTGCCCACGCATAGGCCTCGATGTGTAGAGCAACTTTCCTTCTTATCCCGACGAGTTCCGACGGTTGGATCGCCCAGAAACCTAGAGAGAAGTCTCTCTCTCTCTCTCTCTAAGACGAAATCTCCAGCCACTGCCAGTCCTCCCTTTCACCTGTTTTTGGTCTTTTGATATTTGAAGAGGATGACACTATTCCTCTTTTTGTCTTTTTCTCATTTAAACAAATTCAATAATGCCTATCATGTCCCAGAGCTTTGGATTTTCAACATTTGCTTGCTTGTCTCGGCCGTCCATTTTCTATCATCTCTCTACACATACCCAAGTAATATAACCTTGAAATACATGTTATATGTGACTTTTATCGCGTAAGATTTCATTTTTCGGCACAGTTACTTTCGATGCCTCGAAAAACAGTACCAACTCAAATCTCGGGTCGGCGAAATTCGACGTGCTAGCTAGATTTTGCGAGACGATTCCAACGATGAAATCCGTTTTTGTCATCTGAGATCTAGAGAATATATTTCATATTTTTGACCGAAATTACGATTTTACCCTTTTTGAGAAAATTAGATTTTCTTGGGTCTTACATACCTGCTTATTTTGTTTTGGTTTTGGTTAGAGTTGATGATGAGACAGGTAGGCTCCGTTTGGAACCCTAAAAGTAGTAAGAAAATAAAATAAAGAAAAAAATGGAAGGAAAATAAAAAAATTAGGTTTGAACTTTATAAAAAAATTTATATATTTATTCAAACTCATTTTATTTGTTAGTTCTATTAAATAAAAGACATAAATTTTAAAAATATGTACAATTTTGAGGAATTTTGATTATATATATATATATATTCTGTTCTGGAACCAAACATGAGAAAATCATTTTTCCTAGTATTTTTCGGGTTTCAAACATAGTGCAAAGTTTAGGCGAGTGTTATGGGCGTAGGGTTTTGTGATTTTCCCTAGTATTTTTTTCCTTTCTCTCCTCATTTTCCAATTGTTTCCATCCTTTTATTTTCTTGTTGTCGATTCCCCTTTTTATTTAACAACTTACATTATATAACATTTGTAAGACCCGAGAAATTCCAAATTATAGAATAAGGGTAAAATCGTAATTTCGGTTATAAAATTGAAATTTCAGCTAAAAAAATCCGTAATTTATTCTCTAGATTTCAGATAAAATGACAGTTCCGCAGTTGAGTCGTCTAAAAAAATCTAGTTAGCACGTAAAATTTCGTAATATTCGAGAGTCGAGATTTGACCGTTTTGCCCGGGCATCGCGTTTCGGTCTTGGTAAAACGATTTTCAATGCGACGAAAGTCACATATGACAAGTACTCATGTGCATAAGTGGTATGAGTAGATGATGATGAAAATGGATGGCCAAGATAATGCCGGATGTCAGCGGAAAAGAGGACATAATGGTTATTTTAGAATTTGATTTAAGTCACAAAATGACAAAATTCTGAATAGTAACCATCTTCTCAAATTGACAAGATGAGAAAACGTGGGATACAGGGGAGGTCTTACAGAAAACGAAAATGGCAACTTTTAGTGAGAGAGAGTCTTCCTTCTCTCTAGAAATACGAGCGATCCGACCGTCTAAGGGTCTGGCTGAGAAGGAAAGACACTGACATGTAATAAAGGCTGGACTCCGGGTTTTATGAAAGTTTTAGACAAACTCCGAGAGGTAGGGGTTTCTCCCTACTTGGGTTTTATTCTCCATTTAAGTACTTTGTGAATGTTTGAATTGAATGAGGCCGTGAGGGGTTACTTGATCGGTTCCAAATTCGGGAACCGAGGCGTTAGATTTTTGAAACTCATGTGGATGTTCAACGGCCCACGGACTGATTTGGGTTGCTTATGGTGAAATCATGTGTTAATGTATGCCTTTGATTTGGAAAAGGTCGAATACAGAAATACGGTTCACAAAGTGAACCAATGAATTGATGAGTGATGGAACCGTAAGTGAGCTAATTGAATTGCTCGTGTTTGATCATTAGCCTAAGTGAGCTAATTTTTTTATGTATGAATTGATTAATTACATGACATGATTGTGTAATTGGATATTATGTGGATATGTGCATGTTTACATATTTGCATGTGTTATATGAGTTATTGAAATGACATTATAATGCATTTCATATGCGCACCGGGCAGCTCTAGAAATTAGCGAGCGCATGACATGGAAATTGGAAAGAAAAACGAAAACGTTTGAAAGGAATTTCACAGATGATATTCCTAGAATCGGTCGAGATGGGCCAACAGATCATTCGAATGAGGACCATGATCGCCCGGAAAGCTCACTAACCAATTCGCCTCTGAGGGTAGTCCCACATTTTTACCGAATATTTCGGTAGTATATTTTCAAGAACAAATGGGTTTTATTTTGAAATTGATTATTTACTCATACATGGCTTAGGCAAG
Source organism: Tetrastigma voinierianum (assembly GCA_016808115.1). Classification (NCBI taxonomy): domain Eukaryota; kingdom Viridiplantae; phylum Streptophyta; class Magnoliopsida; order Vitales; family Vitaceae; genus Tetrastigma; species Tetrastigma voinierianum. Next base: position 49,893 of record JAEQBH010002239.1, on the reverse strand, counting down.
TGTGAGGGAGTCAGTGAGGACTCGAGACATGGGATGGTATGCAGACATTCGAGTAGGACTGCCGAATTTGCTTGAATGTGTGTTTATTTTTAAGTATCAGACCGCACGTAGTGGGAGAGTAGCCTACTTAGGCGATTCCACCATCGAGCATTAGCTCACTCCCTCGTTGAGGATATTATATTTTACAGTATTGTGGAGCTGAGAAGAGTAGATCATGACGCTATAGAGCTGCTTTAGGAAGAAAGTCGGATTGTGGCTGGTTTTATCATGTATACATGTATTAGAATGCTTTTCATTTTAATATATGTGTTGTATAAGAGAAATCATTAACTCTTAAACTATGGATATAGTTGGAACATAATGTGAGACATACTTGTTTTGGATATGGTGAGATGAGTATTGCCAGGCCCAAGAGGCCACTTGTAAATCGTGATCGATGTCGATGTGCTTATGCAAAGATGTATCTGGCAGAGCCCCGCATAAAGGAGACTCCTCGCCCGATTTTCCAAGTGGCGTTTCTGCAACCCGACATCCACTTATATTCGCGGCTGACTGGTAGTCAACGGACCCCCGGGTTCGGGGCCACAGCCTGGCATCGAGCTTAGGCATATGGCCACCTGTGGCCTCGAGTGACTGGGCCAGCCATAGTCTCGAGAAAGAACTTCACCACTAGGTGTGTGGTTTGATGTCAGTTTAGGTGTACGTAGATTACCAGAAAATCACAGGAATAGAACACTGCATGCATGGTGTTTGGTGTATGATTGCGTGTATAACATGAGTTGTATGTTATGTGAATGATGTTTATAACATGGTTTGTAATGTGTTATAATGTTGTGCGCTTGGTGATTAGCACATGGATGAGTTAGAAACATTTAGAAAAATATTTGAGTGTACAAAGGTACAAAACTGAACAAAAGAAGAAACAAATAAATTGGAATAGATTTATTTGGTTTATGGTGAAGAATTAATTAGTATTTACAAACTAGAAGAAAATAGCAAATAAATTTTACTAAATATATTTGGGTTGTTGGAAAATGAAAAGAAATTTTGAAACAAAGAAAATAAATTTTATAAATTTATTAGGTTAAGAGGAGAAGAAAATAATTTTCTAGGATTTTACAAGGTGTGAAATTGAAGAAAAGTGAAGAAAATAAATTTTTATAAATTTATTTGAGTGTTCAAGAAAATGAAAAAAAATAATTTTTTGATAAATTTAATGGATGAATGAGCTTTTGGTATCTTCCAAAGGTTTGGAAGAAAGGAAAAAAAAAATGAAATGATAAAGAAAATCATTTTCTAAGGTTTAGTAGTAAAACTAAGAAAATGAATGAAAATAAATTTTATAAATTTATTTTGCATTCGAAAATGAGAAAAATAGGCAAAAAAAAAAATTGATGCAGAACCGCTTGGGCCACGCCCAACATTGTGAAAATTTTTTGTATTGGCAAGGTCGGATTGTGTTATGTCTTGTGTTCTGGATGGCCGGAAATTTTTTTTTGTATTGCAAGTCTTGCAATTGTATTGCAAGAGTGAAGGCCGAAAGTATCTGTAGTGAAATTGTATCGCAATACAATTTTCAGACAGAGAATAAGGTTTGAGAAGAGGATTGTATTGCAATACAAGGAATTGTATTACAAATGATGCTTGCAATAATGGAGGTATCAGATTGCAAGATCGAGGTCATTGGGGGTTCAAGTATCAAGAGAAGGGATCAGACAGGACCCCAATTGTGTAATGGGTAGAATTGTATTGCAATACCCCAAAGTGTATTGCAAGAGTATGCAGTGGCTATAAGTGTATCATAAAGATGGGGTAGGTTGAAAATTTATCAAGATTAACAGATCAAGTAACTAGTGGAACAAAGACGGTGAACAAGAATCCATGAACAGTAATCCGTGAACATTAATCCGTGAACAGTAATGTTGATTGGTCAACTCCGTGAATGTATACTCGAATTTTTTTTTTTTAAATCAAATAAAATAAAATTTAATAAGATTAGACAAAATTTTCGAAAAATAAAAATTTCAAAAAATAAATAAATAAATAAAATTTTCGAAAATAAAATTTTGTTGAAAACAATATTTTAAATGCAAAATTGATTGCGTATACACTGAGTTATGTGTATGATTAGTGTCTCGGGGCTGTGTTTATGCCTTAGAGATACTGTATTGGATTTAACTACCATTTGAAATCGTGATTGCGCGGTAGTTGAAAAATATATGCATGGTGTAATGCGTATAGAAAAGGTAAAATGCTAAGGTTGTGAACCACACCTTGTGTGGAGTCGATATCGAAATGAACAAGAGAGCCGTAACCTTCTTGAAATAAATAAACTGAGTATTAATTAGGTACAATTTGTGAAAACAGAACTGGGCCGGCCATGGTCACAAGTCTATTAGTAATCGACTGCATTACTAGTTGGGGACTAAGTGAAAATTAAATGATTCTTGTCATGTTAATCAGGTAAATGGCTAGTAGAGACGCAGGACGAGGACGCCCATCAGGTACCGGTCGCATCACAATCGCTGTTTGATCGCCAGACTTTGCCTAGGCCGAGGTATTACGTAAATATCGCTATAGCACAAAGTTGGTATAGCAGGTGACAGGAAAAGATCCTAGTAACCTTCGGGGAGGTTTGGGGCGCATCATCCTCCGATATTCACAGGGGGAAGAGACCAGGATGGTAGGTGACGCACTACTGTTTATGCAGATCGAGAAGGTGTTGGGAGGCTACGGAGATTACCCTCCGATTACCGACCAGGATTAGACTAGTCAACAGCTAGAGAACGAGGCCTATATATATGGAATGGGCAAGGACCTCAGAGACCTTAGAGGAGTCAAGGTTGTACGTGAGTTCTCCCTATGGATTGGGCGAATAGGATGATATGTCGAGGTTGCAAGTTGGAGATCCTGTGACTTTACCAATGCATCTGGAGGATTGCGACATGTCGAGTTCGAGGTCATCCCGAGGATGTATCAAGCCGATAGCTTGCTGTATCGTTATCGATCGTGGAACGAGGAGGATTACCGCCACACGCGACTCCGCATCTCTCGTGGTATTTCACCGGGGACAAGCATGATATTTCGCCCCAAACAAAGATAATACGAGTCCAGCGCCGTGAACAGCTACGGGTTACTACACGAGCCTTACCCTGGTACGAGGTGAGACCGTGACTTAGATCTACCCCGAGTAGTGTGCGAGTTTGTGGATGTTTTCCGCATGAGCCACCGACTACCTCCACAGAGAGGGCGTGACTCTGTATCGAAGTTACACCCATACTTCACCCATCTCTATGACTCGCATGTGACGGCACCGGCCGAGTCATAGAACTCGCAGTCCAAACTACAGGAGCTACTGGACAAGGGGTTCATGAGACCGAGCACTTCACCATGGGGCGCTCCGGTTCTGTTTGCAAAGAAGAAGGACAAGACCCTTCGACTATGCATTGACTATCGACAGTTGAACAGAGTTACGATCAAGAATCGGTACCCATTACCGAGGATTGATGATTTGTTTGACCAGTTGAGAGGAGCGCGAGTCTACTTCAAGATAGACCTTCGCACTAGTTACCATCAACTGAGGGTTAGGGAGACAGATATCCCAAGACGGCGTTTTAGACGCCAAGCAGGCACTTTGAGTTTACTGATGCCCTTTGATCGACGAATGCACCAAGAAGATTCACGGATCTCATGCATGTGATATTCCAACCCTATTTAGATCGGTTTGTCGTGGTCTTCGTGGATGACATCTTGATCTACTCCCAACAGAGCGTGAAGATGAGTATTCTCGAGGATCGCTTTTTACGCTTATCGAGACCACGCTTGCAATGATAAGTTTAGTAAGTGCGAGTTTGGCCATCGATCGAGATTGGGACACGTGTGTCATCATCGAGGTCACGACTCCAGAGAAGGTTGAGGTAGTGATGAGTTGGTAGACCGAATGTCAATCTTGAGATATAAGCTTGGGATTGGCTCTGTATTACGAGACATGAGAATGGGCAGTTATCCATTCGGGGCAGATCGTGACTGCCACGATATCGGATCGAATGGTCGACAACCCCGACCATGCAGAGATCGAGATACTTCGAACACCGAGATACGGGTGTTGGTAGCAAAAGAGGGAGGATCACCTTTCTCCTAGTTCTGGAAGGGGCGTAGACTTCGCTTCACACTAGTTTCAGACTGGGTGGCCAGATCGGTTAATGAGCGACCCAGGATCGCCTGCACGTGGGATCCCAAGACTCTCGGGACGCCACGTCCCGCTAGTCAGAGAACAGAGTGAGCACTATCCCTCCACACCCTAGTGAGGGTTAGAGGAACTAGTTTTACTTGGGAAAAGTATACAAGAATTCCCAAAGAAGACAGACAGGGGCCGTAGGGCTGAAAGGTCAAAGTCGTGTGTGATGAGCTGAGTCACAGAGGAAGCGTGTGGGTGGACCTTAGGGGTGGTAGACCTATTGGTTATTGATGTCGCTTGATATGATGAGTTGACAAACGATCTAATGGCTGGCACTGGGACCTTAGTCGGTTGTCATAACCGACACGGCCTTGATTTGGGCTTGTGAGGTTAAGGCCTTGTGAGAAGCCAGAATAGATGTTCTTCCTGGGGATTTAGGGGATGAGTCGACCTGATAGGTCGGGATTATAAGTGAGAGATCTCCGAGATTCCGCCATGATGACCCTCGGGATTGATGTCACAAGATATATTATTGCGCTCAGGTGCACGGCAGCATCGCACGAGTCGGGTGTGGGTGCACTCCAGAGTGGTCATTCACCACTCTGTGAGCGTGGGTCGTAGCTTGTCTGGGACTACGCTCCAATGAAGACTCATAGTTTGATTCAGAAATGAAGAGTAATTAAAGTGCTGCTGGGCAAAGCAAAAGGGGCCGTTAATCCCTACAAGGTGAGAATCTCGAGTTAGTGTAAAAGACCCGGGGAGATACCCGAATTTCTAAGTGAATGTAAGAGGCCCAAAAGCAAGCCGAAGAGCGCGTTAATCGAAATTGATACCCTTGAAATCGTGACGGGGAGTCAGTTGAAATGGGCAAGGCTCGGTAAATGGATAGTCATTCATGACATGGACTAAGCTTGACAAATTCCATTGATTGTCGCGATTTGACCTTGGGAAGGTCGCTTACACACCAAGTAAGGGCTATGTAGGGTTATAATGCTAAAGGATTATATACATGTGTTGGGGGAGGACATGCTGTGAGCATGTGTCCCAGGTCATAAGGGTAGAGGAGCAATTGCCCTTAGTGGAATTCGCCTATAAACAAATGCTTATCAAAGTGATACAGATGGCACCATTTGAATACTGTATGGAAGGTCTTGTAGATCATCGCTCAGTTGGACCAGCGTGGGAGAGAGCTCCATCACCGGTCCCGATCTCGATTAGGAGACACCTGGTGAAGGCGTAGCTTGATAGACAACGCCTTCTCACTACCAGAGCTAGTAGAAGAGTTATGAAGATGTGCAATGGCGTCGAATTCTTAGAGTTCGAGGTTGGGGATCACGCCTTCAAGGTGATGCCTAAGAGGAGGCCGTTCGCAAGGCCGGAAGCCATTCCCAGATTTATTGAACTCGAGATACTCGAGAGGATACGAAGTTGCGCACCGGTTAGTACGCCCAAAGATGTCGTGTGTCCACGAGGTGTTTCACGCCCCATGTCTCTAAATATACTCCGCATCCAAACAGGGGGATTGGGGACAGATGAGGTTGACACCGAATGGGACCTCTGAGGAGACTCAAAGGTGCATTGTTGATAAATGGATCGTGTTTTGTGACGCAAGACCGTGAGGCTACTAGAGTGCTATGGCTACATCTATGGAGGAGGAGTCAACGTGGGAGCGCGAGACACGATGCGGTCGCTTATCCTTCATTTAGGGATGAAGGTAATGCGGGTTTAGTCGCGAAGATTTAAATGACTAGCTTACATGCATGGTAGAGCGCACGTTGTATATTCATGTGAGCGATAACATTATTCGTAATTTTGATGAAGTTCCTTTTAAGGAGGGGAGAATGTAAGACCCGAGAAATTCCAAATTATGGAATAAGGGCAAAATCGTAATTTCGGTTATAAAATTGAAATTTCAGCTTAAAAAAATCCGTAATTTATTCTCTAGATCTCAGATGACGAAACGGATTTCACCGTTGGAATCATCTCAAAAAATCTAGTTAGCATGTAAAATTTCGTAATATTTCGAGACAGTCGGAGTTGACACGTTTTTCGAGGCATCGCGTTTCGGGTGCCATAAAAAGATTTTCAATGCAACGAAAGTCACATATGACAAGTACTCATGTGCCATAAGGAGTATGAGTAGATAAATGATGAAAATGGACGGCCGAGATAGTACCGAATGTCAAAACTGGGAAAAGAGGACATAATGGTCATTTTAGAATTTGATTTAAGTCACAAAATGACAAAATTATGAATAGTAACCATCTTCTCAAATTGAAAAGATGAGAAAACGTGGGATACATGGGAGGTCTTACAGAAAACGAAAATGGCAACTTTTAGTGAGAGAGAGTCTTCCTTCTCTCTAGAAATATGGGCGATCCGACCGCTCACGGCCGGCCGAAGGAAAGACGCTCTAATGCGCGTGCTACGTTGGACTCCGGTTTGTAGAGTTTTAGACAAATTACGAGAGGTAGGGGTTTCTCCCTACTGGTTTTATTCTCCGCTTAAGTACTTTGTGAATGTTTGAGCTGAATGAGGCCGCTAGGTTGCTTGACGGCTCCAAAATCTCGAACCGAGGTAGGATTTTTGAAACCCATGTGGACAACCCGCGGATCGCCCACGGACTGATTTGGGTTGCTTATGGTGAAATCATGTTAATGTATGCCTTGGATTCGAAAAGGCCGGAGCGTCAGGAAATGCGTTCACAAAGTGAACCAATGAATTGATGAGTGATGGAACCATAAACCCTGTGGTTTTAATGCCTCAGAATAGCTTTACTACGAAAATATATTTTCGCGCTAAAACGTTGCTTTTGATCGAAATGATTCAAATCACCGCTGTTCATCATTAGCCCAAGCGAGCTTAATTTTTTATGTATGAATTGATTAATTATAATGATACGATTGTGTAATTGATATTATAGATATGTGCATGTTTACAAATTTGCATGTGTTATATGATTTTATTGAAATATCATAATGATCATATGCACTGCAGCCTAGAAATTAGGGGTGAGTGCATGACATGGAAAAATCTTGGAAAGAAAACGAAAAATGTTTTTGAAAGGAATTTCACAGGATGATATTCCTGAGAATCGGTCAAGACACACAGATCATTTCGAATTTAGGCCCATGATCGTTTCTAAAGCTCACCAACCACCTCGCCTGAGTGGTGGTCCCAACATTTTTACCGAATATTTTCTAGAGTATATCAAGAACAAATGGGCTGGTTTTGAAAATGATTATTTACTCATACATGGCTTAGGCAATTGTGAGGGAGTTGGTGATGACTCGAGACATGGGGATGGCATGTAGACATTCGAGTAGGATTACGAATTTTCTTGAATGTGTGTTTATTTTGGAACATTGCACTGCACGTAGGTTGAGAGTAGCCCACTTAGGGCGATTCCACTACTGAGCATTAGCTCACCCCCGCCGAGGGATATTATATTTGCTGTGCAATAGGAGCAAACAGTGACCTGCACATTATGTGAGGTCGCTTTAGAAGAAAGCCGGATTGTGGCTTTGGTTTTATCATGTATACATGTATTAGAATGCTTTATTCCATTATATGTTGTATAAGAGTAAATCATTAACTCTTGAACTATGGATATAGTTGGAATATATTGTGAGATATATTTGTTTTGGATATGGTGAGATGAGTATTGGTTTTTGGGCCCAAGAGGTCGTTTGTAATCAGGTGATTGATGTTGGGACAGGTTTATGCAGGTGATGTATTTGGGTAGAGCTCCCCGTACAAAGGAGACTCTGCCCGATTTTCTCTCGGGCGGGCGTCGGTAACCCAAGATCCACTTATATTCCGCGGGTTGGACAGTAGTCAACGACCCCTGTGCTCAGCGCCACAACATTGTTTCATTTTTATTTTTATTTTTTATTTTTATTGAATTCATAGGTCTTATAACCTATGTCGAGCAAGATTGTAGCGGAGAAGGATCCGATGTTAGCAACCGAGTTAAATGGTCTCAACATAACCTGCCCGAAACCGAGATGCAATCATATACAAGAGCTAATTTCATCCAAGACAAGTGGCTTACCACACAACCACAAATTAATTATTAAACTAATATCTCGTGTTTTGTTTTAATCCCTTAAATTAGTGGAAATAGTAATATCGATTATCTAATAATGGTTGGAATCAGTAGTCTTAATTGTTGCATTAATTTTGATTAATCATTTCCCAAGAATGAATTTTAGTGACATCAAAAGCAAATTCATTTAAGGTTATGTTTGGTTCTTGGAATGTTTAAGGGAAAATGTAAGAGAATTAAAGAAATGGAAAAGTAGAAGAAATAAAAAGTGAATCAAAATAAAAAGATCAAATATTTTTATTCATAATTTCAAGTTTAATGAATTTATTTTAACTCGTCAATATGAAAATTAAATTATTTTAAAGCATAAAAATTTCTAACCAATTTTAATTATTTATGATTTTGTATAAAAAAAAAACATTTGTCAAAACAATCAAACATAAAAAATCATTTTCCTTGACAATGTTTTATTTTCTTATTAATTTTTTCAGCAACCAAACATAGCTTAAAATTAATAATAACAATTGCCAAGTTCACGTTCCAATTATTATCATAATTTTTAGAAGTATTTGGTTAAAATGCATCGAATAATGCAAGATTTATGTGCAACCCTTTGGACTAAAGTCATTTTCTACTATGCATTTATATTATCTCTTAAAAGTAGTTACTTTTGCAAAAAAAAAAAGCAAGGAATATATTTTTATCAAAATCATGCCAAAAATTGATAAGGGATCAAATTTCCCGAAATTGGATTTTCAAAAGGTTTTTTAATCAAACCACCCTAATTTTTAATTAATTTTAAAACAATAAAAGGTGAACTTAACAAATCTAGCCATCAATACACAAGCTTCGTAGGTGTGAAAAGCGCAGTCGCTTAAAGATCATCTTCTATTTTATTTTTGCTTAGAAATGAGAAAAAAGTAGACATCTATTAAAACATAGCCATAAGCACTCAACACCGTCAAAGTTTTTGAAATTTCACAATGATTGGTCATGTTAATAAAATGAGTTTTGTCCCAAAATAGTACTTTTAAAATGAAAAAAAAAAATACCGTTCTAATACAAATTTGAAAAAAAATGCCCAAATATTCTTCACACCTAACCCCCATTCCTATTTTCCAAAAAGATAGTTGTCCACTTAACTAAGTGCGTCTTACAATCTATAGAACCACCTCCTAAAGGATATCTCTCTAAATTTGATCGAGCCCTAACCTGTCCTTCCTTGGCATGTAAAGAGCAAGTATAAAATAAAGAGGCAAACTCGACAACAGGCTTCCAATTAACGTGATTCTCCCATCCTACATGTCTAATTCTTCCAAAGTAAAGGATAAAGTCTACGCATTCTATTAGGATAAAAATTCAAAAAGCTTCTCACTGGATTTCAAGAAATCATGTAAAGCAATCTCAGCTAAAAGGAAAGTAATTTCAAGTTCCACATGCTCCATTAACAATTCAAAACATGTATGAACTTTTCAAAATGAAAGCACACATGGATCCCTTATAAAAAGAGTAGATTGCAAGGAAAAACATAGAGAAAGAAAGGGCTGAGTTCCAGCTCAACAAAATAAATTTACATAAATCCAAAATATTTTACTAAAGTAAATTATATAAGTGAAAAATAGGCAAGATCAAAGTTTCCCAACTCCCCCAATCTCCTTATATAAGTGCACATAACTTCTATGCTATGTTTGCAGGACCAAGAATAAATGTTGAACCCTCTCAATAAATGTTGTAACTTCAGCATTGGTGGGATCTCACAAAAACTTGTGCCAAGTAAAGGAAAATAAAAATATTTAGAAAAGCCAATGTGTTATGCAATTTTATAATTCTACCAAGATTATGAAATTTAGAGTGTGAAACCCCGAGAAAATCCAATTTTCAAAAGTAGAATCACTTCGGTAAAAATCCCGAAATTTTCAGATCTCGATGACTTAAACCGACTTCTCCGTTGAAATCGCTTCATTAAAATTTAAAGAACCACGCCGATTTTGTTGGGTTCCGAGGTGGGTACGAATTTCATCGCTTCGAGAGAACGCAAGTGCCTGATGACACATGGCATATTAGGATTGCCACATGACACCTCAAAAGCCAAGGTGACACTCAAGTATGTTAAATGCACACATCGAGCCACATGGGTGGCATGGGATCCATGGCTCACAATGAGCCACTTGGAGATGATGATGCCATAAAGAAAATAAAGAAATAAGGATTTAAGGATGGAAAATTGAGAGCCACATATTTGGTTAGAGGAAAAGGGGAGGAAATTTCCTCCTTTGACCGGATGTGGGATGTGCTCCAAAAAGGAGGAGAGAAGGGAAAAGAGAAAGGAGAAAATGAGGAGAAATGGGGAGAAAATGAAAGAGAAAAAGAAAGAGGATGAGAAGAGAAATGAGAAAAAGAAAGAAAACCAAATTGGAAATGAAATAAGAAAAGGAAAAAGGAAAACGTTGGGGAGAAGGAAAGCAAAATATCCATTAGCCATTTTCGTTTGGTTTTAGAGAGAGAACGTCTTCCTTCTCTCTAGGATCGTGGGAGATCCGACCGTCGGATTCCTTCGCGACAAGAAGGAGAGTTGTTCTACTCGGAGAGGACAACGCGTAGACACCGGTTTCGGGAGTTTTTGACAAACTCCATAAGGTAGGGGTTTCATCCTACTTGTTTTACACTTTAATTAAGTTTTTTGTGATGTTTGTGTTGATTGAGGCCGTGAGGGGCCGTTTGATCGGTTCCAAATATTGGATCCGCAGTGTGGGAATTTTTGGGATATTTTTGGTCAGTCCGGATCGGTTTAGGGACTGATTTACATTTGCATTATAATTTATATAATAAATTATGTTTTACAGTAGGATACCTAAATGGCATGGAATTTGGTTCCATCAAGAGGAATCGATGTAGAAGAGTGTGTCGCCTCGTGACAGCCCACTTCAAGCCTCGGTTATGTGATTGTAAAACAGTCCCAAGAAGGAAATGGACCATAACAACCATGTGTTTTGGGCATTCGAGTTGTTTGATGTGAATGGCTTGGTATGTGTGGAACTAGAAGGTTAAGACATGACTTTAATGTATTAAAATAGTGACACAATTATATGGAATAAAATTGTGTAGTAAGCAATTGAAGATGAAATTATGATTTGCTCAAGTGAGCTAAATTGGGTGATGATTGATGTGTTGAATTACATGTGTGTAATTGTAGTTTATTGAAAATATGCATATTGACATATTGTATCAATGGTTTTGAAAATGGCATAATGCATTTTCATATGCACTGGGTAACCTAGAATTAGGTGTGAGTGCATGACATGATTTTTATAAAAACGGACATGGTTGCGAAAGGAATTTCATGTGATGATATTTTCGTAGAATCGGGGCCGAGATGGGCCAATAGATCACTGATGAGGACCATGATCGCTTCGAAAGCCTACCAACCAATTCCACCTCTGAGTAAATCATGTTTTACCGACATCGCTTCAGAGTATTTTCAAGAACAACAGTTTTGTTTTGAAATGATTATTTTCTTATACATAGCTTAGGCAAGTGTGAGGAGTCGGTGAGGACTCGTGACATGGGTAATATGAGACATTCAAGTAGGATCATGTATTTACTTGAGTGTGTGTTTAAATTGGAGCATTGCATATGCGCTTAGGTGGAGAGTAACCCACGAGGTGATTCCACTATCGGGCGCATACCACCCTCGTCGAGAGATTATACTTTTCGTGCAATAAGGAGCTGCTGAGAGACGGCTCATCTTAGAGGCCTATTTTGAAGAAAGTCGGGGTGTGGTTTTGATGTTCTTTTTGGACATAACATGTATTAGAATTGTAGATTTTAATATATGTTTGTATAAAAGTGTAATCAACTATTGAATTATTAGGAGATAATTGGAGAATAGTTGTGATATTTGTTTTTATGAGTATTGATTTATGAGCCCAAGAGGCATTTTTACTCAGGTATGCGTCTCGTGATACGAGGTGTATAGATTTTCCGCAGGTTGACGGGTAGTCAACGGACACCCCGGGATTGGGGCGTCACATAGAGTTGGTTTCATTCACCACCTTGAGGTTTTGGCTAAACACTTCTAGGCCTCATTTGTTTGAAAAATTTATAACTCAAATCATTATTGTCAAAAATCTTACACTGCAAAATTCTAATTAACATTTTAATGTTTTCTCTTTCCAGACTAAATCTATTTTTTAGACAAGAAAATATTCCTAAGACTGTTAATTTAATCCGAACAGCAATAGTTCTAAGGTTGCTCAAAGAGAAACCCCGTAGTTGGAAAAAACTTCCAGCAATAGTAATCGTGATGAAATTTGACTTCTATATCCTTTTATGTGTCTAACCTCATTTCCTTCCAATAACATGAAGAAAATAGAAGAAAACCACATTTTGATAACTAAATTACCTCCTCCACTTTATTTGCTGCCAAAGATCCAAAACAAACAAATAAATAATAACTTAGATCAACTAAGCTAGAGTCTTATGAATTTTAGCCAAAGTGCAATTTTTTGTATTTACGAACCACAATATGAAAAAGCTGTTCTATAGAAACTTCCATCGCTTTTCATTATTTCTTTCTTCACATTATCCAGTATCTTCCCTCTACTACCCCCTTCCTTCGTCTTCTTTCTCATCAACCAAACACAAAATTGGCCATTTAACAACCAACGAAATTAAACCCTAAAACAAAAAGACCAAATAATAAATTATACTTACTAGGCACAATTTGTCAGACTCAGTGAGTCAAGGGTTTTCGAGTTAGGGCTTTCTCAGGGTATCGGAGAATATCTGATGGCCGAATCACAAGCCATATAACCAGCGAAGATGGAATAGAGAAAAATCAAAAGAGACGAAGAGAAAAACGACTATCTTCAGAGAAAAACAAGCAGTAAATGAATTTTGTTTACTCAATTTGATTACTCTTTCTCATAATTAGTATTTTAGTAAAATTAAATATAAAATAATAGAACCGTAAAATCATTTCTTTATGAGTAATCTTTTTTTTTTTTTTTTAAATAACCGTGCGAACCATTAATCTCATGGGTTATTGAATAAACCTTAAATGACCTTCAGCCATCATTAGTATATATGAAAGTCTTTAAATGAATTGAGCGCTACCACTTAAAACTTCTTTGGAGTAATCTAATGAATCTATTTTAATGATTATGACTCCTTTTTAAAACAATTTACAGAAATCAAAATTTTGAAAATCGTTTTAAGATATTTTTGAAAAGAAACTTCAACTTCAAATGTTTCAAATTTTACTTCGGTTTTTTTAAATTTCTTACTTTTAAAAAATTTTTTTTTTTCATGTTTATGATCATTTAAGATAATTAATTATATGAACCAACAATAATAGATTTTAGAATTTTGGTTCCTAAAAGTTTTAAAATAAAAATAATTATAAAATATTTTGTTATATTTGATTTTGTAAGTATTAAAAATAAAATGAGTGGGAATTATTTTGTTATATTTTCGTTTTTTTAAGAAATAAGAAGCTACTTTTTCACTGTGCCAGTGTCAAAGTGAGGAACAACAAATACATAACATTTAAATAAATAAATAAATAAAAAATAAGTAACAAAATAATTATGAATTAAATATTTTTATTCATAGGAAATTATTTAAATACTTAGGTCAGTTTGACATTGCTTCTTATAATACATAGTTGAAGAAACGTTATGGCGCGTTTATCATAAACGTTTTTATGGGTATGTTTGACAGTGCTTCTTAGAAATGTTTTTAGATCTAAAAACACTTTTAAGTGTTTCTATGACAAAAAAGGGGTTCAGTAATATTTTCAAAAACGCTTTTGAAAGTTTAGAAAAACACTTAGAGTGTTTTTTGAGAAGCACTTTGAAAGTTTTCTTTTTTTAAAAAAACACTTTAAAATTTGTTGGATATTCCTAAAATACCTATTTATTTATCCTTAAATATCTATTTATCTTTTCTTAAAAAATCCATTTATTTTATTTAAAATAATACGCATAATAATAATATCATAAACTTTTAAAAATTCAACAATTCAAATCTTTTTGTAAATATTTTAAAAAAAAATCTATAATCATAAAAATATTTTACAAAAATAATTATTTTAATTTTTTATTAATACAAAATTTTTCCTATGTTTATTAATTAATTCAATTTTTTTTATAAATATGTTTATTCACACTTATTTCTATAAATATTTTTAACATTTTTATAATCATAAAAGTATTTGATATAGGTTTTATTAATATAAATTTGTATATGTATATATACACTTTTGTAATAAATTTTATTTATTTATTATGATATCCTATTTTTATAATTAAATATTAAATGTTCTTTTTGTTAATTTTAATTATACAAAAACGTACCACCAAACATGTTGTAAGACCCGAGAAATTTCAATTTCTGGAAAAATGGCAAAATCGTAATTTCAGTTACAAAATCGTAATTTCGGTCAAAAATCTGGAATTTGTTCTCTAGATCTCGGATGATGAAACGGATTTCACCGTTGAACTGCCTCGAAATCTAGCTAGCACATCGAATTTCGTCGAATTCCGAGACAATCGGAGTTGGCACGCTTCAAGGCACGCGTTCGGCACCAGAAATATTTTCGATGCGACAAATGTCACATATAACATGTACTCATGTGTCATAAGTGGCATGAGTAGAGAAAGGATGAAAAAGGACGGCTGAGATAGTGCCGAATGTCAAAACTGGGAAAAAAAGGACATAAATGTCATTTTTGGAATTGTTTAAGTTAGAAAAGACAAAAAGCTATAGTGTTGTCTCCTACCTTATGAAATGAGAAGCAAAAAAAAAGGAAAGGGGAAAAAAATTCAAGAAAGCAGTGGCTGGTGCATTTAGAGAGAGAGAACTTTCTAGATTTGTAGGAGATCCGATCGAGGAAAGTTTTCGAGCAAGAAGGAAAGTTTTCTACACTGAGAGGCTCACAGATTCTCCTAGCTTTAGGGAGTTTCGTCAAACTCCGAGAGGTGGGATTTTCTCCCTACTTGGGTTTTATTCTTTATTTAAGCACTTTGTTAATGCTGAGTTGAATGAGGCCGTGAGAGGCAGCTTTCACCTGGCCCCAAATCTGGGACCGAATTACAGTAATTTCGAAACCCAATGGTGCCCCGTGACTGGCCCACGGCTGAATTGGGTTGTTAATTGTGCATTTATGTTAATGCATGCTTTGATGTGTATGAGGCCGAAATGGCCGTGGAAATTCAGTTCACTAAGTGAACTGGCTGATCGTGACGGTCGAATAGTAATCGAGTTTCACTATTCTCAGGAATAGTGTCTACAAAATACCTCATGGAAATAATGTGTTTCCGGTCGAGTGATTCAAGTTGAATCGCCGTGTTTGATCATTAGCCCAAGAGCTAATTTTTTGGTGTATGGAAATGTGAAATTACATAACAGGGTGATTTAAATTATGTGAATATATGCATGATTATATATTTGCATGTGTTATAGAATTGAAATGGAATAGGCATCATGCATTCCATATGCACTGGGGCATCCTAAGACGATAGGAGTGAGTGCATGAGGTAATTCTTGAGAGAATGGTTCGAAGGATTGTCTAAAAAATAATGAATATCGGAGGGTAGTCCAAATAAAATATCACCCTTGTCTGAGTCGTACTCCACCTGATATACATCTATGGGTAGTCCACACATAATATCAATCGTCGGAGTTGGCCCAATTGATATATACATTGGAGGGTTGTCCACAAACAAATAAAACTAAGGGTTCTCATACGTGACTTAGGCAAGTGTGAGGGAGTCAAGGAGGACTCGGGATTTGAGATGATTCGCTTAGACATTCAAGTAGATCATGCATTTTCTGAATGTGTTTATTTTCTTGAGCATCAGATAAGCACTTAGGGGCGGAGAGTAGCCACTTAGGTGATTCCACTATCGAAGCATTAGCTCACCCCGGGCTGAGGGATATTATTTTACAGTACAGGATGGCGAGGAGATGGCTCATCCTAGAGATTGAAGCTTGTAAGAAAGCCGAATGTGGCTTCTTATGGTTTTACATGTATTAGAATTCTAGTATTTTAATATATGTTGTATAAGAGTAACTTTGAACTCTGAAACTATCGATATAATGGCCATATTGATGATGAGTATTGTGGTATACCAAGAGGTCGCTTTTACTCGGATATAGATATCATGTGATTGATGTCGATTGTATTGCGTTATATTACTGTGTTGTATTCAGGGTAGAGCCCCGCATAGCTGGTGATCTGCCCGATTTTCGTGAGATGCCTGTCACCCGACATTCACGAGTGCTCCGCTGCCGACGGTAGTTAATCTGACCCCGAGATTAGGGGCGTCACACATGTAAGTGAGATGGTTGGAGTCTCTCCTAGCTGAACCAGAGGTCTCGAGTTCAAGCTTTGGAAATGCAGCTGTGTTATGTGGTAGAGTTTTACTGCCCTTGTGGTCCACCATGACTTGAATGAGGATTAGTTTAGGTGTGGTATGGCTTAAATGTGTCTTCCTTGTGTGCACTGACCCGCTCAGGACACCTTATAGCCTGACAACAAAAAATGAAACAAAAATGTTTTTATACATATACGACATGCTACAAAAAACTTTTGTAGAATCACTTTTCAATCTCTATGGCCTGCTTTTGCGTTGTTTCTTAGAATTGCTTTAATCTAAAAACGTTTAAGTATTTCCCATGACAAAAAAGACGTTTGTTTCAAAAGCGTTTTTTAAAGTTCAAAAAAACACTTGGAGTCTTTTTTGTTTTTGAGAAGCACTGGGGAAGTGTTTTTAAAAAAAAGCACTTTAAAATTGTTTGGATATTCCTAAAATACTCACTTGTTTATCTTAAATATCGATTTATTTTATTTAAAAAAATACTGCACATCACTATATTTTTAAAAATTCAACACCAAATATTTTTTAAATATTTAAAAAAATTATATAATCATAAAAAAATATTTTATAAACATAATTATTTTAATTTTTTAATAATACAAAATTTTGCATATGTGTGACGCCCATCGGGGTCCGTTGATTACCCACAACCCCGCGAATACAAGTGGATGTCGTTACCTGACGCCACTCAAACTCCAAGCAGTCTCTCAGACCAGGAGCTCTACCCAAATAAACACCCGCACTTAAACCCGTCCCAGTAATCCAATATAATCAATAATGATACAAATATGGATAAAACCTACTCTCGCCCATACTACAACATCCATAAAAGCATACCAACTATATCCAATAGTTCTAAGAGTTCAAATGTTTTAATTTTATACAACATATATTAAAATACTCGAATTCTAATACATGTAAACATCATCAAAGCCAAAGCCACAATTCGCCTCTTCTAAAGCCACTTAAGACGAGCCGTCTCTCGCACGCCCCCGTACCGTAAAATAGCATCCTCGACGGTGAGCTAATGCTCGCAGTGGAATCACCCTAAGTGGGCTTACTTCCACCTAAGTGCAAAGCAATGTTCCAAAATAAACATGTACATTCAAGCAAATGCACGATCCTACTAATGTCTACATTGACTAACTCAGATCCCGAAGTCCTCACCGACTCTCACACTCCCGCCAAGCCTTGTATGAGAATTCATCGCTTTGTTAGTTTGTGGACAATCCTCCGATGTATATATATCAATCAAGGCCCGACGACATTGATATATTATTTGCTCAGGATTCACTCCATGAATATCAATCACGTCCGACGATTGGATATTTTTAATTTATTTGACTAATTCCTCCGATAATTAACATTTTTAGACTACCCTCCGAACCATTTTTCTTATACTCATCCCATGCACTCACTCCTATAGTCCTAGGGTGTTCTGTGCTACATATGGAATGCATGTGGCTTAATTCAATACAATCTAATCGCATGCAAATATGTAAACATGCACATATCCACATAATATCCAATCACACAATCATGTCATGTAATTAATCAATTCAAACATCAAAATTAGCTCCCTTGGGCTAATGATCATACACCTAAGCGCCCACTTTGAATCACTCCGACCAAACACATATTTTCACAAAAATTATTTTGTGATCACTATTTCGAACAAAGAAAAACCCAAAGCCACTGCTCCTTTTCAAAGACACTTACCTGGGCTCACTTAATGAACTCCGGTTTCGCGATTTCGGCCCCATACCTTCTCATCAAAGCATACATTCATAGCACACATTTCACCATGGCACTCCAATAAATTTCGTGGATACCATGGATCGGCCCACATGGGTTTCAAAAATCTAACACCTCGGTTCCAAGATTTGGAACCGATCAAACGGCCCCTCACGGCCTCATTCAACTCAAACATTAACATAGCTCTTAAACAAAGAATAAACCCAAGTAGGGAGAAACCCCTCACTTTTTGGAGTTTGCTGGGAAACTCCATAGATCCGCACTCACCGCCAAGTCTTCTCCGCAGAGTGGGCCTTTCCTTCGTCTCCGAAGATCACCATGGCTCGACGTTCGTAAACCAGTATAAGGAAGACTCTCTCTCTAAAAATTGAGATCCAAGCTTCCTGTGTAAGACTCCCCTCCTCCCACATTTTTTTCCCTTTTTGCTTTTTGAAGAGGATGATACTATTCCTCTTTTGTCCTTTTCTAACTTAAAACAATTCCAAAAATGACATTTATGTCCTTCTTTTCCCAGTTTTGACATTCGGCACTATCTCGGCCGTCCATTTTCATCAATTTTCTATTCATGCCACTTATGGCACATGATTACGTGTTATATGTGACTTTCGCCGCATCGAATCGCTTACTAAGACCCGAATCGCGATGCTCTGAAAAACATGTACCCGATCGCTTCGACCGAATTTAAATTCCACGAAAGGCCTAGATTTCACAAGACGATCTCCAACGGTGAACCGCTTTCATTCATCCGAGATCCGTGAGAATAAATTATAGATTTTGAACCGAAATTACAATTTCAGAATCGAAATGACGTATTTTGCCCTTTTTCGTAAATCGAATTTCTCATCTTGCATTCTCCTCTTAAAAGGAATTTCGTCCCGAAATTTTGGACAATCACAATCACTCACATGCATATGCAACGTGCACTCTACCATGCATGTAAACAGTCATTTAAATCTTAAATGACTAAACCACGTACCTTCATCCCTAAACAAGAAGGGAGCAGGGCTCCCATCGTCCTCGCTCCCACGTAGACTCCTCCACTCCATAGTGCCGCCATAAAGGTTCAACACTAGCCTCACTGCCTTGGCGTCGCAAACCTAATCACTTCGCTTATCAACAATGCACACCGGTCCCTCCGAAGGTCCCGTCCGCGTCAACTCAATCCGTCCCAAATCCACCACATGAGCCGGATCCGGAGTATATTTCGAGCATGGAGACGTGAAACACCCTCGTGGACACCGACATGCCGGGCACGCCAACCGCACGCAACGTGTGCCTACCTCTCGAGCATCTCGAAGGTCCAATGAACCCCACGATAACCTTTCCCACGCTGGTCGACCGACTACTCCCTCTTAGGCATCACCTTCAAGAAGACGTGATCCATAACCTCGAACTCTATAATGACGCCGCACATCCGCATAGCCTTCGTCGGCTCTCCGAACCGTGAGAAGACGCCGCCGCATCGCTTCGCTCCTGAGGTGTCTCTAACGTATCGACCAATGATTGAGCCTTCCCACCTCTACCCAACATAATGGCGACCTATAGCGGCCCCATACAATGCCTCATATGGTGCCATCTGCATACTTCAGCCGACAACTCGCTGTTATAGGCGAATTTCACTAAGGGCAAGTGCTCTTCCCGGCCACCCTTATGATCCAGACGATGTCAGAAAGCATGTCCTCTAACACTGTGATAGTCCTCTCGTGACCGACCATCCGTCTGAGGGTGGTGCCAAATACCGCCACCGTAGTCCATAGCCTTGGAAATCCTTCCAAAAGTGTGTCAGAACCTCGGTCCCTATCCGACACTATGGATACTGGTACTCTATGTAGCCGGACTATCTCACAAATGTACAACCGGTAGAATCTCTCCAATGTGAAGGTCATCCGCACGGATCGTGAGC
The DNA here is from genome assembly GCA_016808115.1 of Tetrastigma voinierianum. Lineage (NCBI taxonomy): Eukaryota > Viridiplantae > Streptophyta > Magnoliopsida > Vitales > Vitaceae > Tetrastigma > Tetrastigma voinierianum. The sequence goes on along the minus strand of JAEQBH010002239.1, from coordinate 29,629 downwards.
CGATCCACTATCACCCATACCGCGTCATGCCTCTTTCTCAAGGCCCATGGCAAGTGCGGGTCACAAAGTCCATTGCACGCCCCACTTCCACTCGCCCACCTCTTAATGGATGAAGTAGCCCCACCGGCTTCCTCGTGCTCGTACTTTAACCCGTTGGATACGTGAGACATGGTCGAACAAAGTCCCCTACGTGTCTCTTCATCCCACTCTAATAGTATTGGCGACGAAGATCCGCATCTCGCGGCCACCCAATGCACGGCAAATCGAGAGCAAAGGAAACCCCGAGAATCTCCTCAAATCGTCAACTGGGGAACCACTACCCGTCCCCATCGGGCGACTACCATCTAAGTGAACGTCCAAATTCTCGCCACCCGTACTCGGATCGTGGCTTCTGGCCCCCGATGGACACTATCTCCGTGATCCCGCCACTAGACTCAATCACTGGGCCACCGTGAGACGTGTGTAGCCACTAAACTCCCCAGGTACCCCGAGTCCGCTTGTCGCATCAGAGCCCAAATCGTCCTAATAGCCGAGCACGCCCACTCCTCGAGAAGCCATACTAGCCAAGACTCCTCGTGACTTTCGACTAAGGGCATCGACCACCACATTTGCCTTATCAGGATGGTAATGCAAAAGTGAAGTCATAACTTAGAACTCCATCCATCTGGCGTTTGCCTCATATTGAGGTCCCGCCGCATGAAAATATACTTCGACTTCTTACGGTCCGAGTACACCTCGAACTCCTTGCCATATATGTAATTTATGCTAAATCTTCAAGGCGAAACTACAATGCTAACTCCATATCGCGGTGTGGGGTAATTTCGCTCGTGATTCTTAACCTGACAAGAACCATAAGCTACCACCCCGGACGACGTAACACATCCCATCCGGCCTCGAGGCATCACAATACACTGTACCCTCACCCCCGTCCGAACTATCAAGATGGGACCTGAAGTGTCCCTTCAACCCCGGAATGCCTCCTCGCATCGGTCATCCCACTCAAACTTGACCTCCTTCCGGTCAACCTAATAAGGCGCCGCGATCCTCGAGAAATCCTCAATGAATCTCTCTTGTAATACCCGTACCAATCCCAAGAAACTACGTGATCTCGGCGACTCCGACCGCCTCTCCCCAACTCATATCACCGCCGACCTTCTCTCGGTCGACCGACACTCCCGACAAGCCGACACCACGTGTCCTAAAATCTCACCTCAAAGAAGCCGTAACCTCGTGATTTATCAACTCGCGCATGTACCATGGTCTTCAACAACCGTAAAACAACTCAAGTGATACTCATGCTCCCACTCGACCGGGAGTAGATTAAGATGTCATCCACTAAGACTACGGTACAAACCGATCTAAATAAGGTTGGAATATCCTATGCAATGAGATCCATGAATGTCGCCGGCGCATTCATTAATCCGCCAAGGGAATCACCATAAACTCAAAGTGCCCATAACACGCCTTAAACGCCGCCTTAGTGGATATCTCAGATCCCTAACCCTCAAATTTGAGTGGTAAACTGGTGCGAAGGTCTATCTTGGAGACTCGCCTCCTCTCAACCGATCAAACAAATCGTCAACTTTCAGAATCTGCACCGATTCTCGATCGTGAATCTCGGTCTAACTGGGCTTGCATCGATGCACGTCGAAGGGCTCCATCCTTCTTCTTCGCAAATAGAATCGGAACACCCCATGGTGAAGTGCTTGGCCTAATGAACCCCTTGTCCAGTAGCTCCTGTAGCTGGACTCTAAGTTCCTGTAACTCAACCAGTGTCATCCTATGCGAAGTCATAGAGATGGGTGAAGTACCAAGGTGTAACTCAATACCGAAGTCTACATCCCTTGCATGCGGAGGTAGTCCAAATTTCATCCGAAAACATCCATACTCGCAAACCACTCGAGGTAGGTCTAAGTCTGGTCTCACCTCGTCCTCTAGGGTAAGGCTCGCTAGCCAACCCGCTAACTGTCCTTGACACTTGGACTCATATACTGTCTGGGGCAAAATGTCATGCTTTTCTCCCTGAAACACCACGCGAGTACTGCTCAAGGTAGCGGTAACCCCCACGCCACAACTCGATGACGACCGTAAGCCGGCCACCAATCCATCCCTGCGACATCGAACTCACATGTCTATGATCCTCAGTCCATCAGAGTAGAGTCCTGAGATTCCAGCTCGCAACCTCGACATATCATCCCTATTCTCACCCCCTAATCCCTGTGCAGAGAACTCACATACAGTTCTAAGGTCTCAACCTCTAAGCCCAACTCAATCACAACTGATGTAGCAATGAATGAATGCAAAGCACCAGAATTAAAAAACACTCTAGCCTATAAAGCAGACAGCAAAACGATCAGATAACTAGCCGGACCACGACTCGGGCCATGTGACGGTAAGGGTACACGCCCCTGACTCCCCCATGTCTCGGGTCAGGCCTCATTCCTCCGCCCTACCTATACTTCCTGGGCCTCAGTCTCGCCTCGTGAGCCACGAAAAGCCCGGCAGCCCCCTCAAACCCAGGATCGCTCGCCTCAGGCCGTGGCCGTGGCGGAACGCATCGGTCTCTCCCGCCCTTACTGACCGGGACCCAGGCCGTCCCAAAACCCCGGGATCCCCGTCTCCGGGGCAATCCTCCCCATGTGTCCGTGGATGGCCGACAATGGTAGCATACCATCCGCCCCGCTACCACCAGCGCCAATCCTCATCCGCCCTCGTCTTGATGGTCGCACTGGGACCCTCGCGAACAGGCCTCCGCTTCCCGAACTCGGCCAGACTCATCGCCCTTCCTTCTACTAACACTCGTGATCCCGAGTGCTCCCAGCATCCTCTATCTCTCAGCCGCCGGCCGTCCAAACCATAATCCATATCCTCAGGCGGGTCCTACATCCCGCCCGAATGAACAATCCCGCCCATTCTCAATCTCATATCACTCGCCAGGTCGGGTGGGGCTACATAATCATCAAACAACTCGGGCTAACTCTGAATCTAGCCATCAGCCCATCAAGCAATACGTCATTTCCCCGCTTCAACCCAGGGAAACCCGAGCCTCGTACGCCTCAGCCTCCCTGGAAGTACTTTACTCGCACGCCTTCAAACTCGCCCTACGCCATAACCTCTAAGTCCCAGTCTTAAATTTCATCTCCACTCATACCCTGCCTCGCCTCTAACCTGGAATGCAAATTTCACCCCGATCCCGGGTCGATCGAGGTGATCCTAGCCCCAAGATGTTATCGATTCGCATAAACCAATGGTATGACACCACCTGCCCTCCCCGTGAATGCCTGAGGATGATGCGCCTAAACCCCTGAGGTTATTAGACCTCCCTAACTACCCGCTATGCTAGCCCCGTGCGATAGCAAATTGGCCGCAACACTCCATGCCTCAACAGCTGGGCCTCACAATAAACACGTGGTGTGCTTCATACACCTCAGGACGACTCTACTGCCCTCGCGCCTCGACTCAGCCATACAGCAGGCTCAAACAAAGAAATTCAATGCAAAGATCTCGTAAGGTAAACACAACCTCGAGACACTATTCATATACCGAAAAAAAAAATTTCACATATCACGTCGATGCATTTATATTAACTTCCATATAAATATTTTATATATTAAATCATACACAAGAAAATTTTTTAAAAATTGTATTTTTACCCTCAGGAATGTGCGCTCGCGAACAAGGTCCACAGGGTCCAACGAAGGACCTCAAACAAAGGCACCGCCACAAAATTGATCGGGTGCACAAGGCGCACACCCGTAACCTGTCGGGCGCACACCGCGAGTGCAAGGCCTGTGTGGTGGCGCCATCACGCACAACCGACCGGCTTCGCCGCGATGTCACCCGCGAGACAACAAATGCAGAGTCGCTACACAGCAGCGCTTTATCGGTCGCGACACGCCCAGCGCCGTCGTCACGCACTTCAAACTCCAGTCGAGACACCAAATTGTCCCACGCCAGGCTGCCTAGGGTCGCGACATCAAAATCTAGGTCACACCGACCGCCCCAAATTTCGCTTCGTGCCAGTCGCAACGCAAAACCAGTCGCAATTCCTCCCGAGACTACCCTATGTCGCTGACATCACTCTATCGCGACCAAGCTTCGCCTAAACGGATTTCCAAGTCAAAGCACACTAAAATCCGTGTCACACTTCCCCATCGCCACCCATGTCGCGACCTCAAGCCCAAATTTCTAGCCAAGTCGCGGATCTTCAAAACTGTGTCACACACTGCTCCCGCGTAACGCCCGTCGCGACTAAAAACCTTGGTCGCGACGCCAAACCTCCCGTCGCCAATCCAGCCAGGTCGCGACGTCCATTTCTGGTCGCGACCTCAAGCTGACCAGACCAGGTCGCGACCTCAAAGTCATGTCGCGACCTCAAATCGTTTTCCCCAGGTCACAACATGAATTTCATGTCATTTACCCCAGACCTTCATTCTAACTTTGTACCTGTGTCGCGACACCAAAAGGATGTCACGACACCAACTCTTCTCCATTGGCCCAGTCATACATGTCAGTCGTGGCGCTACTGCACCGTCACGGCGCCGGTCGTGCACGCAACGCCCCGCCTTGCGCACTGGTGGTCCCGCTTGTCACGACCTCAAAAACCAGTCGTGACCTAGTCGGGAAATCGCAAGAGCTAATCTCGCTTCTACCTCATACAAAATTTTTTTTTCTTATGCAAAAACTGGAATAATTTTCCAGAATTTCACAAAAAACAATTTGTTTATGTCCAGAAATTTTTTTTTTCATTTTCTTTAAACCAAATAAATTTATTTAAATTGATTTTCCTTCTTTTCTTTGTTCCAGTTTTTACACACTCTAAAAATTCCCTAAAATTTTCCTATATGCTATCTACTAAGCACACAAACCATACATAATACATGATCACACATCATTCATGTTATGCATATTTTTCACACAAATAATTTATCAAATCACACAAAACACACCAAACACATGCATGTAGTGTCCTAGTTTTGCCCCGTGATTTCCTAGGTAATCTTGTACCTAAACTCAACATCGAACCACACCCAGTGGTGATGTTCTTATACCTCAAAGACTATGGCCTAAGCCCAAATCCCTCAAGCCCTGTAGTCGATACCTAAGCCTCGATACCAAGCCGTGACGCCCCATTCGGGTCCGGTCACCACCACAACCTCACGGACACAGTGGACGCCACACCGACACCACTCAAAAACTCCAAGCAGTCCCTTGTACCGGAGCTCTACCCAAATAAACACCTGTAAGGAAACTTGTCCCAAGCAAATTCAATATAATCACAATGATACAACATAAACACTCGCCCATACTAACATCCATAAAACATACCAACTATATCCAATAGTTCTAGGAGTTCAAATGTTTTACTCTTATACAACATATATTAAAATACTCAAATTCTAATACATGTAAACATCATCAAAGCCAAAGCCACAATCCAGCTTTCTTCTAAAGCGGCCTCTAAGACGAGCCGTCTCCTCACACGCTCCCCTGCATCTCAGAAATAAGATCCTCGACAGTGGTGAGCTTTAATGCCCGGTGAGGAATCACCCTATGGGCCACTCTCCACCTAAGCAAAGAATGTTCCAAAATAAACATACATTCAAGCAAATGCATTGATCCTACTTGAATGTCTACATGGACCAACTCGGGGATCCCGAGTCCTTCACCGACCTCCCACACTCCGCCTAAGCCTCCTGTGGCTGAGAATTCATCGCTTTAGCTCAGGACAACCTCCGATGCGTATATATCAATCGGCCATCCGACGATCGATATATTATCTGTTTCGCGACCACTCCTCCGGCTGAATATCAATCGTCACTCCGACGATTGATATTTTTAATTTATTCGACTAATCGATAATTAATATTTTTAGATCACCCTCCGAACCATTTTCTCTAGACTCATCTCATGCACTCACTCCTATAGTTCTAGGTGTTCCAAAGGTATATAATGCATGTATGTCATGTAACGCCTGTCCCGAGAAAGGTGTACAAAGACATGGAACTCGTTAGGCGATACGAACACAAGGTCACATTGTAATATTGAGATGCAAATGATAATTTAAGAACCCTAATGTTGTATTAGAATAAGGGTACAATTGTCATTTAGCAAAAAGGGATAGGAAAATTCAAATCAAAGATGGGCCATAGTAGGAATTTCAAAAGTTTAGTTGCAATATTTAAAGAGATGAGGGCAAAATTGGTAATTGAATAAAACAAAATATTAAACTGGGAAAAACAAAAAGCCAAAAATCATTTGTCTCAAAGTTTGCTATAAAGAAACCTGTAGGGAGTAAAAGCAAGGAGAGGAGGAGGAGGAAGAAGAGGAAGAAGAAGGAGAAGGAGAAGAAACAAAGGTATGTTTTTTTCAGATGGAATCAAGTGTCTGATGTCTGTAGTTATTAGCGTGATTACAGTTTTTCTACTGGAGATTGGGCTGTTCCAAAACCTGTGGTTTTGTCGGTAGACACACAAAACCTCGATTTGTTGATGCTTAGCATAAACCCCAATTTAAAAATAATCACTGAATCATCATACATTTATGCGATTTTATAAAGAATTGGAGGACCTTAGGTAGAGTTCTTTGCATTTTCACCTAGGGTTTTGTGGTTTGAAGTTCCAAATCACCAATTCAAGTGTTACGAAGTTGGTTTTGAGGAATTCCATGTTGGTTTTGATGAATTGTTGTAAAAGGAGAATGTTAGTTTTTTAAAGGAAATTCTGTCAAAATTGCAAACCACTGTTTTTGTTTTGGTTATAGATTAAGTTATAATCATCCAAACGACCGACCCCAATCAGAAAGAACTACAAGCAGATAGAGAACAAATGTATAGAAGGAACCAAGAGCAAATTGTATCTCTAAGGCTCCTAAATACATCGTGCGAGTTTTGTGTGTGAATTTTACTGATTTTGCCTGGTTTAAATGGTCAGAATGCTTTTGGCTATATGGAGTTTCACCATCCAAATTGAGTGATTCAAAATTTGGGTAAAATAGACATCTAGAATAATTTATCTGAAGTATGCATGCAAATTGTAAGCTAAAAGTTCCCAGAAAATTTGTCAAAGTGGAGCCATGTGCAGATTCTTGTTCCACAAATTGAGTCATCTAGATGTAAAATACAATAACTTGAGTTTTGGTGATCCAAATTAAGTGATTCCAATTGGAGAAGAAACCTTAGAATCATAGCTTCAAATGAGTGAAGAAACCATTTCAAATTATATTAAGATCCCAGAAACTGAAGATAATAGTAGGTGATCCAGTATTTGGAATCAAAACATGCTGTAACTTGTGTTATGTGTTGAGGGCCTTAGAGAAGGAATTTTACATTGAAATTTTAAAGAGACGTCATTGGATATAGCCGATCTGAGAGTTTCATACTTTAAAGACTCAATTTTTACTATAAAGTTCCATGTAGCATTGTTGGAAAAAAGGTTACCAAAATGGAGTGGTTTTTTGTTAGGTTTTAGCGCCAAGTAGAATTGTTAATTAATTTTTATACGAATGTTGTATGACCTAAAGTGACGGCAGAAGTACTTGTTTATACGCCATGATGAAATAATAATACGCTGCCGTATTCGCTTTTGGCAGACGTAAAGGTGCCAAAGGAGGCAAAGTAGTGATTCAGCTCAAGTCAGAAATGTTGTTTTTAATAAGTTCTTAAACTCATTTTCCAAATACTAAAACAGATTATTATTATTATTAGAACTGTTTGACTTATTTTTGCTTGCCTTTTGAGTTCAAACCATTTTCAAGAAGCAAGCAATGAATTAGAAAGCAAACAAATGGTTTTGAGTTAAACCATTTTTGAAAAGTAAGTAAATGGTTTTTGAATAATTAAACTATTTTTCAAGCAAGCAAGCAAATGATTTTAAATTGTAAAACCATTTTTCAAAGCGCAAGCAAGCAAGCAAGCAAAGAATGCTTTGAAAACAGGGCCTTCCCTAGTTCTAAGCAAACATTGGGGAGGCACCGCACGTACCTAAGTGGTGTTGGTGATCTCATACGTATCAGAATGGCCCGCCAAGCAAACTTAGGACATACATCATACATTTTAAAGGAGACCGTGGCACGTACTGTGAGCATATAAGGTTATGAGCTCTAACTACATATGGTGATGGCGACCTGTGTCAATTCCACCATATTCACTTAAAGGTGATGACATTGTGTCCTTCCACACCCAAGACGGCCACCCAGCCCGCTCACTAGCAGACAAGAAGGTGTAATAACAGTTCTCCGCTGGCTTACTGCCTTATAAGCATAATATACAAACTTTGAAAATCAACTATTGGTTCCTTTGGGTCAGCCCTTGTGCTTCCTGAGAGTTTTAGCAAAACTACCGAATCCAAAATTCTTATTTCAAAGATGCATTTCAAATTCCTGTTCCCGTGTTTACTTAAAAGTTTCGAAACTCTTTGAATAAAGTGTCATGAAAAGTCACAACTTTTAAAGCTAAGAGCCTGAGAAAGTTTTAGAAACTTTTAAAGTAAAGAAAAGCAAGTGTTAAAGAGATTTTCAAAGGTTTTATAAACTTTCATAAAGAATAAAGTTTAACTTTTAAAGTAAAATAAAGTGTTAGTTAAATATTTTTAAAATATCATGTAAACGAAAGTTTTATTAAATTTTGGGATGCTTCAAAAGAAAACATTTTCTTAAAGCATACACTCACCGAGCTCGTTTAGCTCATTATTCTTCGCTTTTAAAACTATTTTCCAGTACAAAATTTACGCCTGAGCATAGTAGATTCTCCCCGATTTATCGCACTGTAATTACAATCTTGTAAGAAATACTTTGAATTTGTATAATGGGAGCATATGTATGTACATAGTATAGTTTCTCATGAAAAATGTATGGAGCTTCGAGGCTCTTTAAAAGAATGTTGTCAAGGCCATATTTGGGAAAATGTAAAATTGTGTATATGTGTTTTGGGACATGTCCATATACACTAAGTAGGTCAAATTTTATAAAATCATAAGTTTAGAAAAGAAATTTTTATATACGATCACAAGTAATAATGGCTTCGTCATTAATTTTCTAGTCAAGTAGAGGTAAATCTGGCTTAGGGATTTCATGGAGGGCTTCAAGACACCCGCGATATTAGGGCAAAGTCATGCCAATTCCAATACATTTAATCAATGCAAGGCAAACATGCACATATCCACATAACATCCAATCACACGATCATGTCATGTAATTTAATCAATTCATACATCAAAATTACCTCCCTGGCTAATGTGATCATACACGAGCAACTGACTTGAATCATCAATTAAACACATATTTTCACAAAATTATTTTGTGATCATTATTTCGGGTGGAATAAAGAAAAACCTCTTAGGTTACCTGCTCTTTCAAAGCACAATTTATCGGTTCACTTAGTGAACCCAGGTTTCTCGGCCGATTCCGGCCTCATACTCATCAAAGCATATATTCATAGCACACATTTCACTCATGATTAAATATTCGTGATACTACGATCGTCTCACATGGGTTTCAATCTAACACCCTGCTTCAAGATTTAATCGATCAAACTACCACGCCTCATTCAACTCAAACATTAACATAGCTCTTCTTAAACAAAGAATAAAACCTAAGTAGGAGAAATTCCCACCTCCTGAGTTTGTTGAAACTCCATAAATTCCTGCACCAATGCCGGCCTCTCCCACAGAGCAAATTCTTCCTTCATTCCGAAGATCGCCGACCTGCTGATCAAGCTCTAAACCCAGAGAGGCGAAGACACACTCTCTCTAAAACGGTATCTGCCTTCCCGCAAGACTCCTCCTCCTAATGTTTTTTTTTTTCCTCTCGCTTTGAAGAGTGATGACACTATTCCTCTTTGTCATTTTCTAACTTAAACACCTAAAATGACATTTATGTCCTTATTTTCCCATGACATTCTATGCGATTCACTGGCCCATTTTCATCCTTTTTCTATTCATGCCACTTATGGAACATGAGTACGTGTTATATGTGACTTTCGTCGCATCGAAAATCGTTTTACTGCACCCGAACCGCGATGCCTCTCGAAAAACGTGTAAATTCCGACTGTTTTTGAATTCGACGAAATTTTACGTGCTAGCTAGATTTCGCGAGACGATTCCAACGGTGAAATCCATTTCATCATCCGAGATCTAGAGAATAAATTCCGGATTTTTAACCAAAATTACAATTTTGTAATCGAAATTACGATTTTACCCTTTTTCCAGAAATTAGAATTTCTCGGGTCTTACAATATATTTATTAATTAATTCAAATATTTTTATTCATTAATTCACTTATTTCTATAAATATTTTTAAAATTTTTATCATCATAAAAATAGTTGATTTAGGTTTTATTAATATAAATTTTTATATGTATTTATATACTTTTGTAATAATTTTGTATTTATTTATTATGATATCCTATTTTTATAATTAAATATTAAATTTTCTTTTTGGTAATTTTAATGATACAAAAACCTTTTTATACGTATGAAACATATTACAAAAAGATTATTATAAAAATGTTTATGATAAAAGTGCTATCAGAAAAAACATTTTAACTAAAAGCCTTGTTACAAGAAGTAGTGCCAAATTGATCTAAACATGGTCTAAAACTATGAAAGAACCTTCATGGATAATTGATTTCGAATTTCATTGTCAAATTTCTTTAAAAAAAATGACTATCAAATTTTAAGATTCCATTTCGAATTTAAATGTTTCAATCGTTTATTTGTAAATCAATCACTTTAGTTTATAGCTTTTGAAATTTGTTTTTATTTTAAAAAATGAGAAATAAAAGAAATTAGAAAACGTGCTTAATTTTCGCTTTTTTTCAAAAAAACACATAAAAGCATTAAATTTAAAGAATAAAAGCGCTTAAACAACACATAAAGGTTTTTTTATGGTTTCAAAAACTATTTTATAAAGGCATATCCAAACATGCCTTAGTTTCCTCTATCTATTTTTCTATATTTTCTCCGACTATCTTCGTTCTCTGATCTTCCCCGAACCCTAAGAAAGCCCTCACTCGAAATCCCTAACTCACTGATTCTGATCCCTTCATTTTGTTTTTTTTTTCTGTGTTCGTGTTGGGAGGAGATTCACTTGATTATTGGTTGACACAGCGGGTGCTCGGTGAGGATCATTTATGGTTTGTTCTTCTTGTTTTAGGGTTTAATTTTGTTGGTTGTTCATGGATGATTTTCTGCTTGGTTAATGTGAAGACAAAGAAAGTAAAGTAGAGATATGAGAATTTCGAGGGTTGGTTCATTAAATTGTCGATGTGGGGAGCGAGCAAAGGAGAGGGCTTTTGTCCTGGTTTCCATAAACGAACAAAGGCTTTCGCTGGAGATGTATAGTTGATGAATCAAAATCGTGGAGGCAAATAATGCTAGGCACGACGACCATTCTCAATAGCGATTTTCTCGCTCTTATTGACTATACTCCTACTGTATGAATTTTTTTTGTTGTCTTAAAACTGATTTCTTTATCTTTTTTTTGAATTCTTATGCTTCTCTGTATTTTATTTTATTATTATTATTTTTTTTTTGAGATTTCAAACGAACTGGTGGAGCATTATTTAGGCAAAAGTGGTTTTCAATGTCCTGATGTTCGATCGTAGCAATTTTTCCTTTCTTGCTTTATTTTTATTAAAACTCTGTTTTATGTGTTCGTTTGTTCGTTTCATTTGGTGTCTAAATCTAAACTAGGATTTTGTTATTTTATTGTTTCTATTTTTATTTATTTTTTTTAATTCTATTAGGTATTTTATTCTATTGTTTCCAAATTGCTTTTGAAGGACTAAGCCATTGCCTATATTAGGTTGTATTTGTTTGTGTTATGATCAAAGAGTGATGAAAGTTCACCACTTTGTATTTTTCTTTGTTTTTCATAAACATGGCAATGGATTATGTGTCCATTGCCATGACAATTGAAAACTTGATCATAACAGTTGCTTATCCACCCATTTTAAGGCTTTCTTTTATAACTTATTTTAAATCACCATCTTATAATCCATAAGTCTACTCTATATTTATAAGTTTTTTGTGACTCTTATATTTGGAAATTTTTTGTATAACACCAACATTATAGTATCATGTAATGCTCCATTATTTTTGAATTCTAGTTCAAGATCTACATTCATGGCCGCTTTTCCGTGAAATGAAATGAGATTATTCTCATTTCACTGATACAAGTTTTAGTGATATCTCATTTACCAATGTATTTTAATGATTATCGAGAGAGTTTCAGATAATGTCAGATTACAATGTTTTGCTCCATAATCCTATGTTTACTTGATATTGTACATGGGCGTAACAATGTAGACTAGAAAATCAGCTATGAGATTCAAGTGAAGTAGGAGTCAAGGCTTTCACCTACTTTTCCAATGTGAATTTGATTTACTTTGGGAAAAATTCGAGACATATGCATGCAAAATTGATTTGCTAAGTCGGGATTTTCTATTTCTTTTCTTCTATTTTTCCTAATGTCCCTCTATTTTGGTCCATATGCATCCCGTCTTTGTCCACTTGAAACTTCTTGGTATAAGCAATGAATTAAGTCAGAGGGTCAGCCAAATTTCTATTACCACTAAAAAAAATTTTGATTTTCTCGAATTGTCAGAATCTTTGATAATCCTTTTTATCAGGAATATTTTGTCAGGGCTTTGTTGGTTAGCATACTTTCTTTCAACCCAAAGACTTAGACACTACCATATTCTTTGAAATAAAAAAACAAAGTGCAATTTGTAATTATTTTCTTTGGTGTAAGTAAAAAGGAAATTAGTGAGTTATAACCTGATGATGCCTTTTTTCAACCGAATCGGGCGGAGGTAAGGGCTCTGGTGGGCCGACCCGGATTGATGGCGGCGTGATGCGTGCCTGGATTATCCGGATTGAGGCGGATCGTGACAATTCTTGCTGATCCGCAGTGCCCTGGATGCACTCCCTCCGCAAAACAAGAAAGAAGTTGGCCTGTGAGGGCTTCGCCCGTGTCAAGCTCCAATGCCTAAGTCGCTTCTTCAAGAGAAAAGAGAGACCGCTAGAGGGGCTAATGTGTTGCATATGTTTATGCGCTTCCAAGAGGCGCATGAGAATCGGCGACTCTTCACCGCTGGGGTGGCCATGTATTTATAGTAGACGTTCAAACTACTGGGTGGTAATTGGGGAGTCCTTCCCATCGGATGGATATTTCTGTTTAATCCCATCAATTGAATGTGATATAGAAAGCAATTTACTTCGTGATAGTCTTCTTCCTTATCAAATACCTTAACTGTGGTGATATTATTCCTCTCTTCCTTCTTTGGTGGGATTTGGTCAGATGGGTAACACATCGTTTGGCTGAACACTCTATTTTCCGTATTGAAAGAATACGGGTCGATCGGGGTCAAGACCTCCCAATCCCATCCAAGATCGTACTCGGGCCCGGCGAGCCGACTCCTGCCAATGAGCATGGAGGGGCTTAGTACTGTGGGGCCTGGCGCCTTACTAAGAGGTTTGGCGAGCGGGCCTCGCGAGCCCATTTTAAACCTTATCACTTGCCCCCAGCCCCTCAGGTACCTGAATGCTATGGCAATGTAATTCTTCTCGATCGATCATAGCCTAATGTCTGCTCTGGGCCGGGTTAGTTAAGGCTTTGTCACGCCATATGTCTTGTGATAATGATGACTTTTTAGTTCTCGCGCCATTTCCTCCACCCTTCTAGCTCTCCGTTTCTCGTGGGACATTTTCGCCTCACTCGCTGATGCCTCCCGGGACCCTTCCTCCGCCTTTAGCGATTTCGGCCCTTTTCTTCCTTAGCCTCCCGTTTGAGCCCTTTCAGGCAAATCTTCGTCGTGATTCCGGGTCCGTTGTGCCCCAGATCATTTCATTCTTCGCTGGTACGACGTGAACGCTAGTGGTCGATCGACCGATTTTGTTTCACCGCCGCTCATCATGGGTCCGAAGCCGCTCTTCTTTGCGTATTGGCGATGACTCTCAACCGCCGGCTCGTCGGTTAGGATGCTCTGACCGCTCGCCCAGCGGCCATCCTCAAACGCCTCCTGGGGCGCCTCTTCCTTTAATAAAGATAGCGGAAATAACCTACTAACATCCCGGGGTCGATTATCTCAACTGGCCGCCGACATGCCGCGGGAATGTGGGACCCAACAGGTCATCTTCAGATGGAAGTACTCTTTGTCGAGCAAGCATCGACCTCCCCCTTGTATCCGAGTATGGGTCCCCGATGTCTTAACCTTTTATGCAGCCTCCGTGCCTGGGATGGTTTGTTTTTTGAGGTCGCCTTTGACAATGGTCTTCATTTTCCTCTGCACCCTTTCATGAAAAGGGTCTTGCAACATTTCAACATTTGCCCTTCCCAACCTTCGCTCTCTAACGGTCAGCATTTCCTGGGTGGGGTTATCGGGCTTTAGTGGATAAAGGCTCCCAGATCCCTACCAAGCTCTGTTCCTTCCACTTTTCGCCCAAATGAGACCACCGAGGCTTTCTCATTTTTTCCACCGTCAAGCCCAGATGGATCTTTGATCTCCTCTTCATGAAGTCATGAAGGACGCTTATTTCTTTGTCGTTTCGTAACCTAACATGTAATCCTTCCAAAGGATGATCTTTGTAATCTTGCACTGGGGCGCTTCATAGTATTTGTGATTGTAGTTTCATTTTTTATGATTCCACTCCTGGCGTGTCGAAGCTCTGATCTTTGTACTTATCTCGCCAGCCTGTAAGTCGCTTCATTCTCGTGTCGCAAGATAAATTGTTGAAATTTAAAGCTGCGCTATGGATCTCACCGCCCTTACGCACTGATAAGGTCGATATCCCCGGTCCGTCTAAATCGAGGTCCGCACATTCCTCCGCTTCGAGGTCTTCGCTCGCTATTACCCCGGTCCTCTCCCATCGGGCTTATCACCGGGCGCCTCCTACTGTGGAGAGATTTCGTTCATTCGGGGCGCCTCTAATCCTCGAGCGAAAGGAAAAGAACGAGCCCATCAGGAGAAACCCGCCGGCCCACCAAAGTTCGTAATCGGGGCGTCTCCGACGCCCGAGAACCTGAAGCAAGGCTGCCCCTTTAGGGCGAGGCTCCCGTGATTCGAGCCCCCAATTTCTCCTAAGCCCGATGAAGGGCTAAAACCCTTGAGTGCGGTCGCGCCGGTCAGGAGCAGCCAACCGCTGAAACCGCCTCGAAAGTCAAATCGCCTCCTCGAAAGGCGACAGAATTGAAGAGAAAGAAATCGAAAGCAAAAGTCGACGAAAACCAGGACTCTTTGCTTACTAACGCCGAACTCGTGGCAGGTGCAGTCTCCTCCATCCTCAAGGACTCACTGAAGGTCACATGATGCTCTGATTCCAGGCTTTGGCTTTGTCCTCTGTGGGGTTGCCTCTGGTGAAGTCTACACCAGGTTACTTTCCATGCTGCCTCCAAGGCCGAGAGTTAACTTCATGTTTGATATATAGAGCCACTCATCTCAGTGTTCAAACAGAAGGCCAAAACTAAATGAGAAGCACGTAAGAATTGCCCAATTTATAAAGCTTAAGGCTTTCTTACTTCCGAACGATCCGAAGCCAGGAGTTGAAGCAAGATATGATCAAGAAGTGGAGCGACTTAAGTCCGATTTAAATCATACTTTGCTGGCCGCACGCGTAGCAGGGGAAGACGCGGGTCCGGCGAAGCTCACGGTACCAAGGCGAAGCCGGAGGTTCAGAAGTGCTCCGTGCTTCACAAAATGATTTGAGTGAGAGGCCCGAGAGGAGCCAAATCCGCCGAGCAGGAGCTTCGATGGTTAGGAGTAGTCATCTCCTCCCGCGAGCCGCGGGATCTTCGCCGAATTACGTGCACCACGGTGATCTGAATGATAAGAAAGCACAACTGGCGCTCGCCGTAAGCTTCCGAAAGCGGCGCCGCAGAGACTGCTCGCCGAATCTTCCTCGCAGCGAATGGCAGAACGGCTGAATGAGGAATGTCACGGATTGTGCGCAAATCTTCATCAGCGTGTTAGCTTAGTTGCTCAGAGGGATGAGGTCATTAGGCAGCCGAGACGCCGTCGCTGGGTCGTGGCTCACTTTCAACTAAAGTCACGACGCATACCTCGGGATTGACTTTAATTCGACCTCCCAGCGACAAAGAGGCGAGAGCTTCCTTTTCTACGAACTAAGAGTCTGTACTACTGTACACCCCTCTTCGCCGCTCCAGCCCCCGCTGACGCTCTAATCTTCTATGCTTATGTTCACTGAGCGCTTCGGGCCGTATTTTTATTTTTTTATATACGTTTTTCGTCGCCCGACCTTATGACATGCAGCTCCCTCCAAACATATTTATACAAATATACTCTCTTTATTAATATACGGGAAGGACTCAGCAAGGTTTAATGATTAGCCGGAGTCCACGCGAGCCGAGAAAAGCAGAGTCATAACGTAAATCGCCGGCAGAGTTCGCCCATGCAAACTGAGATGAGTTCGCCGCAGAACTGCCAATCTGAGTCGTCGATGCTAACCCCACGGAAGAGCTCGCCCATGCTGGAGTAAATTGCAGTGTTCCAGAATGTGAATTGTCGAGCAGAGCTCACCGCGTGAACTGCTGGGATGAGCCTGCCAAAATGGATTAGGTCGAATAAGAGCTCAGCCCATGTCGAGGATGGGAAGAGCTCACAAAAATGAAGAATATAGAGCTCGTCCATGGAACTTTCGAGGGACATTCTGGAAATGAATCACGAAAGCAGGAGCTCAGCCCATGAACCGAGGGATGAGCTCGGCCAAAATGAATTGTCAACAGAGCTCGCCCATGTTAAGTGATGGGTAGAGCTCGCCGAGCGGTGGTTGAGCAGAGCTCAGCCCATGAACCTGGTGATGAGCTCACAACAATTGATGAATGTGAGCTCGGGCCCATGCTGATGTAATGGAAAGAGCTCATCAAATGAATAGTCGAAAGTAGCTCGTCCATGTGAACCGAGGGATGAGCTCGTCAAAATGAATTGGCCGAATGTGACCTCGTCCATGCTGAGTGATGGGAAGAGCCTGGGCCGCAACGACAGTTGAGCATTTCCAGCCCATGTGAATCGGTGGATGAGCCTGCCAAAACGGCACAGGAGAGCTCGTCATGGAATCGAGGGATGAGCTCACAAAACAAACGCTTGAGTGTAGCTCGTCATGTGAATCGAGGGATGAGCTCTGCCAAATGAATTGGCCGAAAGCAGAGCTCGTCCATGTGAACTGAGGGATGAGCTCGTCAAAATGAATTGCTGAACAGGAGCTTGTCCATGTTAAGTGATGGGAAGAGCTCTGTCAGAAAGGAATAAGTTGAGTGTATTTCACCCATGTGGAACTGAGGGATGAGCTCAAAATGAATTACGAATACGAGCTCATCCATGCCGAGTGACGGGAAGAGCCTGCCAGAGCGACGGTTGAGTAGGAGTCATTCCATGTGGAACCCAGGATGAGCTCAAAATGAATTGTCGGTGCAGAAGCTCGCCCATGTCGAGCGATGGGAAGAGCTCGCCAAATGAATGTGGTGGTCGAGTAGAGCCCAGCCCATGTGAACTGAGGGATGAGCTCGGGCCAAATGAATCAGGTGGCCCGGGGCAATCGCCGAATGGCTGGCGTAGCTGGCGGCAATGTAGCTCGAGTCTGATCTCAATTCTCGTAGCGTGACTGGCCCGCAGCAGGCCGAACTCGCTAAGGTGAGCAGCTGCTCCGGCGCCGAGGCCGAATCGCGATGTAAATGAGCGGAAATGTAAATTCGGAGCATCTAGACTCGTAGCGTGACCTGTCCAAAGTAGACGAACTCGTCAAGGTGAGCAAAGGTGGCTCCAAGGCAACAGGCCGACGGCGATGCAAACTCGAGCCGATCTAACCCCTGGTAGCGTGGACCCGTCCAGAGTGTACTTAACCCACTGGCGTGGCAGCGTGGCCCGGGTACGAGGCTGAATGGGCGATGTGGTGCCCAGTGGCGCAGTAGCCCAGCTTATCTCAGTCCTCAGTAGCATGACTATCCAGAGTAGACAATCACAAGGTGAGCAAATGTAATTCGCCAAGAGGCCGAATGGCTTATGTAAATTCGAGGAAATGTACTGAAGCACCACCTCTCGTAAAGCGACCTATCCAGAGTAGACAAACTCGTCAAGGTGAGCAGTGTGGCTCCGGGCACTGAGGCCGAATGGCGATGTAGCCTCGAGTCGATCTTAACCCTCGTAGCGTGGACTCGTCCAGAGTAGACGAATCGGGTCAAGGTGAGCAAAGATGGTCGCTGCTAAGGCCGAATGGCGATGTAGCCAAGTGGCAATGTAATGAGTTGACCGACTCGTAGCGTGACTGGCTCCGCAGTAGACGAACTCGCCAAGGTGAGAATGGCTTTCGGGCGCCGAGGTCGAACATGGCGTAGCCCGGAAATGATATGACTGTGCAATGCGGACTCATTCCGTAGACGAACTCGCCAAGGTGAGCAAAGTGGCTCCGGTTACGCATAAATTTCGCTCGGTTGGAATATCGCGCGGTCGCTCAGATTCTAATTTCCTGGAAGGTGCAACGCTTTAACATCGATTGATGGAGAATTTGAACGTCGTGACCTTTAAGTGCTTGCCTTCTTATAAATGGCGATTCCATTGTCATGGAGGTTTATTCCCGCTTTCACTACGCGAACCGAACCGTGAGATGAACCGTCAAGTCCGTCACCGGGATCCTTCAATATTCGGGGGTCAACGCCGCCGCTCTTCTACATGTGGGAGTTGTGTTTTTCCCTTGTCTCCCCTTTGGCGGGAGTCATGTTATTCCCTAGCTTCTGTGCTGTGGAATGCATCTCAAGAGGCGGCAGATCTCAAAATGCCTCTCCGGGGGGTTTTATTTTTCTTCCCTCTCCTCTCTTTTCTTTCCTCTCTCTTCTTCTCTTCTCTCCCTCCTCCTCTTTCTTTCTCCCTTCTCCTTCTCTTTCTATTTTCATTTCCTTTCTCGTTTGTCCCCCTTTATCATAAATTCCTTCCACCCCTTTTCTTCTTCTCACCTTTCTCCTCTTGTCTTTTCTCCCTATCACCCCCCTTTTTCGTTCTTCTCCTCTTTTCCACCTTTCTGGTCTCCTTTTTTTTTTTTTTTTTCGAGGGAACTGCTTGTACTGAATACTTCTCAAGATGTAATCGAGGACACCGCTGATTGTAACTGAATGTAATTTAATTGAAATAAAGAGGAACTTTTCCTTT
Source organism: Tetrastigma voinierianum (assembly GCA_016808115.1). Classification (NCBI taxonomy): domain Eukaryota; kingdom Viridiplantae; phylum Streptophyta; class Magnoliopsida; order Vitales; family Vitaceae; genus Tetrastigma; species Tetrastigma voinierianum. Next base: position 10,476 of record JAEQBH010002239.1, on the reverse strand, counting down.
TATGTCTATGTATCTTCTTATTGTACCTTTTTCTGTATCTTACATATATAAACTGTTTGAGATGTCTAACCAAAATAATCAATGAACGCTCCACTTGTCACATAAGATCCGATAAGGCATTATTATTTAACTTTTACAAACCGATAAAGCTACCGGTAAAATCGCTAAGATGATCCGCATTCCACGATGTCGCAAGATTTTCCCTCCTCCGTCTGAGCTCATAATTGCCCGGTCCGACGACCTGGATATGATGTGCTGACCTTCCCAGCTTGGGGCCTAGTTTCCATGCACTATCTCCTCGTCAAGAGCTTTATGACTAAGTCAGCTCGCATGTAGCTTCCTGGTCGACCTTTGATTATAGTACTCACGCTTTCCTTTGATACCCTCCGCACGCCAACCTCGCTCGTTTTCATCAGGAGTTCTAAGTTTTTAGACGAAGGGCCCACTATGCTCTTCCGATGCTAACTCGACTCTAAGAGACTTTATCCCGACCTCAACTAGCTATTTGCTTCTGCAAGCAAAGGCTGCAGCAAACTGGCTTCCCGTTGTCACCGTGTCGCCCCCGTAAGCCTATAGTACCCTGGGAGTGTATTCTCCCCACCCAACTCCCTTTTAAGATCTTCTAATCTCATCTCATGCTGCTTTAGGTTCTAATAGTGACTTCAGCCTGTCCGCTGATCATGCAATACTGGGATGAAAGTAATAATTTTTAATTCCGAGTCTGCAGAAATATCCGACTCGCGCTTGTCGAATTGCTTTCCATTGTCTGATACCAAGGATCTTGGAATACCAAACCTGCATATGATGGCTCGCCACACAAAGTTGAGTATCTTCTGCTCTGTAATCGTGGCTAAGGGCTCCTGGCCGCACCACTTGGTGAAATAACCATCGCGACGATTATGACCTGCATCGCCCTTGCCAATGGGCAAGAGGTCCCACATGCCTGCACTTCACTGCAAAGTGGCCAGCTTGTGATTGATGTTAAGGGTTCCGACGAGGCGCGAGATCTCGCTTTGCCCCGATAGATTCTTCATTTCTCGACTAGGCCTGGCCGCCTCTGAGTATGGTCAGGGCCGCAGATCCCCGCTTGGGGACTTTCCCGCTAATGCCCGAGTCTGAGTATGATTCCCGCATATTCCTCTTGTGTACTTCTCCTCAAAGACGTACTTGTGTCCCTCTCCCACGATACGATGAAGGGTATGAAAAACCCCTGTCAGGAGGCTTCCTTTATGATTAGCGAACCCTACCGACCCGCCTTATTTTAAATTTCTCGGCCGTCATCCGTAGGCTGCCTATTGCGTAATCTCCAAATGGATCCATCCAAATTTACATGACTTCACTCGCTTACCTCACCCCCGCTATGAGGATCAATAGAGGGTTCCGCCAAGTATTCAATGTGTGCCGACCGCTGAGGTCTCCCGTGAGGTCAGTGGCTAATCCTCGCAAAGCCATCAGAATTCCCCGCCTACGGGGACATGTCTGACCTCAACCAACATAAATTCTCCCTTTAATAAACAAGGACCTTTGGAGGCATAAGATCATCCTTTCTCACTTTTTGGGCCTCAGAGGTGTCTTCGATCCGTCTCGACCACCACTGGGAGTCACTATGTAATTCTACTGGTCGACTCTAAATGAACGGCGAAGCTGAGACCTCGCGGCGACTGGGCCATACTCAAACACTGGAAGCATGGAATCCAAACCTGAGCGCGTATTCAATGTCTATCCCTTTTGGTGAGGTCAGAATTAGGCCTGCTCCGCTTCCCTGTGCATTTGAGGCTCCATCTACAGAGAGTTTCCAATTTGGGAGATCAGCCCTCGCTTGAGTGGTTTTCTCTCGAAACGACTCTGTAATGAAGCCTGGCCAGACCTGTCCCTTTATCGTGGGTTTCTACTTAGATTCGATGTCGAACCCGCTTTAGCCCATGGCCCACTTCATCAGCCTCTCCTCTTCCTGAGACTTCTAGCTCAGGTACACCGTCTATAGGATATTCATTGGGACTTCTATGGTGTGAGCCCTGAAATAGGATTCGAGTTTTCGAAGCCGCAGCTACAAAGACTCGGGGTGATTAGTTTTTCCATTCTCGTGTGCCTCTCCTCCGCTCCCTTCAGGTCTAACTAATAATAAACCGGGTGTCAGACTTCGCTTTTGTCTCGATGAGTACTGTGCTGGCTGAGAAATCATACTCTGCCATATAAGGTGAAGAGTTCCCTTCAACTATGACTTACTGTAATGGGTGAGGAACTCGATGCTGCTTTAGGCTGTGAATGCTTCTTCACACTTTGCGTCCCATTGAAAGGCTTTCTTCAGAACTTGGAAGAAGGGTTGGCATTTATCACTTGCCTTGGATACGAACTGGCTCAAAGCTGCAATCCTTCCTATCAGTTGCTGGACCTCCTTTATCCCTGATGGTGATGGCATATCGAGCACTGCCTTTATTTTGTTTGGATTTGCCTCAATTCCTCTATGGTTGACTATGAAACCCAGAAATTTTCCGGCTGACACGCCGAAGGCACATTTGGCTGGATTCAGCTTCATGTTGTAGTTCCATAGATCCGAACGCTCCGGGAGGCGAAAGTATGTGAGACGGCCAGGCGGGATTTTACCAAGACGCCGTCTACGATACCTCCATAGTTGCGCCATTCCGGCTTCCCGAAACATCCGGCTTGCATTAACCTCTCGGTAGGTCGCCCACGTGCTTCGGAAGTCCAAAACCCATTACCGATAATGTAGGTTCCCGCTACCGTGACGAACGAGGTATTTTCTTGGTCATCGGGGTCCATGCTAATTTAGTTATAACTGGAAAAGGCATCCATAAAACTGAGAAGTTCATGGCCCGCGGTGGCATCTACGATGAGGTCGATCCTGCGTAGGGAAGTCAGCTCCTTCGCATGCTTTGTTTATGCCGCTGAAGTCTATGAGTCGCCACTTTCCATTTGTTTTTCGATTTAGTACAATGATTAAATGCAACCACTGGGATATTCACTTCTCATCGCCTCGCTGGAAGAGTTTGTCGCATCTCCTGCTTGATGGCTTTACCTTCGTGCGGCTTCCCGCACTTTCTTTTCTTGACCGTTTGAAGGACGGGCTGGCGTTCACCCATGAGTGATTATCAGGGGTCGATTCCTCCCATGTCCGCCGCTTCCACGCTAAAAACGCCTCCTCGTTTTGTCTCAAAAACTGAGTGAGGAGACTTTTGAGGTCTTCCACCAGTTTGGAGCCGATGTAGGCGAGATGTTCCGGGTCGTCACCCAGTGACACCGATTCTAGTTCCTCCGAGGGCTAGGGTCGGGTGAGTACCTTGTCGCGCATGTCAAGCTCGTCTACATTCACGTCATTACTGCTCTTTATTTCACGGAGGTCGTAGGCATTCCCGCCACCCGCCGATCTCTCGACCATCCCCACTCCCTGTAAGGTTGAGAATTTGATTATCATGTGATATGCTGAGGGGATGGCTTTTATTACGTTGAGAGAGGGTCTGCCTAGCAACATGTTATAAGCTGACGGGGCGTCTATGATAAGGAACCTTGCTGTGGTCGTCGCCTGGCAAGGGGGCTCGCCCAGGGTGAGGACCAGTTGAATCGAGCCCAACGATAATACCTTCTCTCCTGAGAACCCCCGCATATGTGTGTTAACGGGATCTAGCTTTTCTCTCCTAATGCCCATTTTGTCGAAGGCTGATGCGAAGATGATGTCGGCTAAACTCCCATTATCAATTAAAACCCGGTGAACTGTGGTGTTGGCTACAATCGCGCGGATGACTAAGGGGTCATCATGAGGGTGCTGGCATCCTTCCAAGTCGGAGTCAGAGAACGTGATGGTATTGTCGAGTCGTGGCAGTTTGGATACTGCTTGTATTTCCCCCATTTCTGGTGATCTGATGCTGCGTAGGTGGGCCTTCCGAGCTGAACTAGATTCTCCTCCTCCCGCGAATCCTCCCGAGATCACGTGGATTTCTCCAAGGGGTCATTAAAAGGAATATCTGTCACGAGGTGGTCATGTTGAGTTGGAGCCCGGTTCTGACCTGGCCCGACTCGGGTCCGACTTCTAGGTTTGATTCCGGGCTTGGTCTCGGAGATATGAAACGCCGAGGTAATTCGCACGTTTGTATCGCATTCTATTTCTTCTTCAAATAGATAATTGTCCGTACGATGCCCATAATCCCTATGGAACTTGTAGAAGATTTCGTGTGTTGTCCCTTGAGGTGGATTTGACTCATCCGAGCTCGCCATCTCGTGAACCCGCCGTTGCACTTCATGTGACCCGCTACACCGAGGCCGCAGGGGAGCGGTGCCGCGAGTAACGTTGTCGCTCATCAGGCGTGGGCCCGTGACGTGTTCTCGAGATTCCCCGCCTTTAGAGATCGCTCTCGATCTTTCATTGATTTTTCCTCGGTCGCCTTGTCTTTTTAGGCTTTCCGCCGCTTGTCTCTGTCAGACTTCTCTCTTTACAGTGGAAGAGCCTCCTCTGGATATGAGGCCCTTCACCGTTTATATATTTCTCCTCACAGTACTCGCCATGCTTCGGGCTAGGGTTCTTGATGAAACACGATCCTCTGACTGTATTCTAACCCCGCAATGAATGCCGTGGATGGCGACTTTTTCATCTGCACGCTCTATCTCATGACTCCTGCTGTTGGAATCTTGCATCGTATGACTCGTGCTTTCCCTCGCGAGCCTTATTTGACGGCCAAGTAGATGGTAACTCAGCTCTGTATCAGCCCCGGGTCTGACATGAGGCTGACGAACGCAATGGAGAGTTCTCTGAATGAAGAGATCGATGAAGGATTCTATCAACCAAAGCAAGGTCGAATTTCAACAGAGTGGCGAAAGCTCTGCGACCGCATGGTCTCGATACCGGCGCAACCCCATTTGATTCTCGTAAGTACGCAGGATGGTCGACGGATCTCGGGCCTCATCGAACGCCCCACTGCGGGTATCTACCTTTGGTCGAAGCGTAGCTTAACACCCCGACCGCGAAGGGTGATTCAGCTTGTTGTACCAAGGTATCCATAAGAACCGGGCGCGTCCCTTAACCACCTCCCTCACGGCCGAGCCTCGCGCCAAGACTTCAAACCTTCCGCTCCTGGCGATCGCTCTTCCGCCCCAAGTGGGACGGCGTAACCTTCTGCTCCCAGCATGTCCTCCGCGCATTGTTTCGTTTTCTTGCTCCGTGGGGCCACCAACAGGTCCATGCCCCGACCGACCGGGATCAAGCTTCCGCCTCACCTCGGGTGCCGTGACTATGTCGCCCTTCAGGGAAATGTTATGATTCTCTACGTCCGTCGTAATTCCGAGGATAACGGTTTGTCCGTGTTGTTCCAACTCTTCTACCAAGCGTTGGTTGACGAGGCAGAGTGCTTCCACTTCGCTCAGATAAATTTCTCGCATTGTTCTACCGCCCCAGGAGGCCTACTGGCCCGCATCGCCAGCGGATCCCATCCTTGGTGATCGGGTGTTGCTCTCAGCCATGTTCCGAGTCGATATCACGAATCGAAATCGGGCTTATATTTGTACAGAAATGTCCTTCCTACGCATTTCGCGCCAATCGATGATGCCTTTTTTCAACCAGAACTCGGGCCGAGGCGTGAGGGTAGGTGGGCCGGACTCGGATTGGATGGCGCGTGGATGCAAGCCTGGATTATCCGACCGAGGCTGGATCGCGACACTTGCTGATCCGCAGCCCGATGTAGCACCTCCAAAAAACAAGAAAGAAGGGGGTCGGCGAGGGCTTCGCCCGTGGCCGCTCCGATGCCTAAGTCAGTTTCTTTCTGAGAGAAAAGAGACTGCTTAGAGGGCGAATGTGTTGCATATGTTTATGCGTCTAAGAGTGCGTATGAGAACTACAGATCTTTCCACTACTGGGTGGCCAAGTGTATTTATAGATGCCAAGCTGAATCCGCCTGGGTGGTAATTAGAGTCCTTCCTACTGATGGATATTTCTTATTTTAGTCCCTAATGGATTTGGCATGTGATATAGAAAAGCAAATTTACTCGTGGATACTCTCTTCCTTATCAAAGGGCTGTCCAACCTGGGTGGTGATATATTATTCTCTCTTTCCTTCTTTGGTGGGATTTGGTTGGATGGGTAACACATCGTTTAAGGAATACTCTATTTTCTGTATTGAAAGAATATGGGTTGATTGGCCGGGTACGGACCTTCCAATTTATCCAAGATCGTACTCGGCCCCCATGAGTCTGTGCTCTCGCTTGGGCTGATACTGGTGGGCCTGGCACTGTCAAGGCCTTACGGTGGGCTTGGCGAGTAAACACAGCCCATTTTTAAACCCTATCATAACTCTAATTTGGAGGATGACATTTTTTTAAAACTAGAATTAGACCCTCGATATTTGTCATGTCATTGGATTAATTCTTCCCTTTTGTTTTGCTGCACTGTACTAGTAGCTGTTGTCACACCAAAAGTTTGTCAAGCAGAGGGTTGCAAGTGATGCACTGCAAAGATGTTTCGAATCTAGTTTTTTTTTTTTTTGATAATGGATGTGTCTGAATTCTAGCTATGTTTCTCAGGTGATGTAATTTAAGGCTTTTCTATTGTATGGAACTATGTTCATGGATGCCTAGAAGAACTTATGTTTTCTAAAAGAGGACTAGGGAACTAGTGGTATGTGTGGGGAAATTGTGATGGATGTAAGGTCATTTTTTTTATGTAGGGTTCTTATCAATGGGAGGCGAACTAAATGAGATGGTGAGGTGCTGACATTTTAAGAGAATGGTGGAGGATGAGAGGTAAGAGGGAATCGGAGAACATGGTATTTAAAATAAAGAAGAAAGCTACAGATTTAAAAATCTTTTTCTTCTTTTGTCGGGATTATAAAAGCATTTCTATATTGTTCTCATATAATTTCTATATTGTTCCAATGTTGAGATGCATTAAGTCCATTTCAGTCTCTTGCTTTGCTTCAATATAGGTAGATTTATTAAAGTCTATAGACACATTTAAGGGGGGTGTAGGGAAATTATTTACTAAAAGTATGATTTAAGTGAAACATCTTCCTCCCGATAGGCAAAACTTAAATCCTCTTCGTGGCACTAAGCACGATCTTCACTAAAAGATAAGCATAAACTGGCATACGCCATAGGCAACATTCATGTATCCCGTTATCCGTGTAACCTACCAATACCTTGGAGTTATGCCTATTTGTCCAAATGATGTAAATGAGATGCAAAGGAGCTATATGTAGAGAAATATATTGATATGTTTCAATACCTTGAGATTACATGGATGCACTACAAGTTATATTAGTCGACCGGTCTAGGAGTATGTGTGAATTCTCGTAATTGGTACTATCTTAATGAAGCTCATATGACATATATTAGGCACATTCTAAAACCATGTGATTTTAATTAGAACTCGATGAAGATGAATTCTTAAGATATACATCAAGAAATAAATAATTTGTATGTATTGTACTAGAGACAATTAGGTTTGGTTGTTTGTTTTATTAAGATTGTAATTTATTATGTTAGTTGATGGACATAATTGAAAATTGCTTGAAGTTACTAAAATTTATGACTGTTATCATGTTTATTCAGTAGCTAATGTGAGCCAGCAGATCAGGTAACTAAGAAAGATATTGGCATTATAGATTCAATCATCTGGAAGTCAAATTTTCCTAAAGATGTTTCAAATTTTAGTTTTGAAGATTATTATGACTCTTCCTTCAATTGTTTTTGGCTTTTTGCAAAGTTTTTGTTCCGTAGTCTCCCTTCCCCATCTCTGAGAGAATTGACTAGGAAGAAGGTCCTTGATGTTATGTGCAGGATCTTCTATTTCGCTTTCTGTCTTCCACATACCGACATATTCTTTTTTTTTTTTTTTAAAGGGAGAGAGATAAGAAGGTGGGTGATCTTCATTTTATGTTCTTTTCTTGTCGAGTTGGGAGACTAACTGAAAGATTTGTCAGCCCTTCACTACATCCATCCATGTATCGTACAGGAGTTTCATGGATATCACAATTTTTCATTAGAGATCTCCTCCTCATCTTCATCACTAGTTTGATCATCAGAAATTTGATCGAGAGACGTTGAGTGTGTTCTTGCCGTCGGCTCAGCCAGCCTTTGAGACGACACCATGAACGTCCCACCTGAGGTCCTCCAGCTTGTATTTTCCGATGAGCAATGAAGGCAACATGTCATTATTTCAACCTCCTTGTCATCTTCAGATTCGCCCCGACTCCAAGTCACCATATATAGACAGCTTTTCTTCTTGGTGTTAGCACATTCTCTGCATTTGTAAACCCCCACATGTCTAAACTATCAACAATCGTCCAACTAGCTTCATTTTGCATTTAACGTCTCCATTTACATCCTAAATCAAATTATAAGAATAATAAGTATAAAAGGATGAATAATAAAAGAGAAAAATATGACATTTTGAATTCTCATCAATTAGCTAGCTTAGAGGAATTGAAGAAAAGTTTTGACGGATATACTAGTTCTACATCATGTTGTTATGGATGATTCTAGGTGACGGATGGTAATTTGGTTTTGGTTAATGAATGATGCTAGACATAGATCTTACGCAAAGGCCATACTACCTATATCGAGATGGGTATGAGATGGATTTGTGACAAAAGACACCCAAACTCGAAAGCAGATAAGCATAGAAGAACTGGCAAACCCAAGAAACTACCTTTCACCAATTTGATCATAACTCTTCGTTGGAAAGTCCAAATGACGCACCGTTATTTTTGTTAGAACCCTAACTCATATACCTTTCCAACCATATAGGTCACACATACTAGAAATACCTGAGTCAAATCAGTTTATTCTCCGAAGTTGACCAAAAATCTGCACTGTGGTGTTCCTTGGGTAGTAATTTTAATGTTTCAGCTGAGAAATTTATTTTATTTTTTGAAATAAATCATAAAAATAAATGTTTTTAGGTTAAAATAACATTAAAAAAATGAATCCAAACGTCAAAAACCTTAAGGTAATATATGGATCAAATTGAGACTTTAGTGGTAAAACTGTACTCGAGAAACCAAAACCCAGCCCATGAACAAAGAAATTGGGCAGTCGTGTTTTAAACCTCCCATTTTCACTCAATTTTCCTCATTTCTTCACTCCGCTCACCCTACACCTCTCGAACCCTAGAGATCATTAGAGAGGAAGAGGCCAAGGGCAAAAACAAGATATTTAAGGGTAAATTCGATATCAAGCTCAAGATCTTCATACAAACTAAGGATTTAAAGTAGGGCTTTCTCTCATTCACTTAAATCGTAATAGTAATTATATATGTGCTGTTTTGGGCTATCAATGTTATATATTTATGATATGAAATCATCATCTCTTAGTCTTTTTACAAACATTACATGCTTGAGCAAAGTTAGGGTTGAATACCCATGAAATCCCTTTTCTTGTCTTAAAAACCCTAGTATTTCAAAATGATGGATTTCTTGAATGTGTTGATTTAGAGTTATTGATTTCTAAATCAGTGACTGTGTTTAGTAGTAATATGACGTGGTTACGCATCTCTTGTATTTCAAATTGTTTATTGAAATTACCTCTTAAGTAATGGATTCAGGATCTTTGGAAGAATTGCTAAATCGGGATTTATGGAATCGCTGGTTACGGGTGATGATTGTTGGCATGATATGTTCTTGTATATTATTAGAATGAATACGGGTGAGAGGTTCCTGTAAGGATGCTCATTCCTTCCTCAAGCCCTGTGAAGGATGCTTGAGAAACAAAGATAACACATGGAGGGCGGAGGTTATCGTTAATTGCGCACCGCCAAAGAGAACCTCGAAAGTGTGGTTACCAAGTATATGCCGTCAAAAGACTAGCTGAATTGTTTATGGTAAAACCGAATATTATTTTTACACCTGCTCGTTTTTTATTCATTTAATTAATGCTTACATAAACTCGAGATCTCGCTGAAATGTCATCATGGCGTCAAATCAGATATCTATGTTATGTTGAAAAAGAGAGATCGACCGTTTTCCATACTTTCTAAACCTCGCTCGGAGGATTTTCCTACAGAGCTTCATGCTTACCCCCTACATACAAACCTTTTCATTTTTACCTCGAGGATGCAAGGAGTCGAGGAACCCGTGCATCGAGTGGCCCACCTAGGGGAATCTAAACCTAAGGTGAACACGTAGCTATCGTTTTTTGCAGACACTAGAGAAATTTGATTTTGAAATCATGTAAAGTCTAGTATTTTGTTATTCATCATAAGTATTTATGTTTTAATTCTTGAAGATGTAAATGCCATTGTCAAGTATATTCTTTGATATGGCCATGGTCTGGGCTTATTCTTTCGAAGGTTACAGGTATTACATACTTGAATGGAAATCTGGGGATAATGTTGTAAATATTTTAGGGATAAATGGACCCATGGTGGTTGATGTAGTATAATTGCACAGGTTGTGTTTTGAGTAGAGCTCTAATAAAGGAGACTCATTCGACCTTTGTTCAAGTAAGGACCCCTTGCTATTTATGGATTTTATTTCA